>VXBB01021235.1:24217-56799 GCA_013399915.1 Illadopsis cleaveri
TACGTAAATCACAGTTCTACTCGATTTCTCTGGATGTTTAGGGGTTTCTGGTCAAACACCTTACAACAATTACTTTACAGAAGCCTTCTGAACCACATTTTGAAAGATTCACAAAGTTTAAGGCCAAAAAGGAAAATTATCCATGTCTATTGCAGAACAGTCAGTCATAGATGTAAATAATTACACCATTATGCCTTTACTTTTTGTACTATATCTGATCCGTGGTTTAAATGTTTACCGGTGTAAATTCTGCAGCATGACCTGGGTGAGATGTTCCAGTGTTTAATAACCCTCAAAGTAAAAGAAAACTGTAATTGGTCACGCTTGACCCCATTTCAGGTTTAGAATTCACATTTGTTGGGGGGAAAAAAAAAATCTTAGCTATTAGGAATGCATAAACCATAGTTTTACTAAACTTCTTGACCACATTCCAGAAATTTCCCTAGCTTCCTACTGAGTGCAAGGCTGAGTATTTGCATGTAAAATTGATTGTACTGGCATAAACATTTTTATTACCAATTTAGTCTTCCCATTTTTGTTGATCATAGTGATTAATGATAAAAAAGCCACACTGAGCAGTATGATGAGAGAAAAAGATGTGTAATTTGTGATGTGCATGTGAAATATCCCAGGTGGAAGCTAAAACTTCTTGCCAAAAGCAGCTCAATCTAATGACAAAATTGTGCTGGAGTGCTGAATTAACAAGAATGTAATCTATTTAGTGCTGTCACTGCAGAGTAGTAAAACATTAGGCTCCAATTCAGCCTCCACAGAGTTTCATCTTGAGACAAATTGTAGACGTAGTGTATTATTTTTATCACACTTTCAATTGTTCCATCACTGGTTTAAAAACTGGTGCCACAAATGGATATGCTGTCTCAGTTGCCCAGTCCTACTTGAGTTTACACTTCAATGGGTTGACTTTCTTTTAAGCCATTGCATCACGCTATAAACTCACTTTTGGCTGCAGTGTTGCTGTCTTTCTTTAAGGCTTTGAACAATTCAGGTGTTTTAAAATATAGTTTTCCATTTTAGATCCTTTTGGCTTTCCTCTTATTAATGGCTGTTATACTCACACACTACAGTGTTTTGGATAGAATCTGCAAGAATCCAGGTGTACAGTATAAAGCAAGCACTATGGGTATAAAGTAATCTCTATCACTAATGGAGTTATCATTAATTCAAAATTATCACTGGTTTAAAAATAATGGGTCATTTTTATAGTTTCCTGAGTGTCATCAGAACAGTTTATAAATGAGTGACAGTGGAATCACTTCGGTTACATTTTTTAGAAAATCTTTGAAGTAAGAAACACTTCAGTTATAAATCACGTCTTTTTGATTTATTGGTAAGTTCAACAACCATTTCATCCTGCTTCTGATTACGATATATCAAGAAAAATTAAGGAGAGGTTATTGGATCTTCTACCATATTGACGGTAGCTTGCTCTCTTAGAGAGAGGAAAAAATTACCATTGAAAGAGAGCCCATAAAATTTACCAGCAAGTAGAATATTTCACCCAAGGACTGTGGATCTGCATAAACTGCTAGTATGTTCTCCCTTCAAAGCTTTAATGAACTTTGCAGACAGAGACAAAAATCATCTATCCACTCTTATTGTCTTGCTTAACTAACCTGATCTCCTTCTATATCAAGGTGACCCACTTAGTAGATGAGGGAAAGGCTGTGGATGTGTCTACCTGGACTATATTAGAGCATTTGACACTATTTTGCACAGCATCTTTTGCTCATGGCTTGGACACATGCACTACTCATTGGGTAAAAACTGGCTGGATAACTGGGCCCAGAGAGGGGTGGTGAAGGAAGTTATATCCAGCTGGTGGCTGATCACAAGTGGTGTCTCCCAGGGCTCAGTAATGGGACCAGTCCTGTTTAATGTCTTTATCAATGATACAGACAAGAGGATTGAGTGCATCCTCAATCAATTTGTAGACAACACCAAGCTGAGTGGGAGCGTTGATCTGTTGGAGGACAGGAAGGTTCTTCAAAGGGATGTGGACCAGCTAGATTGCTGGCCCAAAGCCTGTGGTGTGAGGTTCAATAAGATGAGGTGCTGTGTCCTGCACTTGGTCGTAACAACTCCCTGCAGTGCTACAGGCTGGCAGAAGAGTGGCTGGAAATCTGCCCATCAAAGGACCTGGGGATGCTGGTAGACAGTGAATTGGTTTTGGCTGAGATAGAGTTAATATTCTTCACAGTAGGACTAGAAATTCTTCTAGTGTGGGGCTGTGTTTTGGATTTTGGCTTGTGAAAAATACCACTGGTTAATGACTCAAACAATCGACCTCTTAACCACCCAGGTGCAGAGGGTGAGCACTCATCACCTCAGGCTATAGCTGGGTGTTGAATGAGATAAGAAAACAGAAAGGAAAGAGGCAAACCCTGTACTGCCTCTTTGACCTTTCATACGTGACCTCAGCTGTGATAACTCCCTTGCCAGGAAGTGCTGGGACATTTGCAGTGTATCTTGAAGGTATTCATCTCTGCTTATGGGCCATAATGGACCATAATTGACTCAACTGCACTGAACTAATAGGCAGCTGTAAAGACTTAAAAATTGTCAAAGACTCATAAAGTGTGCTGGTGATCCACAGTGTTACATCATTTAGTGTGAAACTCCCTGCCCCAAGGGAGGTACCTGAACCTGAGTGAATATAACCCAGGAAACTTTGTTGTTTTGGTGGCTTTTCTCCACCCTGATGGATTGACACAGTGACCAACTTTGACCACCAGACAATGAAATTGCAGAAATCAAGTCTTGTCATGGAGATTATACACCTTTCTACTCTTATTCCTTTTTTCTTTTCTCTATTTCTTTCAATTTCTCTCTACATCATATTTACTGTTAAATAAAAATCCATACTATTGATTTCAACATATGGTCTTGTTTACACCTTAATTTCAGGCAGTGATCTCTAATAATTTTAATAACTGAATCTTAAAAGGACTGAAAACAGTGTAAATGATAGAGATTTTTTATTATTGGTGAGTAGCATTTGCACAATGCCAAAACCTTTTCTTCTTTTTATATTGCCACACTGGCAAGAAGGAAGGGAGTGAGTGGGAAGTTGGTCTTCTTTGGGGACATGACCAAGAAAATAGACCCCAACAGGCCAAAGGGATATTCCAGGCTCTATAATATCATGCTTAGTATATAGAGAGGGGGGAATAAGGAAGAAGGTGGAGATGTTTGGAATCCTGCATGACAGAGCCCTGCTGTCCTACAGCTGGCTGAAAACCATGCCAGCTGATGGGAAGTAGTGAATGAAGGCCTTGTTTTGCTTTGCTTGTATGTGCAGATTTTGCTTTACCTAATTGACTGTATTCATATTGACCCATTAGTTTTCTAGCTTTTACCCTTCTGCTGTCTTACCCATCCTGCTAGGAGGGGGTGAGCAAGTCTGTGTGGTGCTTGGTTGCTGGCTGGAGATAAACCACGATGGAGAGTTGAACATGAGCCAGCCCGGGTGTTCAAGAAGGCCAATGGTACCATGGCCTGTATCAGAAAAGAGCATCCAGCTGAAGCAGGGAAATGATTTTCTGCCTGTACTTGGCCCTAGTGAGGCCACACCTTGAATCTTGTGTTCATTTAGGCCCCTCACTACAAGAAAGACAGTGAGGTGCTGGAGCATGTCCAGTGAAGGACAGCAAAGCTTGTGAAGGGTCTGGAGCACGGGTCCTACAAGGAGCTGCTGAAAGAGCTGGAGTTGTTCAGCCTGGAGAAAAGGAGGCTCAGAGAGGACCTTACTGCTCTCCTCAACACCCTGAAAAGAGGATGTAGCCTCATGGGAATCAGGCTCCTCTACCAAATAACAATTGACAAGACAAGAAGAAATGGCTTCAAGTTGCACTAGGGAGGTTTATGAATATTAGGAAAAATTTCTTCACTGAAAGGATTGTCAGTCTCTGGAACAAGCTGACCAGGAGAGTGGTTGGATCACCATCCCTGGGGATACTTAGGAGATCGATAGAAGTGGCAGTTAGGGACATAGCTTAGCCATGGACTTGGCAGTACTGCATTAGTGGCTGGATGCAACGATCATAAATATCTTTTCCAATCAAACGATTCTATGATTATTCTTCTACATGTGCAGTTGCTTTTTTTAAATCTTAGAATTTCAACTAAATTCACTGAGAGTTATTAAAATAGGCCAAATTAATTAGGTATTTCAGTAGAAGATCGATGTAAGACATGAATTTCAGGTCCTAGACACAGAAGAAACATACCTTTCAAGATCTTAATTACAAATTCTTATGTTATATATCATATTTGGTGGCATGCACATGTGTATCACAATGCAGATTGGCATACATATTCATATGTGATAATTCCTGCACAGTGCCAGATTTCTTTTCTAAAAGTGTACTTTTTGAAGTGTATCCATTCAAATGACATAAGCATTTTCTCTTTCCCAGCTGAGATACATAAGCATGTTTTTAAGAAATGGAAGATTTCTTTGTATCTGTTTATTTCTTGTCAAATTTATTGACAATCTGGATACTTATATTGTCAGACATTCAGATTATGGACTTCAGAATGAAAATAAAAGTGTTAGTTTGTAAATAGAAAAGATCTGCTGTGTTGGGAAAGTACTAGCAACTAAAGATACTAAAATATCATTTTTATATCACTACAAGTTTTTTTTCACTGTAAATAAGCTCATCCATGGATATGTGGCATTATATACTAAATAATATTCTGCTTTCTCTTATTCTTTTCCAGTATTCTATCAAGATGTCTGGTAGAAAAAAATTATAGAAGTTTAGCAGCAAAAGATGTTAGACCTATTTTAGAAAGAGGTATTTATTCTGTATACAGATTTTTACATTAAAGCAAGAGAGTATCAGAGAAATGAATGTTTAGCAAGTGAGTTATACTTGTTACTAAGAAGCAAAACAGCAACAGGCAAAAAAATCCAACATTAAATAATCACTAGATACAAAACTGCTAGATCTCACAAACCCCTCCCCACAGGAATAAAGAGAAACTTAAAATGGCAGAGTGACTCCTGTAAAGATGGCAGCTGCCATGGGCAACCATTTGTAGGGAGGCAAAGGTAAAAGGACATCAGCCTTGTCCCCTCACTTATCTCTCTGGCATCAGTAGCTCTGGTGAGAAAGGCAGCTGGAACACTCTGGTGGCTGGGACTCAGTCAAGGGCTAGAACTCATGGAGATACTTCACCTTTCCCTTGGCAGGAGATAGCAAGACATGGAAAGGCAAGGCAAAGCGGCTGGGCTGGAAAGACTTGATGCCATCTCTCCTTGCTGAAGAACTGTGGGCATTTGGACATGGAGCAGGCACTCCATTCTTCAGCCACGGGGCCACGACTTCAGGCAGGTACTCCTAGAATCTGCCTTGATTCAGTCCAAGATGCAAGGCAGAAACTGTTGAGGTGCGTGTCCTATTGGACAGCCCGGTCANATAAGAATCAAACTTACAATGAAAACCTTTAAACAAAATCATGCAATCCCACAAGAAACGAAGGAGAAAAACCCAAAATACATGAAGTCTCTACCTTGAGATAATGACACCAGGCAAAGAGAACTTGGCTTGCATATTTCGACTTTTGAACGCAACTGGCAAACCTGGGCCCTGGTGTTTCCTTATCCAGCCATAGCGCCAGCTCTTAAAGAGACAGTAACAATTTCGGGCATAGGTAGATATGGCATACAATAACATTTTGGATTACCCAGGATAGGGACTTTGCAGATTATCTAGTTCCAAAGCCCCTTCTCTGGGCGGGGAAACCGTCATCTAGACCAGGCCTTGAACACCTCCAGGGATGAGGCATATGCAACTTCCTTGGGCAACCTGCTCCAGTGCCTCACCACCCTAACAGTAAAGATTTTTTTTTTCCTAATGTCTGATTGAAACATTTTCCTCTTTCAATTTAAACCCATTGCAAATGCTCTTATAAATAGTCTTTCCCCATCTTCTCTGTAAGTTCCCTGCAGGGGCTGGAAGGCTGCAATTAGGTCACCTTGAGCTGCTTTCTTTTCGAGGCTGAAAAATCCCAAGTCTCCCAGCTTTTCCACATAGGAGAGGTTCTCCATTCTTCTGATCAACTTGATGGCTCTTCTCCGGATTCACTCCAGCAGATTGATGTCTTTCCTATGTTGGGGAAACAGGATACAATACTTGAGGTGTTTTCTAGCATTATGTAACACTGTGATATCTAATTAGATCTCATTGTATTTCCCTTATTTTTGCCTTTTTCCCCCCCAAAATCCCATGCCTTAAGATTGTATTTAATATTCTTTCTTTTCTTTCCTTCCTGGTAGACTACTGAAATAATGATATATGAAACAAGACAATGAGGCATACAATTTGTTTTAAAAGTTATTATGGGATACAGTTTGTAGTTTATTGTCAATATTTTGTGTCAGTACTTAAAATCTCCACTGACATGTCACATCAGAGGGAATAAACAAGTTCTGGTTGGAGACTAACAGCATAAAAATGTCAGAGAGCCTTAACTAGTCCAAATAACTGGGCATATTGTCAGCTTTTTCAATTCTTCAATACATCAGTCATGACTCCATCTGAAGTATTTGACACTAAAGCACTTAGCTGATTTAAAGCTATCATAAGAACCACCTGAAAGGAATCTTAACTTTCTGCCTTCCTGTGGTCTCTGTTTAACAGCTGATACAACATTATTAAAATTATTAGAGAGATGCCTCTGGCCAAATTGAGGTACAAATGTGAACATATGCCAAAGCCAGTAGTGTGGATCATTTAACTGTAAATGTGAGGTAGAGGAGAGATAGAAATAGGAAAAGGGAGAGGTCTTCCTTTTTTCCTTTTTCAAAATTGGTACTTAGATTTCCCTCTTTCCAATGCGTGAGAACTTCATTGTACTGCCATGACTTCTCAAATAATATGGATAGTGGTTTAGCCCTCAGGATCCACAGGTGCATCTCATCAAATCCCATGGGCCTGTGTACTTTTACGTTCCTTAGATGTTCTCAAACTTGATTTTCCCCTGGAGTGGTTTTCTATCCATTTTCCCAGTACCTGCCTTTGCCTTCTGTGATTAAGGCACTGTGACTCCACTTGCCAGTGAAGACTGAGGTATAAAAGTCATAGAGTCCATGTCCAGGTAACTAGGTCTCCTTTCTCCTTCTGTACAGGACTCATGTTTTCTTTAGTCTTCTGTTTATAACTGATGTACCTACAGAAGTGTTTTTTGTTCCTGGACAGGTTTGATTCTACCAAGGCTTTAGCTTTCCTAACCGGGTCCCCAACTGCTCAGGCAATTTTTCTGTATTCCACCCAGGCTGACTATCCTCTCTTCCACCCTCCGTAGGTTTTTTTTTGGTGTGTGTTTGAGTTTGTCCAGGAACTTCTTGTTCATTCACACAGATCTCCTGGCATTTTTGCCTGATTTCCTCAATGCATCCTTGGGATGCATTGCCCCTGAACTTGGAGTAGGCAATCCTTGAATACCAGCCAGCTTTCTGGTTTACCTCTTCCCTGCAGGTGTTTAGCCCACAGTACTCTATAAAGCAGGTCCCTGAAGAGGTCAAAGTCTGCTCTCCTAAAATACAGGGTAGTGAGCTCACTGTTCATCCTCCTTCCCACCCCTAAGGATTTTGAACTCCACCATTTCATGGTCACTGCAGCCCAGGCAGCCAAATACCTGTGCAAAATAAGCAAAGCTGAAGAGAAGTGCTGAGTAAATAATGGATTTTTCAGTTCACTGGAGGGTCTCAAAAGAGCAACAAAATGTTTCCAGTAACATTTTAAAGGATTTTTTCTCTAAAATTAGGGTGAAAGAGAAATTAAAAGAAAAATCAATTAACCAAAACCCAATTGTTTTATATAAAACTGGTTTCCTTAGATTTTGAATTCTATTCAACTTTTAAAATAGAATGAAAGTTGACCTCAAATAAAATTATTTTTGCATAATATAAAAATAGACTCTTCAATATTTTAGTGAAAGAGATTTTATTTTTGATAAATAAATGGGATACTATCTAAAAATATATATACACATATAAAAAATAACACCTAAATTTTTTTGATGAATGATACCAAATAAAGACAACAATGATAATTGAGAAATTATTCTGTTCTGCATAATTTGTCAGAATGATAAATTCATTACATCATTACCTGAATGTACTTCTTTGGTTTAAATATGCAATAAAATACTTAGCTGCATATTAAATAAATGTTATATCCATTCGTACCCATTGCATTCTGAGGCCTGAGATACAATCCAGACAGTAAAATAATTTTCCAGTGGCTGAACTTCCAACTGTGATTTCTGGTTTTGGTATTAAGCACCAACGATTCTTTTTGCATCCAGATTCTTTGTGCAATATTGATTAAGGAATAACTCGTTTCCGGTTTTATATGTTTAAACTCATCTATTCTTTAACTCTTAGTTCTAAGTGGTATCTTGAGCCTTTCTACTTTGAGGTCCTCACAAAGCCAATTGAAAGAACAGATACTTCACAGTATCAAGTAACAACAAAGAACTCTCAAACTAATTTAGCAGTAGCTCTTCTTTTATTGTCTTTAATTTAGTTCTAATGGGATTGGTCCACTTTCATGGGTCAACAATCAATCTAATTCATGAAATCAGAAAACTATGGCTTGAATAATGGTACAACAGCAATATATTCCTATTGATTTTCAATTTGCAAGAAAATCTACCCAAAGTACACATGTCCATATTTCTTAATTTTAAAAAATATATAAAATAAATTTTAAATTCATATTCTCTAAATTTTTGTTCCAAGTTCAGATTTTATTTTGAAGGAAAAAGTATGCCAGATTTCACTAGAAGTAGAGTTACGCATTTTTGTATGCACATTTATTTTTCATGTCATGTTCTTCAGTTGTAGCCAAGTTACAACCTGGAAAGCATTTATCTGAATCTTGTAACTTCACCAGCTGTCCAGAGATGACTCAGTACTGTTTATTAAGGGAAGAAAAGAGACACAGTGAAAGGTAACTCTAATGGTATGCTTTATTTAGGAATTCCGGCTCATTGACATATTTTCTCATGGAGAAAATTTAGTAACTTTGCTATGTGCTGAAGTTCCTTTGATTTTATAATATTTTTTTTTTCCCTATAAAACCCAACTCATCACTGTATCTCTCTTGACCGTAAACTGCAACTTGCTTTTCAAATTTCACTGATGCCAGCATGATGATGACCTACCAGGGCTTAGAGAGGAGCACATCAATGTTAAAATATTCCTTTGAGATTTTTCTATAGTCTATTTGACCACCTTATACTTTCTCTATAATTTATCCTTTTGAATTCCTAAAGCAAGCCTTACTGTAAGGTCACAAGAGACTTTTTGTGGAGCAAATGAGCAGGGCTTTAAAAAAATCAAGGACTTTGTTGACATGTGTTTCTGCACGTATTGGACTGCCCTGAGCTTTACTTTTGAATACACCTCATTATTTGTGCAGACCTTACCACAAAACTCCAAAGCAATTTAAACTCTGGCTTCTCAAGCATTTGTGCATGAGGACAGTAGGAGACATGCTGTCTTAGGGAGAATTATGCTCCCCCTTAGCTTATCCTTATATCTCTGAAAATGCTTCAAGGGCTATGAAGTCCCTTTGGATATGTTGATAAGAGTGATCCATTTGTGGTAATGTTTATGCAGTATTGCAGCATGTTTTGTTGATATGATTATACCTATTCACTTGTCTCTTGGGTCCTATTAACAAAGGATGCTACAAAAAAGCCAGCCAAAAAAAGTGATATATTAGTTCCTCACTAACCTTGAGGTTAAATTCTAAGAGCTGCTGGCATTCAATTCAATAATGAATAACAAGGGCTCCTCTTTCATTGTTGCAGCTGCAGAAAGAACAAAGCAGATTGGAGGAGAACAGATGCACAATAAAATATCTATTGAACTGTAAAAAACTTAGTCAATTTATCATCTGACACTTTACAAATGGATATTTTCTGTGCTTTTGCTAAATATTTAAAATAATCTTTTTTCCATAGGTTTTGATTATTTTATATGTTTACATATATGAAATATACCTGGTTTTGATTTAGTTGGTATGTTTTCTTTGTTCAAACGCATTGCCCATTCTGCAAGTGGTGAGGAAGAAGGGAAGACATTCATATGGAAGTTGTATTTTTTTTTTTAAATGAAAGTGTGCTTCACTAGCAAAAGCTTAATTTCTCTTTAATTCCAGGAAATAAAATAAAGAGAATCTCACGAGCACTCCTTACAGACCAAATGCACAAATTCTTCAAAGATTTTTCCATAATTTTGTCCACTGGAACTTAATTTCAGTTGTTTACTTTGTTTTGTTATCTGCATTTTTGAAGTAGTCAAAGCTATGGGTGTCAAAAAGGTAATTTAACTAACAAAGCAGAAAAAGATGGATGTTTATTTCTGTGGGACACCCTAACTCCTCTTCCCCCCACCTGCCAACAGCCAAAAGCCTAAGTAACATTATTGGGAAAAACAAACAAACACACCAACCAACCAAATCTCCTCCCCCACCCCCTAAAAAAACCAAAATCAAAAACAAACAATCAAAAAAACCCAAACAACCAAACCAACAACAACAACAACAACAAAAAGCCCTCACTTCAAAAAACCCTAGCCAACCCAAACTTTTTAGAAAATTAGGTACTTCCATGCAGTATCAGTTCCTTGAAGCTTTTCTGTTTCTAGGTGCTGCTAGATGAAGAAAGTGTCCCAATTCTAGATCATCTTCCTTTATATAGCTCTTCTTTATGAGAAGGAGGAGACAGTTATTTTGGAAAACAATCTCTTTTTAAATGAAAGGATGCAATGTAGAAAAAATCCCCTACAGATATATACTTACATGAAGTAGCAGCCTAACTAAAGCAGGCAAGATTTTTAAAAGATCTTTTGCTTCCAAACTTTCAAGGAAGGTTTCAGAATATTAAAAAGAGCTGATGAGTTGGTTGTCAGACAGTCAGAATACTTGCAATTCTCAGAGAGGAGAGACTGCATAATACAGAGCTCCCACTATTGAGGTTGATTTTATCAGCCTGGTTAGCTGCCTCTTAACACTTCAGGGTAGAACAGCCTAGTGAAAGGAGTGAGTAAAGAAGGAAAGGCACAGGGCAGGACCCTTTATTAGAAAACTAGAATACTTTTAATGTACAGTGTAGCAACGTGGGATTTGATGGCGGTTGCTGCTATTTCCTAGTAAGCATCTCTTTTGGAAAGGCCGCTCGGGTAGGCATTCAGGCAAAGCAGTTAAGCCCACACACCATGGCTAGTTCAGTGAAGAGAGGCAAGAAGGGCCTTTTGTATGATAAATTCCAGTGAGGATTTATTCCAACACGTCGGAATCAGGGACAAAAGACCCAGATCATGTGGTGCTCAGTGGTAAAGGAGTCAGGAACAAATGGTCTGAGGGCACAGGGGTGGTACAATGGGCAGGGCAAAGGGCAGTGCCCTGTAGGGGACGCAGGGGCAGGCCACCAGGGATACCACAACAAATGGGGAAACAGGTAAAGGAGAAACCATGAGAATTAGGGACATATGGGGAAAGCAAAACTGGGGTACAGCACATAGTGTTGCAAGGCACCATGGGGGAAGTCTTTTCTTTCAGCCTAGGTAGAGGCTCTATGGTGTTCTTCCAGGGCAAGGCCCTGGGGATTCCCCTGATGGGTTCAAAGATTTCCACAGTACAATACTACAAAAATATTCAAATCAGCAGGAATTAACAGCGCTGACTTAATTTTTCATGAAGGACTCTCAAAAGGTTTAATCTAATTTTTTTTTTCAAGTGTAAAGGGTCACTGTCAATATTCACAATTCTCTTAATTTATCCTCTATATTTTTAATTTCTTCCTTTTTAGTGCCAAACCACCAACCACAATCACTGTTTCAAGTCTGAGTTTCAGGGGATGTTGGTATCCACTTTCTTACTTTTTTTCTGAGAAGTGTAAATAATTTAAAATTTTTACCTATTTGGTTTTTTGTTTTTGTTTTTTGTTTTTTGTTTTTGTTTTTTTGGTTTTTTGTTTTGTTTTGTTTGTTTGTTTGTTTTTGTTTGTTTGCTGGTTTGGTTTGGTTTTTTGTTTTTGTTTTTGTTTTTGTTTTTTTTAATGCCAAGCATTTTGCTTTCAATCGTTGACCTGACACTAGCCAAGAAGGCAGGTTTTTTAGATCTGCTTTTTAAAATTTGCTTTGTAGATTTGATTGGCTGGCCCCTCACTATTTCTTTATCTATTTAGCTGTAATTTTAGGTTCTGATTTTGCCCTTTTTAAGTGCAGACTCCTAACGATTGATGTAAAATTATGTAAACATTGACTTGGATTACTGATATTACTTGAAGCCTTAGAGTACCCTTAATGGATTTGGAATGAGAACTGCATAATTTGGTGCTATGTGTCTCACAAACACAGGCTATGAGTGGATGTCTGCCTTCCAGAAACACCTGCAGTACAATTGATGATACATACACAGATGCTCATCACTAACCCTTTTTTCCATAACAGTATTTTTTCTTTCCCTTCTTTTCTTCCATAAATTACAAGACTAGACAGACTTGTTCTGCAGATTTCTTCACTGTATCCTGGTTTAAATGTCCACATGCGATATTTCATCTTAAAACATGCTTACAAAATTAATTCTTGTAAAAAATTTAGTTTAAAGATAAGACAGGCCCAGTTCACTGAATGTGTGTCAAGCACATTGAAAATGATTTGAAATTATGTTTGAAAACGCACCAAGTAATTTTTAGGAGATTAAATTCCCAGTTTATGGTAGCATTCACACAGAGCTGATTAAAAAAACAAAACACAGCAAGAAAAAACAAACAAACCAAAAATCTAAACAAACCAACAAAAAACCCAAACCCAAAGCCTAACAATCCTCTCTTCCCCCCAAAAGCCAACCAACCAACCAACCAACCAACCACAACAAACCAACAAAGTATGTAATTTGCTTTGCTTTAACATATAATATCCTGGAACGGAAACATTTACATCATTTACTTCATTTACAACATTTACTTCAATAATTTTCCTTTATTGATATTTTTCTGTGTTAATAGTTCTTTCCTTATGCTTTTCTATACTGACTGGACTTTACATCAGTGCAAAGAATTCTTCTGGTTTTGTCCTCTCACTCAGTGCTTTCTTTGGCTTCTTATTTTTATTATCACTTCTTATTTTGAGCCTTGGCTGCCCTCCCTTTCAATGTTTTCTGCAGACACAGTGTTGTCAGAATCTGATGAATTGGTGTTTCTATTTGGAACATATTCCACATCTTCTCAATCCCTAATCCATCTGCTTACAACAGTGATTTTTGACAGCTCTGTTGAACTAGTGTTTTTGTCAATATCATTTAACTATAACTGTTGACTGGACTGTTTCTCTGCTTCACAGCTTTTGTTATTTTATGACTGTTTTAAAAACTTAAAATTGTCATTCCCAAAGTGTAGAATTTAAAGTAGAATGTGAAATTTGTTTCCTATAGCAAAAGCAAATATATTAACACTAGCTGATATTGATGCTATTTACATTTCAGTATTGATGTCCCATAATATGGCACCAATCAGCATTAAACCAGAATTTCAAATTTCTAAGAAGAAAAAACAGAATAAATTACTGTCATTCCAGTGAGGTTCTAGCTATGTAAACTCCTGGAATTTCTTTCCTCTACTGCAGAGTCCAATTGCTGCACTCTTCAAATAAGATTTTAATTTGAATTCAGTCCCATATTTTACTGTCGTAATCATACAAGATATATGGAACTGCATAAGCAAAAATAAATGCATAAGAGAAAACACAGGATTCCTGTCTAGAGAATGGCAAAAAACCTGGATAACAGTGCAAAACTTCTAAAGAGTAGATATATTTCAGTTAGGATTCCCTTGAAAAAATGTTTCAAGAGGCAGGAGGAACTTCTAGGATTGGACATGACAAAACCATTTTACCCTGACCTGTATCCAGATACTTAAGGAGCCAGATACAGAACAATATGGTGAAATTACTGGTAAGTATTACCTTCTTAATTATTTCCAACTCCCTCTACTTTGTAATGTATTTGTAAGTACTAGAAGATTTTTTAAGCCCTGAAAATAAAAATATATTAGTCTATTAGTAATTAGTACATTTCCTTTAGAGCTAAATGTAATTCTTTCATTTATTCTTGAACAAAAACAAGTCACACTTTCTTACTTATGAATTTTTAATCTTTATTAAATTGCATAATTTTGATTTTTCTGCTTTAATAAAATGTAATTGTAATCCGTTATTCAGATTAATAAATTGTTTTTCCACAAACAGAACTACAGATTTTAATCTTGTCTTCCTGCTTTTGATTGTCTTCCAGAACCTTTAGCCTCAATGTAACACCTGGGAAAATAACTTTTCCAATTTTATTCCCCTACTGAATAGTTTGTCCATATTTATTACAGAGACTGATCTGAAGGATTTCTCTAATCTTGGGTCCAGCGATGTCTGGATCATTGCCAATTTCACCTTTGATGAATTCAGTTCTATATTTATTTTGCTTTAAAAATCAAATATTTTGTTTGATGCATGAAAGTATTTCCTCTGTCTAACCTTTCATTACAAGTGAAAAAGTGGCAAAATTATTTTCTCCTTCTTGGTCTCTTAAAAAAACTTTGAGGTACCTTTTGGATTGTGATATAATTCTGTATTGCTTTGTTTTCTTAGAGCTACCACTCAGTTTTCATTAAGGCTAATTTGTTGTCTAGAGAAAGAAGTTTTAAACTACTCATACCATTTTGTTCTGCCATAAGTGAGAAAATACAATCCTGCACAGGGAAGATGGAAGACTGGCAGGCCCTGTTTGGAACACAGGCAAAAGACAGTTCTTAAAATGTTGAGAAATAATTGGAAAACTTATCAATATTTTGGAGATTTATATTTCAGTAGTAATAATCACTCTGTATTAGAAATAGTCCAGACGGAATAGAACATAATTGAAACAGGAACATCAAGATACAGTAGCAGACTTCTTGAATGCAGAAGACTGCAACGTTTTAATCATCCTCAAATAGGCCAACTTGAATTCAAAGAAGGAAAAACAAGTGTTTCAAGAAATTTAAGGTTGAATTTAAACTTTGTATGAGGTGTCAAAGAAACTCGCCATAATTTCATTATTATATTTATTTGATTAATCTACTGCAATATTACTTTAAAGCTGTACTATTTCTATTATATATGAAATATCAGTACTAGCATATTATATTTTTCAAGCACCAGAGGCTCAGTGTTATTTTGGCTGTAAATGCTGTGACAATAAATAAGTTTGATGCAAAAATATAGGAAAAAAGATACACTTCCAGACATTAAAACTTGCTAAAAAAGAAGTTCAGACTTACTATGTGCGGTCAGTAACAAGGTTCCAGAGAACTATTTGAATACTTCTGTCTGTACCTACTTTAACAATGAGTACCATGCCCACTAGGAATGAACTTGTGGAGTGAAACAGGGACGGAAGACCAGCATCCAAACCCTCTTTCTGTATGTATTGTCTGTGTACATACATATATGCACATATAAATATGCATATAGATATACGTAGGTGGAGCAATTCCTCTGGAGTAGCCTTAGCTCCAATTAAAACTGAAGGTCACCACCATTTGCAACATTTTACTTGCCCTTTTAGTATAGTTACATGTAGGAGAATGGATTACACTCAACCTCACCCCTGATAAGTCACAGCTGTGTTAATTACCAACAACAGCCTTGCCCTTAATATGTCACAGCTATATCCAATGAGGATGAGTGTGATGAAAGAGCGGGTTAGATGGCTGGGGGAGGACTGACCAAACAGGAAAGGGAATTGCTGCTATGACGTCAGTCTGAGTCTGCAGCTGGAGCCTGCAGCCACAGTCAGCAAGGGAAGCCTACAGAGGGAGTCTGCTGTAGTCAGAGTCAGTGAAGAGTTGGAGTCAGTTGGCTGGTGTGGGGTTGCAGGATTTTGTTTAACATTTTTCATTGTAAGTTTAGTTTAGTTTTATGTACCTAAGATGGGCCTCTTTGCTGCCTCAGAGTTGTTCTTANTCACTCTGCTAAACAAGAGTGTCTGTCTCAGCTTATTTATATTTCTAACATGAGGTCTGCTCCAACAATTACATATGAAACAAATTCAGTTCTAATCTGAACTAGGACTCGAGAATAGATGTATCCTGTGTAACAATATTCTTCTAACAGGCTGTACAGTGCCAGTGTTTTTGTTTTTCCCTAGCACAATTCTCATTTAAACAACAGTTGCTCTCATTTTCAATTTTTTAGCTACAAACATACATTCACCATTTCTCACATTTGTTGAAAACAAAGGAAAATTGTGGGAAACTATTCAATAATTAATTTGTACAATAAAAAATTTTCACAACCTTACAGTGAAATACAATTTCTCTAAATATGGCCAGTTGGGATGGATAAGATGTATTTTACATGTCCATTGAAAAACACTGAATTATTCTCTTCAAATTCTTGCTCGTAGCTTGCAACTTCCTGTTATAGACAAGAATGGAATTGTTAACAAAGTAATAGTCCTATTAGCCCCTTTAACTAATCAGTTTCAAGTTTTTCTTCAGATTACAAAAACAGAACATAGCAATATGCTCTTCAAGCTGCTTATCTTGTATTGTAAATTCTGACAAATTTCTCCTCTTTAAGTATATTTTTGCATTCCATGTAAGACAGAAATCTCTTTAAGGGATATCGGGACTTTGGGAAGGCAAAAGTCAGCCATTTTGAGAATTTACCTCTTCTTCCATCCCAAGATTTGCCTTTAAATAGGACTTGACAGTATCTGATAATTTTATTTTTAACTGTATTTTTTGACATTGTTTCCCATACAGTGTAACATCACATAAAATTCTTATGTGGCAACATATTCCTTACTTCCATTACCTTTGCAGAATCAAGTTCATAGAGATGCTTTTAATCACCCTAAATTTCAGCCTTTAAAACTTTGATTATATCATGAGCCTGTTATTTAATGTTTTGTTACTAATGCCATGTCTTATGACACAGAATTTTCTCACATCATAGAGATCTACAGGACTTTCACATTATGGTGCTCTCATCTTTTGTTGCAATTTCAGGTCTTAAATTGTATTCTAAATGGACTATAATTTTTTTTTTCCTTCTTAGTCTTTGTTGTTTAAAATATTAATATTTTTGTTTCATTAAATATTAATTTTGAAAGGTTTTTTATTCCCCATATACCTAACTGTTTGTAATATTCTTTGGATAGCTCTTTTTCTGACTGAACTTCCTCATATTATTTAAATATTTTCATGCCTTGTGAGTTTAATTTCTGTTTTGTTTAGGTTTTCATATGGGATTAATCTATTTCACATATTGAACTTTGTCGATTTGATCCCCAAGTGACAGATAAAAAAAAAATGTTTTATCTACACTGGCAATTCCTTTTTTTTTTGTCCCTGTCTATTGTTTTCTTTTTCTCAATTCTTTATTCATTCACTTCTAATGTTTTCAGAAACAATTAATTCATTGTAATTATGAAACAAACCAGTTTACATTTTATCACCTGTTAATATTCCAAAAGTAATGGATTTTCTCCAGTTGTTGACCGTGCAATGAAACTAAAAGTCCTAAGTGTCATCATGTTTCATTTATAATGGTGAACAAGCTTAACCCAGTCATGAATCCAAACAACAGGTTTTTAAAATTTTTCTTTCAAAATAATATTATAATCCATACTGTTCAGTGATCACACATGAAATAAACATACAATATCTGAACTGTTGTGCTGGTTTGAGTTTTTTTCATGCTGCCATATAATACAGATTTGTAGCAGTTGCATCACCATCATAATGGGATAACATTAATTTCTAGTGCAGGATTTCTAGTAGCTTTCAAATCCCAACCTCAGAGGTACCTGCCACTGACTTCTTGGTAGCCAAGACTGCCGGACAGACAAAAATTGTAGAAGGGTTTTTTTCATCTCTCCCTGTTATCTTGCCTTAGTAAATTCGCCCCCCTCTAGCTGTAGAAGTGCACAAATATCCCATTTTATTTTCAGACAGATGCAAGCATTTGAAGGTCCAACCTGCCCATGTTTTCAGATGGGGCATATGAGTCAGTTGGGAAGGCAAACATATTCACAAGCATAAAATCCATGGGGTGAGGAACAGATCACAGATCAGAGAGGGAAGAATTTGGCAGACACAAGTTACAACAGAACTTTGTGTAGAGAGAAATCAAGCTGAGAAGTGAAGGGCTGTGAATTACAGTGCCACATACTACAGCAGTGTCCACAGAGTGGAGTAAGTTCATGAAATTAAGTCTAACACCTTTCATTTGGGGAAACAGCAAGACATCTGTGAGATCCTAGTCTAGGCAGAGAGATTCATGGTGGGGAGACATGAGATTCACAGTCTCAGTTGTAGTGGGTGAAGCTATGGGGGCACTTGGTAGATTATAAAAAATAAATTCATTTAATTCAGCTTTGGTTTAAAGTTTAAAAACTGACTAGCCATTTAGTGACTCAGAATTCCCAGTCCTTGTTACAAATAATCTGTTACACAAAAGCGGCATGAATTGCACCCCAATGAGCTGTTACACAAACATTACAGGAAAATCACATGAAACATTGAGAGCCTTCATTGTGTATTCATCTTCCCAAAACTACGTGTATTGAAATAATGTTGCTGCATTATATTTTTCTTCATAAAAGCATTTCCTCATGTAGAGAATGATAATTCTTTATAAGGGTAACTATTGCATAATGTGCAATTATGGCATAATTTACACTAATATCCAAGATTGGAAAGCACAAACATTCAAAAAAAGTAAAACCTGTTTTTTGGGTTTTTTTTTTTTTAAACCACAATTCATTTCTATGATCTCTTATACAGATATCGTTTGTACAATGCTTTATTACTTAAGTTTTTAATATTATAACATTTGACATCTGTATATGGGTGACTTTGAGGGTGAGGAGTGTTTGGGTTTTCTTTTCATTTGTTAGCAACCTGTACAGAGTTTTCCACAAAATTATGTCTGGCTGTCTGTCTTAAATTTTCTTTTGTAATGACCTGGTATGAAAAAAATGTTCATACATACAAATAGATTAAAAATTGGTTTTCTTCTGACTTTACTAACAGTATATTTTGTACTGAAGTATAAATAAAATAAATATTTTCCTGGGAAGTATTATGACCATAGAAAATTAATGAAAAGGGTCACATTTACACCAATAATTCAAATTTAACAAATAAATATTCATTCAGTGGCTTCAGATTTTATTTAATATTCTGTCTGTTTTGTTTAGAGAAAATATTCTTCTAAAAGTATCTAGAAAACTTTTAAAATCCCAAAGTCATTTGAAACAACATTTAAAGAAATTATGTTGGATATGCAGGAAAATATAATACTATTTGTCCTTCAAATAGATTGGAAGAAAAAATAATTCAGCATAAAGCTAAGTAGAATAAAATAAATTGGCTTCTTGATTGCTCCAGGTCAATACAGAAAAATTGTTATGGAAATAAAGTTATATATATTTGACTGTGTGCTTTTAAATTCAGTTTTAATTATCTACTACACTCTACTTGTGTGTATGTGTATATTTATGTGTGAATGTTTATACATGTTAATGAATCTGTGAGCTCTCACTTTCATAAAACAACACCCAAATGGTTGTCTGATAGTTGTACCTGACTTAATTTCTGACTTTGAGCAACCTGACTGATCCTAATGAGACTGGAGGCTCAGTTTGCTGTTGCAACTTACAGTTTTGTTGGGCTATAGAAATGTTTGCTTGCCATGCAATTATAAATTAGATAGAAGATTTCCTCAGAATGTTTCATTGTTTAGAACTTGCTGTGTAATATCAGTAACAATGAAGATATTCAATTTGATAGATCATTGTTATTTATGACAACCTAAATCTTCATTTGGGATCTTAGCTGTTACATAACTTATCATTGAATAGGCAGACCTTGGGAATAAAACTTTTTCAAGTCAATACAATTTGGAATAAAATACAATTCTACTGAAAGGTGTGCTCATGAAGAATTTGACTATGTTTTGACTGAAACTGTTATTTTTTAAGGTGCACAAATAACAAAGTCACTGTCAGAGGGAAAGTATACAGACTGTGTTCCAAATCTTCTACATTTGCATAAAACTTGCATGAGTAAGTAAAAATTATAGAATGCTTTAATGTCATGCAGATTCTGTGTTGTTAGGCAATGTCCATCTCTGTGAATGTCTTGCTCCAGCACTTTGCGAAGGCAATAATTTATTTAAATCGAGTGATGTTTTTGTGTATGACACCAAAGTTTCAGACTTTTGTACTGTGCTCAGTTACTGCATTTTTAGCTTAATTTGTGTTATTTTTGTGATAAAATATGAGCTGAAAGCTTTTAGCTTGCCACTGAAAAGCTTAAATAACATTCACTTGAGAAATCTTTGAGATACTAATCAGCTCAATAAAAACATTTCAACGCAATATGTGAAATCACTCAAAACATATCTGATGTTCAGTTCATTTGAGAGATTGTGTTTCAAGCTGAAAATACATTAATGAGTATCATGTTTCTCAGTTTTATTTGAGGATGTACCTATGTTACATGTATAAATCATAATCAATTCCTAATTTCTGGTGTAAACAGACACTTTGACAAATAAGATTAGTAGCTGAATTGAGACATCAGCAATTAACATACCACACATCCAGAAAGAGGCATCTAGTCTGCAATATAAACTGGAGCAATTGAAAGAAACCACTCAGTCATTTATGAAGAAAATTCCTTGGATGTTTAGAGAGAAAGGACAGAAAAGAATAGAGGCATATATATGTGAGGCACTGTGAATACAGGCATGAACCTTTGGTGGAAATGAGCCTTGGTATATAGTGCTGGCTAGTCTTGAATGTGAGCTAATTGACCTACTGTTTCAGGAGAGTCATTTTGATTCCTTTCTTGTGCATTAGTTTGCTTTTTTTTTTTTTTAAGGCATTCTAACAAAAGATGTAGTTCATTTAAATACAGTAAAAAAGAAAGAGGAATTTATAATGGGTGTATTTCTTTATCCATTTCTTTAAAATGCCACATTTAAAAAGAATCTGACCTTTTAAGACAGACACAGATTTTGTTTGCGCACAAAAAATCATGTCTTATTTAGTCTATTTATTTACCCTTAACAAATATATTTTAAAAAGAATTTCTGTGTCTCTTACTCTAGACCATGTTCCATCCTTTCACTTCTGGCAAATTCAAAAGCAGAAGAGAGAGTGAAAAATATTTCTTTACATATATATGCTTATGGACTGGGATATGCCCTTTATTTTCAAGCTGGAAAGGAAAATTTTTCACAGTAGGGAAAAGATTATCAAAACTGTACAGAATGAAATGTTTTATCTTCACTTCTTTTAATTCTTCATATTTTTACACTATAACAATTGATCATATTTTTATGCAATGACAGCAACAGGCATTTATTTAATAGAAGTCAACATTACCAAAAATATGCATTTGCAATTTGCTTGTTTATAATACATCTTTGAAAACATTGAGATAATGAGAATCAGGACAAAGAAAATCACAGAGGAGTCATTAGCTCATACTGGATATGTATATATAGCAGTCAAATTGTTACAATGCCTGAATAGAAACTTGCAAATAATAACACATGAAAAAAAAATTTCTGTTAAAGTGTTAGGGAAAAAAAAATTAAAAAAAAGAAGAGGGTAAATATTTTTTTAAAGGAAGCATCCTTTTTTTAAGGGAAGTATTTTTCATTAATTGATAAAAGCGAACTTGTGGTAACTTTGGCTAGGGTAGAGTTTGTTTTCTTCATCATAGCTGGTATGGGGCTGTGTTGAATTTGTGCTGAAAACAGTGTTGCTAACATAGGAATGTTTCTGCTATTGCTGAGCAGTGCTTTCACAGAATCTAGCCCCTTTCTTGTACCACAGGTGAGAAGGCTGGAGGTGCACAAGGAGCTGGGAGGGGACACAGCTGGGACAGCTGATCCCAAATGATCCAAGGAATACACCATGCCATATGGTGTCATGCTCAATACATAAAACCAGGGGAAGAAAGAGGAAGGGATGGGGAGACATTCAATTGATGGTGTTTGTCTTTCCAAGTCACCACTTCATGTGACAGAGCCCTGCTGTTTTGGGGATGGTTGAACACCTGTCTGCCCAAGGAAAGTGGCAAATTAACCCTTTGTTTCGATTTGCTTGTGTGGGGCTTTTGCTTTACCTAGGAAACTGTCTTTGTCTCAATCCATGGGGTTTCTCACTTTTGCCCTTTGGATTCTCTCCCTGATCCCACTTGAGTGGGGAGTGAGCAAGTGTCTGTGTTGTACTTGGATGCTATCTGGGGTAAAAGTATGACAAAAGAAGATTGGTTTACCCTATATTTAGGTAATTGCAAAATCAATTTTTCTTTTTAATAATGCTCTCCCCCAGCAACTTGGGGAAATAATAGTAATATCTCTGTATCATATTCTTCCACAATTACTGTGTATTGATTACTTACAATATTCTACTTTATATTTTTAATATTACTAGCACCAAAAGACTTTTTTCCTGAAAGCCCTTTGTTTTATTAATGCACATCTCAGAATTTTAAACAATGGTTCTATATTGAAATATTTTATTCATTCAGGAATTAACTGCAATTCCAGAGTAGTTACTCATAAGATATTGCTTTTACAAACCCCCAAAGTTGCATTATTCTCAAGATTATTTCATAGTAGTTGACTATTCATGCAGACACCCTTCTATGAAAATCTGATTATATATTGGGAATTTCCAAATCTCTTTCTGTCTCACCAATTTGCTGTTAACAAATGCAAATGCTCAGTTCACAGACATGAGAAGGGTTAGAAGGAATATCACTGGTACAGCCTTATCTTGAATATTTTGTGCAGTTTTGGGCACCACAATATAACAAAAATATTAAACTATTAGAGAGTGTACAAAGGAGAGCAACAAAGATGATGAAGGGCTTTTAGGGGAAGCTCTGTGAGGAGTGGCTGAGGTCACTTGGTATCTCCAGGAGGCTGAGGGATGACTTCATTGAAGTCTAAAACTCCTGTGTGAGAGGAAACAAAGGACCAGGTACTGATCTCTCCTCTCTGGTGACAAGTGACAAAACTTGTGGAAATTGCATGAAAATGTGTCAGGGAGATTTAGTTTAGATATTAGAAAAATGCTCTTCACCCAGAGGTTGATTTGGCATAGGAGCAGGCTTCCCAGGGAAGTGTCACAGCCCCAAGTCTGACAGAGTTCAAGAATACTCTTGAGGACATTGTGTGACTCTTTGGGCTGTCTTGTACAAAAGCAGGAGTTGGATTCAGTGGTTCCTATGGTTCTCTTCCAACTCAAAATATTCTATGTTTCTGTGATTTTTTTCTGATGGCTTAGTGTGAGACAAAAAAAGATTGGCTCACCAGTGAGACAGAACAATGGTTTTCAAGAAACTAATAAGATTTTTATTACAAGAACTTGCAGGATTTTTGACAACAATGTGATTCTGCATATAGGAGGCTCTGCATCATCTTTAAGTCATAATCTGAGCTGTTTTGCTGCCTGTGCTCAAAGCCAGCCCTATTGCCTTTCTTCTTTTGGGAGATGTGAGAAGGTTCATCTGAGGCTTCCCTTACCCTCAGGCCCTGACCACTGTTAGAACTTCATTTCAGGGTGCCTGCGCCTGGCCATGCACCTCCCTGATCCTAAATTCAGACCTTGCTTGACAAAATTGACATCCTGGCTTGATCTCAGATCTTTGTCAACTTTAAACACATTTGGCTACCTTGACTCTTGTCAGAGTTGGCTTAAATCCATTGTAACTTTTTTGTTTATGTGAAGTTTTTGAGACGAAGCTCGCTCTCAGGAGCTGTGGGAACTACTGGTGCACCCAAGGTTTTGGCACTGAGTTGTACTGTATACCCTAGGGATAGTTTGAACTAATATTTTTAGGAAGCCAGGGAATCTTAAGGATTATCAGTTTAGAGAAGCAACTTGTATCTCAAATGAAGATTAGGAATTTCTTAATTATTTATTTTTCTTCACTGTGTTTATGAAACCTGATTTCTATGTATAATAGGTTAACCCGCCTGGTTGATCCAGGAAAGCCAGTTGATGTAATCTTTTTGGAATTCAGCAAAGCTTTTGATACTGTCTTTTGATGCTGTCTCTCACAGTCTCCTTCTGGACAAAATGTCACAGGTTATGTGATGGGTGAACAACTGGATCACAGGTTGGGCACAAACAGTTTTAGTAAATGGGATTATATCAGGTTGACTGGTCACTTGTAGGGTTCCACAGGGCTCTATCCTCACACCAGTTCTCTTCAATATCTTCATTAATGACTGAGATGCAGGGCTCAAAAGAGTACTAAGTTTGTTGATGACACTAAAAACAGAGGAGCTATTGACTCACTTAAGGGTGGAGAGGCCCTGCAGAGAGACCTTGACAAACTGGAGGCCTGGGCAATCACCAACCACCCGAAGTTTAACAAGCGCAAATGCCAGATTCTGTACCTGAAACAGGACACTCCCTAACTATAGTTATACCTATAAATTGGGGAATGAGATGTTGGAAAGCAGTGCTGTGGAAAGTAATCTGGGGGTCCTGGTCAGTGGCAAATTGACCATGAGTCAGCAGTGTCCTGGCAGCCAGGAGGGCCAACCCTGTTCTGGGGGGCATCTGGCCCAGCATCACCAGCCGGGCAATGGAGGGGATTGTCCTGTTCTGCTCTGCTCTGCATTGGGGTGGCCTAACCTTGAGTGCTGGGGGCTGCTTTGGGTGGCACAATATAAGAAAGAAACACTACTCCAACATCACACCTGAAGTGACTCTTTAAATATGACTTTTAACAAAGCTCAGTGTTAATCCAGATAAGCTCTCTGATATTGGGTAATGTACAAGCATACCACTACTTTTTTTATTTTCTGCTGCGTAGTATTAGAAAGAAACTCACTGTATTAGAAATCACTGATACTGGATGCAAGACACATAAACCAGATGATTAACTGAGAGCCTTTTAGCAAGTATCTAATCATCTTTGATTAGATGGTGTCGTAGAAAATATATACATTATTTGCATTTGTCCCTATATGGTAGAAATATTACCGCTATATGGCTGAATGCTATGAATGACTGTTAAATGATATTTATGCTCTTCAATATTGACATAGCTCCCTGTCTATAAAGATTGATCACTCTTAAACTGTTCATCAATCTAGTTAAAAGATGTGTTTTTCTAAGTGAGAAGAGTGCTAGCTTGGAACATATGGTGTAAGCAAAAACCTTATGATGTTTTTTATTCTGTGTTTTAGTCTCATTCAAATATCTGGGAAGTAAAGTAGTTTTCCTTTTGGTTCTATCCATAGTCTGTGATTGTTATAAATTGCAACTGAAAAACTGAATATTCACAATAAACTTATAAAATGATCAGAAGTGACAGATAAATGAACTGTCAGATTTCATTTGCAAGGTTATTTGCAATATACATCTTGTCTCATTCACCTGAATTCAGCCACTTGTCAAGACAAAAGAACTCTTTGAAAGATTCTCTTCTGATACAAGGTCCTTCTATGGATGCTTTACATGAGTAGAGTTTTGTTTTTTTCATGGATACATTTAAACATCTTTTTTATAGATGCTTTGACTTAGAGATTGACCTAGGGTTTGCCTGTTGCCTTGAGAGAACTTGCTTCCATTCATTCCTATCCTTTAAGCTACAGCCTTCTACTTCTTGGAGAGATGATATAAGACACCGTTTATCTTGGCCTTTTTTTTCTGGTGGTTATTCCTGTTTCTGTCTCAGGGGAGGCAGAAAATGGTTTCACCAGTCAATCTTTTTTAGACTCCCTGCTGCTCCTTAACATTTCTACTTCTCCTGTAGCTCTGTCACCAGGCTGATTCAGATCATTCACTTGGTCACAACTCCCACAGCTGTTCTGACTTCTGTCATCCACTACTAGTTAAAGGCTGTGCCCACAACGACCTGGACGGCTGCATATTTTGGTGTGATTTTTGTCTGGGCTGCCGTCTATTCTGGTGAGTGCAGAGGACAGAACTTTTGGCTGAGTTGATATCATAGCCAAGCTCCCGAGAGCCTGATGATCACCAGATCTCATGGCCAGGCATTGCTGGGGTGCAGGGAGCTGGAGGCTGGACCTGCTGTGGCATCTCTGAGACAGGACTTAGGGGTCCCCTGGCACTGAAACTGGGTCCTGGGCAGAGTGGGAAGGATATCTCAGAGAGGCAGCACCAATAAGTTTCCTTAGTTCAGGGACCCCGGAACACCATAAGTCCTCTGTATTTCTAACTCTGGATCTCTTTTGAAGACCTTTTGCTGTCTGGACATTGTGATGAACATTTAATGATTATTCACTGTAATGGACCAACCCACTTGACACGTTTAGGGAAAGGTCATTGGATATATTCTGAGAGATGCATGGGAGAAACAAAGCAGGTTCAATAACACACAACTTCTGCTTGCAAATTTTAGAATATTCAGATATAATAATACATTGGCATGGCTTTGACTAGACTTTTTAGTCAGGATTACAATATATTTCAAGAAGGAGAATGCAGAAGAAGAGAAGGAGAAAGAAAAAGAGAGAGTAGATAACCACTAGCTTAGGAGCCAGTGTGGTCTCAGCAGCTTTCAAATCCAGGGTAGTGGAGAACATCACACTGCACACATCTTGCTGATCTTTTATCAGTTCCAGACCCCCAAGGCTGGCTTATGCTAATTGTGGTGCCTGCACTTCACACAGTGCCAGAATATCCCTGGCACCATTTTGGGGCTTACAGTGGTCCTGTGTAGTTGATTGCCCCCAGTAGATGTGGGCCTGCATCACGTTCACTACTCAACAGTGTGAGAAGGTGCTCCATCCCTCCTGTTCCCTCACCCATTTCCCACCTGACTGTCTTGAGCCAGTCAACCATTCCTCTGGTCTGCTACATGCAGACAGCAGGAGTAGTGACTATAAATCAACATCAGAATTTTAAACCATGTATTTTCTTCTTCACATTTCTTTTGATGTCACTGTTAAAAAAAATTACCTATAACGTGCTGAACAACATGTTTCTATTGGCTGGCTTTCAATAATAAAATATCTGTCAAGTAAAAGGTTTTTGTGAGAATTTTTGTTTCATTATGAAATGAAAAAAAAAGAATAAATCCTTGTTTTACTGAACTCTTATTAGTTCTCAATATTTAATTATTTTGATACCAAATGCATGTACGTACTTTTCTAAATATTTTTCAGAACACAACCACAGTATACTGTACCTGCTAAAAAATTCTGTTCTTCAGTGTGATTCCGTATTTTCTCCATCATGAACAAAGGGCTAGCAGTATTACAGCCAGCCACTGTCCTTAGTTTATGCAGCATGAAGTGCTCACTTGACAGTGTGATTCATCACTTAGCTCACTCAAATTTTAAATCATATAATACTTGCTGCATGTAAAATATTTTAATAATAATTTACTTTTAAAAATAATGTGACGTTTCCACTTTAGAAGAATAAATAAATATTGCTTCACACTCAGAGATTGCACATCAGGAGATACTCTCTTTTTCTCTATTGTTCTATGGCAACAAAGAAATATTTGGCAAACTTTTAGTGAGATTTTTCATACTGTTTTCATGTTGCATTGCAGTAACTGGGGGCAGTCTTAGTGTTGTGATCTTTCCTTTTCCCTTCACCTGCTTGTGCTAATATTGTTGTGATATGTTTCTGCCCTTTCAAAAAATTATTTCTAAAACTTTTTAGCTTTAAGTTTATTATAGTTTAAGTTTGGCAAGTTGATTGATTTTCTTATATGGAGAAATACTTTCCTGATGTATTTACAATCTTAAAATAAATATCATATCAATTATTGAGCCCAAAAGAAATTTTCATGGCCACAAAAACTCCATAAATTTAGTAAAAATTTAGTGAAAACTTTTATTTTCAATTGAAAGTGCTAAGAAAATTTTATAATCAAAGTTAAAACCATCAAGGTATCTTTAGAAAAAACTTCTGGGTAGAAGTAAAATTTGTGGAGTTTATGTGTTCTTTTTTTTTTTCTTCTTTATGTCCCAGGTGGTAGTTGGTGATTCTGACACCTGCTGTGATTCTATATGTTTTACAAAACTCCAGGTTTGCAAGATGTTATGCAATAGTGGCTTTCTTATAAGAAAAAAGTTCACATTTTAATAATGCTATTTTGAGATTTTGACATCTTGCATATTTGTAGATAAATGACAGCTTGAAAAATTTTGAGCCATCTTGTTTAAAAGTAGTAAATGTCATATAGTTAATTGGCAGAAGAAAGAAAATAAGATTTCACTGAATTACTGACTGGGTAAGTGCCTTTTATTTTTTTACACTATATATACCAATAAAATATATGTCTACCAAAGTAAATGTTATGCTGACTAGTGGTATAACAGATGTAGATGAGAGTGAAAAGGAAGTACCTACAAATTATTCAGTTAATTGGTTTTCATATCAATAATATACAGTCATTTCCATCTGAGCTTTAAAAAAGTAATTTTAAGTAATTTTACCTGACAATTACTAATTTTACTTTATTGTACATTCATTACTATTCTTCCTAGACTATTCCAAAGTGTTTCAAGTGATGGAGTTGCTATCATGTCACCAGGCAATGTAGATCTCATTGTTGATATTTTTTTGCTAATGTCTTTTTTTTTAAATCCTTAAAATTACTGCCAAAATATTGCTTCTATATTCTTGAATAATTTTCTTAAATAAACTACAGTTTCTTTAATTTTGTGAGGTATGAATTGCATTAATTTGATACTTTGTACTTCTACTTTCATTAGAAATCTGTGGTCATATGTCTAATCTCTCTGGAATCATTAATTTATCTTTCTTGTAAGTGTTCTGCCTTTTATTGAATATCACCTGCAAATCATATTCATGCAGTGCTCTGTAAATCTTCCAGAACATAAATAAGCATATTAAATAAGTCTGTGCCTCAGATAAGTTCTCCTTGTTTCTCATTACATCCTTGCAAAACAAAAGCAATAACTTACTATTTTTCATAACAGTTCCTTTTATTAAAAATTCCTTATCAAGAAATTAAAATGTGATATTAGTTTCTGAGATCTTTCTTCTTAATTAAACTTCATTGTATGACCAAAATCTGTGTATATTGCATGTAATTTCTTGCTTTATTAATTAATAGGCAAGGTAAAAAAAATTCAAAAACTCCTGAGTCACAGGTGTATTATCTTCTCTACAAGTCCTATTTTCTTTAATATTTTTTTTTCTTTTTTTCTTCTTTTTTTTTTTTTTTTTACTGCTTTTAGTGTAGATTTTGGCGTAAATGGGCGTAAATGTTCTGTGTGGAGCTAAAAGGACTTAAAATATATCTGTCTCAAAGCACCGTGAAGGCCACAGAAAGAACTTGCCATAAGATACCACAGCAGCAACTTAAAATAAGAGTAGACAAGAGAAATTTATGCCAGGAAGGAGCTTATTTCAAATGTGGTGGATGTAAGATCTGGTTAGTATATCCTGGTTAGTGTATCTGGACAAAAATTCCCACTGTGGGAAAGGAAGCAAATGCTAATACACATACCACCAGTCAAAGAAAGATGACCCAAAATTATGGGAACTGCATCTGCCACCACCCCATGGATATCTGTAATGTGGACTGTATAAAGGTGATACCCCCAGAAGATCGACTCGGACCCCACCACTGAGAAGCTCAGAGTGAAGGAGAACCCAGGGGATGCCTTTGGATCTAGGTGTGGGAGCTATCTTCTGCCTAATCTCTTCTCTCTCTCTCTCTCTCTCCCCCTCTCTCTCTGTCTATCTTTATCTCTCCCCTCCCTCTCCTTGACCCTTTCCTATTTATTTCTATCTCTCTACCTCACATTTACTGTTAAATAAAATATTATTATTGACTTTGATATATGACCTCATTTGCACCTTGATTCAGGCAGAGGCATCAGTCAATAATCTGATCATAACAGGAGTTGGCCGATAAAAAAAGGATTTTTCTGCCAGATTATTATTCAGCTTTATCTATCTTATTTTTAATTTTTACCTCTCTTTTATTTTTAAGGAACAAGTCAGAATGATAGGATAGGGTTAAAATGATTTCTAAAAGGCACCTAACTTCGCTACAACCAAAATGTAACTTCATGCTATTGTTTTAACCAAACCAAGTATAACCTGCCTAAGTAATAAATCAGGGGGGAGGGAATGGTGTGATTTCTAAAACTAGATGTTCTTAGTAAAATGTTCTGTACCTATATCACCATCTGTGTTTATATCATAATCACATGGTAAATTACCTCATGATTATTGCAAGTGTGATTATTATTTTAAATACGAATCAATTGTTTCAATTTCAAGCTTGGATGAAATCAATAGAACAATGGGGTTTAATGATTAACATACATTCTTATGTAAGTGAAGAATATAAAACTGAATCTTTCCTGAATCTCTGGTGAAATTGGATTTGTGGTGTCTTGGACCCCCCGATTTCCAGAGCTCTCCAAATAAAGCACCGGCACATACTCTCTGCAACTATGTGTTTCTTTCCTGCGCTAACAAGAAGAGGTTTGACTCATTTTGAATTCCATTATATACTGATATTTACATGATAAACAGATATAATAGATTTTTTTTTCTTACTTAAATATTTATTTCTGATTTAATTTGCAGTTCATACTTGATTACTGATTTGAACTCATCAAAGTAACTTTCTTAATTAGTTTTTTTATTAAAAATCATACTAAATTTCAATATGAAAGCTAAGCATAGGGTCTTTCTTTAGAATAAGCAATCAATTTAAGCAAAATATTTCAAATTATGATCATTACATTAAATGCCTTTTTAACTTGAGCTTCCTCAAGCAATCTCCAATTCTTTTAAGTCTTCCTGACTGTTTTAATTTTGACTATCCTTGCAGGCATTTCTTTAAAAGTCAGTTTTTTAACCATATTATAAAATAATTCATTGTAACACTGTACAATAATTTAACCTGATACTGTAGTATTTGAATTTATGTGAATTATTGAATTTACTGATCATAATCTTAAAAAGAAGATTTTTTTGATTATTTATTTATTTTGTAAGGGGTCTTTATTGCCATCCACCTCCAGACGTGCAGATTTTCTTCCCCCATGTCAACTAAATTTTTGAAGTGCTCATTAATTTTAAATACTTCCAGCTACATATCGATTTCTCAAGGACATTTTTGAGTAAATTTCTCAGAGAGAAACTTCCTGTTCAACAGAAATGCCCATTTGATCAAATTTATTTCCCTTTCTGTCTTTAACAGAGGTGACCTGCCCCTCATGATTTCCTGGTTTTTCTTTTAGATCAAAGAGAAAAAACATTATATATAGAAGTTATAGTTTCTGAGAGCTCGGGGCAATGATTTGTACTCTGATCTTATTCTCTTTTTCTTCTATAACATTTTACAAGTAATTTAAAGTTATATTTTCAGGGTTTTTACAATTTTTTTTTTCATTTGTAAAGAAGACTTTTTTGTTTTGAAACACTTTATTTTTAAGGAACTATCCTATTTCAAGTATAATGTCCACAACAGAATCATAGCATCTTCAAAATTAGGATATTTTTCTGTGAATCAAGTGATTAAAACAAGAACCTGCATCTCGTCATTAGACTTGCTTCTCATTTTATTATTTCATTGTTGATGTTATAAGTCAGATGGTGTTTTACTTAGGATAAAAAATTATATATCTATCTTTACTAGAAAATTTTCTCTCCAAAAGAAAAGACAAGGCCAACACTTGACCCATTGGCATCCCTTAGAGAAGTCACAAGTTGAGAATTTTTGCATCATGTCCCATTCTGAAGTCATAAACTATTCAAAATCTGGAAGGCTTTTCTCAGAAAAGAACCCAAGCCAGATCAATAAATTTCTTGAAGGTGTTAAAATCTCATCATCATTTGCCTTGATCAATATTTAATTTGGGATTAATATAAACATATTATAAACATATATAAACATAAAGCTGTATGTTTTATATAGGAACATCAGTGTTTAATTTTGAATACTCCTGTCTTTGACAAAACCAACTTATTTGAGAAATAATGTATTTTCAGAAGGTATGGATTTTTTATTTCCTTTTTACAACCAACTCCAGATCAAAAAACGTTCAATTCTACACAAAATACAACCACATTTTCATGCTGCTTCGCATGGGTGAAGAACTTCTTCCTGATATCCAGCCTAGACCTCCCTTGATACAGCTTCAGGCCATTCCTCGAGTCCTGTCACTGGTCAGCAGACAGAGAAGNTAAAATATTATTATTGACTTTGATATATGACCTCATTTGCACCTTGATTCAGGCAGAGGCATCAGTCAATAATCTGATCATAACAGGAGTTGGCCGATAAAAAAAGGATTTTTCTGCCAGATTATTATTCAGCTTTATCTATCTTATTTTTAATTTTTACCTCTCTTTTATTTTTAAGGAACAAGTCAGAATGATAGGATAGGGTTAAAATGATTTCTAAAAGGCACCTAACTTCGCTACAACCAAAATGTAACTTCATGCTATTGTTTTAACCAAACCAAGTATAACCTGCCTAAGTAATAAATC
>VXBB01021235.1:62885-73220 GCA_013399915.1 Illadopsis cleaveri
TTTTTGAAAAATTTTAAAAAAAAAAAAAAAAAAAAAAAAAAAAAAAAAAAAAAGAAAAAAAAAAAAGGAGAGATGAGAAGGAAACTATTCTGCAAGGTTTTGCAAGAGTTCCTAATACGCAACAATATGTTGTTCCATGAAATCATATTTATAAGGAAAAGTGCATTTTGTTGCCTAATAATTTAAGTTGCTCATTCATAATAGGATTCACTGTGATAATTACATTTGTATGGGATATTCTCATCTTTGAATGCAGAAAATTTGTTATAATGCATATAAAATTGTTTTCTTTGTGTGCAATGTAGATAGCTGTTTGTATCTTATCCCGCTGAGAACCTGGAGGAAAGTAAGTCTCTGCTCTTGTTTGTGCAAGATATGAGCGTTTCAAAGTTTCAAAGCTTAATGCAGCCAACTAAAAAGTTATGTGTCAACCCTGGCAGGTAGCTAAACTTCACAGAGCAGTGAGTTGGAAGAGACATCCGGAAGGGCAGAAGTGATAAAACTTGTCATTTGGGATAAAAACAGTTTAGTAAATTAAAAAATGTTCTGTGTACAAGGAAAATAAAATAGAATTCCTTCACAACTTTCTATCAGTAAGCCCATATTAAGCCATCTCCACAAATTCAGGGCTCTGTGATGCATAATAGTTATTTGGGAAGACAAATGTCATAACTGTGAACTTTTCCTCCCTACCCTTCTGTAACTTTTACCAATACATAGCAAAAGTTATTCTTCCAAGCCTTTCATCTTCTCCAATTGTTTTGGAAAGGAACTGTATTGTTATGCTTTATAACAGTGCCTTAGGCAGAGTGGGTTTTTCCTGTCCATATGGAAAACAAGAAAAAAAAAGTTAATTTTGACCTACTTTTCTATAGGTGTGTGTGAAGTAGTAAACTTCTGGTACTGAATGCCAAGCTACTTTAAAGATATTAATACTGAGCCTTTCAAGTTTTTGCTAGTTTATGCATCTTGTTTCTCATCTGCCCTATATCTGGAAGTTTTAGTGTTGTTTGCAGAATTTTCTTTTTGTGTTTGCAACTTTTGTAACTTTAGAGAACATCTCACAGTGCTGGTATTTCTCCTTGGTAGTCTAAGGCAGTGTGCACAGACTCCACAGCTAATAAAATTCACCAATAGCTGACATATTCACTGTTCTGTACAGTAGACTTATTTCATTTTGGGTAAGATTCTTACTTTAGTTAACATCTATTTTCCTGGTTTGAACTCCTTATGCTGAGCTGAACAAGATAGCACTAGTCCATATGTGGTATCTGAAAGATACCAGAGTACTTGAGACTGTATTGGATTTACCTGACAGGAGTTTGGTAGTAGAGGGGCTACAGAGGTGGTTTCTGTAAGAAGATGACAGAGGCTTCTCCCATGTTGGGCAAAGCTTGTTTCTGTTGACTCCAAGACAGACCCATTGCTGTCCAAAGCTGAAGAAATCAATGGTGTTGATAGTGCCTCTGCAATAACATATTTTAGAAAGGGTAAAAAAACCCTGCAACATCTGTGAGAGAGGAGTAAGGACATGTGACACAGCACACAGCCCTGCAGACACAAATGTCAGTGAAGAAAGTGAGGGAGTGGGGAGGGGGAAGGTGCCCCAGATGTCAGAGCAGAATTGCCCTGCAGCTCCCAGAGAACTGAGGGGAAGCAGATACCCACCCTGAAGACCATGCAGAACAGCACACAACAGGCATATGTTCCCTGTGACCCCATGGATTGCCTACCCTGGAGAAGGCTCCTGGTAGGAACAGTTGCCCATGGAAAGTAGGCCATGAACAGCAGATTTTTCCCAGGAAACACCTCCCTGGCTGGGGGACCCATGCTGGAGCAGTCTGAAGAATTGTACGTTGTGAAAAGGACCCACACTGGAGCAGTTCCTAAAGATCTGTAGGCCATGGGAAGAACCCATTTTTAAGGTTTGTGAGTATCTGCATTCAATGGGAAATACCCTACACTCAGGTGGGGGAAGAATGCAAAAAAGAAAGGAGCAGCAGAGATGAAGTGTCTCCATTCTCCATCCAATGCACTGCTCAGGTGGGAAGGAGGTTGAAGACTTAAGAGGGAAGTTGAGAGAAAGGGAGAGTTGATGAGGAAGTCTTTTAGTATGTTTTTATTTATTTCTCACTTTCTTACTTTCTTACAAGTAAATGTCAATAAATTACATTAGTTCACCCAAGCTGAGATTGTGTCACCTGTGGTAGTACTTGGAAATAATCTTTCTGTCCTTGTTTCTATCCGCAAGAATTTTGTCACTTTTTTTTCCCTCTGTCCTTTTAGTGGAGGGGGACTGAGTGCAGCTTGGTGAGCAACTGGCAGCCAGCCAAGGTCAACCCACCACAAGCATATATGAAAGCCAAAAGTGATGCAGCTAGCATAAAATTTTAAAGCAGTTCTTGAATTAGTCAGATATACTGGGTTCAGCAGACAGGGTTACCAAAGAGAGACTTAGCCCTTAATGGCTTGGTAGAAAGGGAACAGTGGAGGTGGTACTTGAGGGGACTGATAGAGAGAGCATAACTATGGCAGTCCTGTGTCACAATAGACAGTCCCTGGCCAGGCTGCAGCAACTGCCCTGGTCTCAGGCTGTGGGCTGTGCTTAGTGCTTCTCCCAGTGAGAATGTGTCACAGCATGCAGAAGGATTAACATCTTATTGCTGCACTAAACAAGTGGAGGATTCACTCTCCTAAAATGGGTGTCATAGAATGTTGTGATTTCTGGGGGAAAAAAAAAAAAAAAAAAAGATATTTCTTCACTTTTTGATGTGTTCTTTTAAAATAGGTTATGATGTTTTGTAGGGAAGAAGAAGTTTCAGAGAAGACATTTTTACCAGCTCAGCTTGATCCATATACCGGCACCAAATGGAAGCAGCAAACGATAGTAGCATAAGATACCATTTATTAGAGATCAGCCTTTGTCTCCCAAACAGATTTTCTGCATTGTGAAGTTTATGGCTTGTCAGGAACTCAATCTGGGACAATGAAGAGAAATTGCTGACGTTCATATGAATTCTGTCTTATGTCTTATTGCTCATCTACATTGACATCAGTGATACTCTCAAGGGAGTTTATAGGCTGTAAAGCATGCAACGTGACAGGTCAAGGAACATTTCAATTCCATCAAAGGGAAGGGCTTACATATGAGCTGATGGATCCAGTGAGCCAGTGCCTGGTTGGTTACATGATATTTCAAGCCACACTTTGGCTTTTCTGACTACAGCTCTTTCTCTGAAGAATTAGGATTACAGGGGGGAGATAGGATATACTTGATGGGTGGAGAAATATTGCATTTGCTAACAGGCTTCTTAACCTATTGAGAAGGACTTCAAAATAGGGGCACTAGAGGCTTGCAATGGATATACTTGATCCATAGCCATACTTTGGATTGGACTGAATAATGAGCAAAAGGACTCTGCCCTGGAATAAATCTGTGAGCTGGAGAGATCCTGGTTCACATACAAGGAAGAAAAGATGCCTCAGAAAAAGATTTTGAAAGTTGGTTTCCAAGTCAAAAAATGCAAGATAACTAAAGTACAGAATAAGATCCAAAAACTAAAATAAAGACATCTATCTATCTATCTATCTATCTATCTATCTATCTATCTATCTATCCTACTGTCTAACAGCCATTTCCTTCATTCTATAAATATTACCATCAGGATGAAGCCCTCTTGGTGGCATTATTCATTAATTTGAGCTCTTCCTGAATTGCATCTGTACTGCACACCTGGTATGTTTGTCCTTGAGCAGGGATGTCTCTCAAGGTTAGAGATCCCTTACTTGAGTCTATGAGATTCTTCCTAGCACAAGGCAGAGAGATCCTTGGTTATGATAGATCCTTAGTGAGTGACTAATACCATGCTGAATTAATGAAACATTCCTAATCCATGTATCTGTTCAATATTATTACAAACTTTGTATAGATAATTCCATTAATCATAAACCATCATCTGAGTTTCAGAGTAAGACTGGACCTTGCTGCATCTATGCTCTATAAGTTTAGAAGGAGGAGGGATCCACTCTTAACCTTGTGACTCAATGGAATGATCTCTGTGCAAATCTTTCTAGCTCAAACCTAACTCGATTTTCCTTTGTATCATTCTTTGACGCAGTAAATAAGGTGAACCTTGCTACCAAACTTATGGAATCTTGGTAACTGCTGTAAAGCTGTCTTAAATTTCATGAAATTTATTGAATTATATTATTTTCCCTCAGTAAAACCTGTTGTTGCTTTTCTCTTTAGAGTGAGGTGCATTGCTCATGACTGCTGGACAAAACCAAAGACTGATGGGAAGGGCCAGCATAGATTTATCAAGGCCAAATTATATCTGGAGGACATGACTGTTTTCTGTAGTAACTGATCCTGTGAACAAGAGTAGAAGTTTTTTATCCTGACCAATCAGGTGTTTCACATACATTCTTGTAGCCAAATTGGAAAGACATAAAATGTGGAAAAGTGGCAGGAGGGCTGGCCTGACTGGACTGTGATCAGCTGTGTAAAATCCACCTGGATACTATTAACAGTGGTGCTCCTCAGAGATGAAGATCAGGGCCAGTACTATTCAATACCTTGATTAACAATATTTATGGTGTGTAAGGATGCACCTTTAGAAAATGCTGTTGTTGAGAACAAAGTCTGTGAGGACAGTCACAAAGTGCCTGCACAGGTTTCTCAAATGGGCTGAAAGAAGCTGTATGAAGTCCAGCAAAGTCAAATACATGAACAATCTCATGGGGACTGAATGGCTGAGAACTGTCTCTGCAGAACAGGAGCTTGACTTCCTGTGGACAACAGGGTGAATATGAGTTGTCAAGGAGAGCTTCCACCTTGGAAGTCCGTTGCATAATAGACTGTATTAACAGTGGTAGAGACAGCAGGTAACCTACCTTTGACAATTTTAAAAGTAAATTCAGAGTCCTGCATCAAGTTTTTATTTCCCAGTAGAAAACACACATGAAAGAAAAACAACAAAACAAGCTTAGTAGACAGCTGCAAAGATGATTAGAGGCTTGAAATATGTGATATACAGAAAGAGAATGAAAAAATTGTTTTACTGTTTTACAAAAAATTGAAGGATTTTACCGTGGTTTTCAGCAACAGGATGAGAATAGAAGAAATGAAATGTAAGTGGGACAAGATGCAGAAAAAGAGATTTTGATTAGCTATGAAATGAAATTATACTTACAATGAATGTGTTTAAACACTAGAACAGGCCACCCAGAGAACCTGTGAAATCCTTATTCTTGCAGATATTCAAAATGAGAATGAATTTAACCCCAAGTAGTTCTAACTTGGAAATGGGATCTACCTCTAAAATGGTCCTTCTTTTGAGGGGCTTGAATTAACCCCTTCCAACTAATGAGTTTGGTTTTTGTTGTTGTTGTTGTTGTTGTTTGTTTGTTTGTTTTTATGGGATTTTTGTTTGGTTGGTTTATTTTGTTGGGTTTTTTTTTTTAATTCTGTGATTCTAAATGGCTCCTATATCTCAACAACTTTGTCTCTTAAACGTTTCACTACATTTGAGCTAACTGGTATGTCTCATGACTGCAAAATTTTATTTGATGAATTCTATAAGAACTGTTGCTGAAAATGCCTTAAGGATTTTTGTAATGCATAATAAACCATTTTCCCACAAATGTTAATTTGGTATAAAAAGTATTAGGGCTTATGTGATACTACTAACCACTGATAGAGGACAAGCTTTTGTTCCAGTGCATAAATACCAAAATGTGTACATTTTTTTTAAAACACAAATTTCTTTATATAAAAAGCCTTCATGTTTCTTGAAATTGTGCTGTGTAGATAGTAATAATGGGTAGGAATGAATCAGTTTAATAACAGGCAGACATATAAAAAGCAGATGATTTTTAAACTTAATATGAGTATGATTTCAGAAAAATTCTTTCATAATTTCTTTTCCCATGCTGCCCATGCTGCTAAGAAGAGAATACATCAAGACAATTTCAACACAGGTAGAAAAAATAATTGTGTTTTGATCTGAGAACCTCTATAACAGAGTCACAAGGAGAATGTTTTACCAGTATAAGTTTCATAACATCCGTGTTCAAAGCTAAAACAGCATGATCAACATCAACACAAATATTTTTTAAATGTTAGTACTTAATTATAATCTTAAATCAAACCTTAATTCAATCTGTATGTCATTGTAGGTATTGCTAGCACATCCATCAAATGCTGGTTTTTAACTTAAAGATTGAGTATTCAAAAAACTTCGTAAGAGACTAAGGAGTTGTTTTTCTTTGCTTCATGATATTTCCAATAGGCAAATCTCTGTCTAAAGATGGCAAGTTTTTTTTCCATCATTGGAGGTCGAATACTCATTATTAAATGCATGGTTCATGGGGTACCAGACTTACTGTGTAACTCTAATGATCTGAATAAAATACTTATTTTTTTGGCCTTGAGCTGCAGATAAAAAATAGAAACAAATAGAGGTTTTCCTAATTTACATTCTGGGGGGTATTTCTTTTATTATTCTCTGGGCTTCTTAAAGATCCTATAGAAATTCACATTCTGTTTACTCACAAATTTTCACTATTAACATAGAATAAAATGTCTTATACACACATATACACTGTATAAAAAAATAGAAAATGCTAGTTAAAATAAAATGGCCTCAGTACATTCTCATGTGTGCACCACTTTTTCTATTTTCAATTTTTGTTCTACATTTTGTCTACAAAATACATATGTGCACTTTAAGCAATTTGGAAATCATCTGAAAATACTGATTATACAGTGTATTTATCATTCTTTAGAGTTTGTTTTTTATATTAAAATCAGGAAGACATTTACTCATTTTGCAGAAATGGTCTGTAATCATATATTCCAGTCTGAATATGATCAAGAAGTTGTTTTGTGTTGTGTCAAGCGCCTCTTGAAAGAATCAGACCCACTAGGTTATGTGAAAGTAGCTAACCATGTAATAAGAACATTTACAAGGTGAGGGAGAGGCCTGTGAGACCAACATACACCAGATGAACATTAACTCTACTTATTTGATAGCACAAAAGTGAGTGTCAGTACACAGTAAGTATTTCAGAAAAAAAGAAAATGTCTTGATTAATTTTTCAGTGGTGGGAATAGTTTTCAGATCCCAAATGAAACAGATCTCATGTGTGTCTAAGTTATTCTTTGGTTTAAGCACACCAAGAATTTCCTTATGCAAAAGTCTTCTGCTAAATGGGTCATTTTTAAGTTTAATCTAAAATTGTCATCTTCATATTGTCGCCTACAGGTAAAAATCTGTGTCCCTTCTCTGTCCCGCAGGATTAGATTTGGTTCTGTTGGTGCCACTGAACCCTTAAATATATTCTGCAGCTGACATATATCACTTAGAAATATGATATGCTCTGACATATTCACTCCAAAATCCTTTTAACATGCTGGTCATACAGCAGCAATGATACATTTCTTTGTGCTCAGACATCTCATTGCTTCAGGATGAATAAATAGATAATTTTTTTTTCTCTAAGAATACCTGTTTTTTGAAGAATAGGCATATTTCCAAACCCTTTGGAAGAATGAGATTAAATACTGCTGGACATCTCCTAAAGTAATTGTGATCTAGAAGCTTTCTCATTCTGAGAAAGCACTAAGTTTGTTATTAGAGGATTACTTCAGGTTTCAGGCTAAGTTTAAGTAAAAAGTCTTTCCTGTAGAGCCTCATCTATTAGCTCTTGTCTATAAGTGGAAGAGATTTTTCAATACTGCACACATAAGTATCCCTTCCATTTCTTTGGAGCATTTCTCATAAAGATATTGATTACTTTGTGCACAGAACTGTGACGAAATGTCTAAAAAAAATTATTTGGAAAAGAGTACCTAAATCAGTTGAGAGATACAATTTATTTATATTGATGAAATAGTGATACATGTCTGAATGTTCTGAGACTCTCTCTGATGTCTGGACAAGGCTGGACTATAACCCTACAGCTAACAAAGTACACATTAGCTATGAGGTCAGTCCCTTGGAAGCCTGAGAACTCACAGCACAAGTTAAATTAAATGGAACTGCTGTGACAGAAAATCCCTTAAAATTTACAGAGGACTGAGAAAGAGAGTTTCTTACTGATGAATGTGTAATCATGTCTCCTGTTGGTTTCTGCAGAAGGCTTGTGCAGGACAGAGACCACAAAATATATTAGGGTTACCTAATGTTTCACACAGTACTTAATGTGAATTTGTTAATGCACACAAAGGTAGAGACACAGTCAACCAGCTTTCTGAATAGGAAAGAAAATAATTGGCCTTTAATTTCCCAAGACATCTGGACAGGCTGATTAGAACATTTTCATATATACCTTAGAACCTGAAAAATATGGTAGTTTGGGATGTATGTCATGGCTTCCAAGTATTCAGATGCAGTTTTCACTCTCTCTCTCTCTCTGTCTCTCTCTCCTCAACCAGACAATCATAAATACATCAAAATTCTTGTGGAATGAGATAAGCACAGGGCAAGATCACTCAGTAATTAGCATCATGGCCAAAACAGACTTGATTTGGGAAAATTTATTACCAATCAAATCAGAGTAGGATGACAAGTAAAAAAAAATCTTAAAACTAAATTCCCCACAATCCTTAACCCTATCTCAAGTTTAACTGTACTCACACTTCTCCCCCCACCATCAGCAGTGCAGGGGGATAGGGAACGGGAGTTATTGTCACTTCATTACACGTTATCTCTAGTGCTCCTTCCTCATCACAGAGAGGATCCCTCACATGCCTTCTTGACTCCAACACAGGGTCCCTTGCATGGGAGATAGTTCTTCATGAACTTTTGCAACTTCCTTCCCACAGGCTGCAGTTCCTCTCAAACTGCTCCGGCATGGACCCCTTTCCACGAGGTTGTTCAGGAACAGGCTGCTTCAGCATGGGTCTCCCACAGGACCACAAGTCCTGCCAACACGGGCTCCTCTCCCCATGAGCTCACTGGACCTGCTATGAGCCTGTTCCAGTGCAGGCTACCCATAAGGTCACAACTTCCTTTGGGCATCCACCTGTGTGTGGGGTCCTCCTGGGTCTGCAGATGGATCTCTTCTCCACCATGGNTCAAATTGCTCCGGCATGGACCCCTTTCCACGAGGTTGTTCAGGAACAGGCTGCTTCAGCATGAGGCTCCCACAGGACCACAAGTCCTGCCAACACGGGCTCCTCTCGCCATGAGCTCACTGGACCTGCTATGAGCCTGTTCCAGTGCAGGCTACCCATAAGGTCACAACTTCCTTTGGGCATCCACCTGTGTGTGGGGTCCTCCTGGGTCTGCAGATGGATCTCTTCTCCACCATGGATCTCCATGGGCTGCAAAGGCACAGGTGTCTCACCATGGTCTTCAATGCAGACTGCAGAGGAATCTCTGCACTGGTACCTGGAACACCTCCTTCCTCTCCTTTCTCACTGACCTTGGTGTCTGCAGAGCTGGTTCTCTCAGACATCCTCACTCTTCTCTGCTATAATTGCTTGTGTGCTATAAACTTTTTTCCCCGGACTAAATAAGTTGTCATGTTGCATAGATGCCAGCTGGCATTTTCTCGGTCAGACACAGAAGAAGCTCTCATNACACCTCCTTCCTCTCCTTTCTCACTGACCTTGGTGTCTGCAGAGCTGGTTCTCTCAGACATCCTCACTCTTCTCTGCTATAATTGCTTGTGTGCTATAAACTTTTTTCCCCGGACTAAATAAGTTGTCATGTTGCATGGATGCCAGCTGGCATTTTCTCAGTCAGACACAGAAGAAGCTCCCATCACTTTCTCAGAGAAAACACCCCTATTGCACCTCCACTACCAAAACCTTGCCATGCGAATCTATTGCAGCCAGATAGCTCTAAGTACAGGGCACAAATCTGAGTACTTCTACAATAGAGAAACTCTCAGACTCTAAAGTAGTCAGAAAATTATCTACGTCATAAATATGGGCTATGATTCCATTTTGCTTGGATTCAGTTCTGTGTTCACCATTTTAATTGATGCAGGAACAGATTTTAGGAATGCTGGCTCTTGGCTTAGCCTAGCATCTTAAAAGTTTTTAAATTCTCTTTCAAACATGAAACAAATATCCAGTTCCAACCATTAACCTAACACTGCCAAGTCCTCCACTAAACCATGTCTCTAGGTGCCACATCTACACATCTTTGAAAAACTTCAGGGATGGTGGCACAACCACTTCCTTGGGTACTCTGTTCCAATGCTTGACATCCTTTACTGTGAATAAATTCTTCCTAATATCTAATCTAAACCTCCCCTGGCAAAACTTGAGGCCTTTTCCTTTGATCTTATTGTTTGTTAATTGGGAGAAGGGATCACCACCCA
>VXBB01021236.1:0-24583 GCA_013399915.1 Illadopsis cleaveri
CCAGGACTTGGACTGTGTAAAAGGGGCACCTCCGGAAGAACTCTGGGATCCCTACTACAGAAGAGCAGGGTGAAGAAGGAGCTGCAGAACACCACAGGAATCCACGTAGTGGTGATATCTTTTGCTTAATCTCTCTCTTTCTTCCCTCTCACCCCTATGCCACCCCATTTCTTTCTGTCTATCTACCTTTTATTAACTCTTAAATAGAATCCATACTATTGACCAGAATATGGCCTCATTTGCACTTTAATTCAGGCNGAAGGGTGAAGGAGCTGCAGAACACCACAAGAATCCACGTGGTGGTGGTATCTTTTGCTTAATCTCTCTCTCCCTCTCTCTTTCTTCCCTCTCACCCCTATGCCACCCCATTTCTTTCTGTCTATCTACCTTTTATTAACTCTTAAATAGAATCCATACTATTGACCAGAATATGGCCTCATTTGCACTTTAATTCAGGCTGAGGCATCTATTATAATTAGATAATAACACTGAAGATTTCACTGGAACTCAGGGGAAAAGGAGAATTTATAATCTTTGGAAGAAAAGCCAGCCAACACAGGAAGAATACAAGGATACTGTTAGGTCATGTAGAGAGAAAATTAGAAAGGTGAAAGCTCAGCTAGAGCTCAATCTGGCCACACTGTGAATGATTAATAGAAGTGTTTTTAGAAATACTTTAACAGAAGTAGGACTAAGGAAAATCTCCATCCTTTATTGGACATGGGAACATTGTCATCAAGGATGAGGAGAAGGCTCAGGTATTTAATGCCTTCTTTGCCTCAGCCTCTAACAGAAAGACCAGTTATGGTCAGGGCTACCAGTCCCCTGAACTGGTAGACCGGAGACCCTCTACAATCCAGGGGAAAGTAGTTGGTGACTTCCTGTGCCACTCCCACGCCACAAGTCTGTGGGGCCAACAGGATAGGATTCACCTGAGAGTACCGAGGAAGTTGTCAGATGTCACCAAGTCACTGTCCATCATTTATAAGTCCTGGTTAAGCAGGAGGGGTCCCAGATAAGGGTACCCATCACACAAGAAGGATCAGAAGGAAGATCCAGAGAATTATAGGCCTGTTGTCTGACCTTGGTTCCTGGGAAGGTTATGAAACAGATCATAGTGAGTGCAATCACACAGCATGTACAGGACAGCCAGGGGATAAGACCAAATCATGGTCTGGTTTTAGAAAAAAAACAGGTCCAGCTTGGCCAACCTAATCTCTATTTATGATCCTAGGGAATGAGGGGAAGATTGAGGATGTATTCTATCTACCTGGGCTTCAGTAAAATCTTCAATATTTTCTCTTATGTCATTCTCCTGGAGAAGCTTGCAGCCCATGGCTTGGGCAGGTGGACTCTTTGCTGCATCTGAGACATTGTGTTAGAAACTGTCTGAACGGCCAGGCCCAGAGAGTGGCAGTGAATGGTGGTAGATCCATTTGGCAGCTAGTCACTGGTGGAGTTCCCCAGGGCTCAGTGGTGGGACCAGACCTGTCAAATATCTTAATCAGTGACCTGGACAAATGGATCAAGTGCATCTTCAGTAAGTTTGCAGTAATTACACTATTAGGTCAAAGTGTTGATCTGATGGAGGGTAGAGGGCAGGAAGGCTTTTGCAGGGGAATCTGGACAGGCCAATGTTTTGAGATTCAACAAGAAGAAGTGCTGGGTCGTGCACTTGGGTCAAAACAATGTCATGTAACACAACAGATTCGGGGAAATGTGGCTGGAAATCTGCCCAGCAAAAAACGACCTGGGAGTGCTGGTCGACAGCCAGTTGAGCATGAGCCAGAGTGTGCCCTGGTGGCCAAGAATGACAATGCCATCCTGACTTGTATCAAGAATAGTGTGTCTAGAAGAATCAGGGCAGTGATTGTCCCCCTATACTCGGCACTGGTGAGGCCACATCTAGATGTCTGTGTCCAGTTCTGGGTCATTCACTACAAGAAGGACATTATGGAGCAGGAGCATGTCCATAGAAAGGCAACAAAGCTGGGGAACGGTCTGAATCACAAGTCTTATGAGGAGTGACTGAGAGGGGCTGGTTTTTTTTATACTGGAGGAGTCTCAGGGGAGGCCATATCTCTCTCTACAAGTACCTGAAAGGAGGGTGTAGCAAGATGAGGGTCTTCTCGTTGGCAGCTAGCAACAGGACAAGAGGAAATGGCCTCAAGCTGGGCCAGGATAGATTCAGGTTAACATCAAGAACTTTGTCGTCACTGAAAAAAAATGCTTTGCACTGGGCTGCCCAGGAAGGTGATGGAAGTTCAAGTTCATTCAAGAAACGTGTGGATATGGCACATGTCCATGGCTTATGGTTTAGTTGGCGTCAGGGTGTTTGATCAGAAGTTAGGCTTGGTGATATCAGGGATATTTTCCAACCGTAATAATTCTACAAACATTTTGGAGAATAGTATTACTAAAGATTAGGAAACTGAAAGAGTGATAACTCACACCAAAATAGATTCCAGGTCTGAACAATAGGTCTGAGCAGCTGATCAGTTAGTCACCTTTATAGATATCTAAGTTGCACTGATTGTATGGATTACCTCTCCATAGACTGACTACAAAGGGAGCTTAGATATATGTTAATATATAGACACCCATATATATAGAACCCAAAAATTTGGATGCTTTATTCTTGATATAAATCTAATCTTCAGATTGTCCATGATCAGTAGCTCTCCAAGGAAGGAATAATCTATTTTTTTTTTTTCCTCAGCTTTCATGTGACTTCTGAAGGGAATATAACATAGACCAAGCAAAATAATTGATGCAGTGTAGAGAGATTTTAAAATGATGAAGATTCTGGAGAGTTTAGCTTTACAGAAGATAATAAAAAGGGCTTACAAATGCATTTTCTTTAATGCAAGTATTTTGCAAATTTTACTTAGGAATTGCATAAGGAAGGACACAGAATATGACACAAATGCAGGACAGGAGGTACACTGCGAATTACTAAGGGACATTACTACTTGATCAAAACCAGGAACAGTATAAAATCTTCCCAGAAAATTTTAGAGGTGGAAATTGTCCTTTAACAAACAAACACCAAAAAAGTTTATCCACATCTAAAATCAACTCCTTGCAATGTCAAGAGCACTGCAGATTCATTTTATGTATAAGACTTAGTCTTTATACCAACATGTTATGCTAAATGATTCTGATAATATAATTATAGATGGTTTCCATAGATACGTATGAAAAAGGATTGACATATTATGGTAAATATTGAATTACACTGAGAATGCACTGAAGTGTAAATTTTCAGATGAATATATTTATTTTAGAGATTTACAGAAAGGAAAGACAAATAGAAGGTTTTATAAAATGATAAACTCATGGATAAAATAACATGTTAAACAGAATATGAAAAATAAAGTGTTTCCACTTTCAGCACTGAAATTTTCCCCCACTGAATTAAAGGAGACTAAAGTTCTAGTCTTCTCTATCCTACCAAATCTGCCTAGTTTGCCATAGATGAAATGTGGAGGAAGAGAAAAAGAAGCTTATTTTAGTCCAGAGAGACCCACAGTGAAAAACATAACTCAATAGCCAGTATTCTCCTGGATGCCATTTTATTTCTTAAACAGAAGAAAAAAGACCAAATGTGTCTTTTCAATATACATTAGCATTTCTTGTTTTCTAACCATTTTCTTTTGAATTATTATTGCAATTTTCTGTCATCATTATTGTCCTTATTCATCAGTCATTCATAAATATTTTCCCAACATTTTCTTAATTGTATTTATAATTGATTCTGGACACATCTCAAATAAATCAACATTAGAGCTAGCATAAACATCAATGGGCTTTGGAGAGGGCCCCTTATGCCTAAATTCTCAAAGTGACACAAACAATTATGGACAAACATCAACATACATGTACAGCTTAAACTTTGAACAGGTAGAAAAGAATCACATCATACATTGCACGTCAACAAATGGTCTTATGTTACATAACACGGATTGAGTTAGCCCTTGCCCAAAATTCCTACTTTTCCTGGAATACAAAAAAGCTTTACGCTAACATTGGTTAACAGCCATTACACAAAAATGAATCTGAGGTGGCTCACAGGACTCCTTAGAGATCCCTATGAAACAACACCTAAAAAGAATGCTGAAATACTATTGTATCTTCAATACAGCTTCATTAAGGTTGAAATTATTTATCAATTTGGAAACAGTGCACTTTCTTTTAAATTGTTCTATTACATAATGTCTTTGGTTCACCTGCAAATTATCAAACTTAAAAGACAAGTGAAATGAATTTACAATTACAATGTGGTAACTTGAAATTTGAAATTACAATGTGGTATGTAAGCATACATCCATCTTTTTTCAAGCAGATACCACAGTCAAAATATATATTTAGTATAGAATGCTGTGTAATAAATATCTATCACAGCTATCAATATCTTTTCTCACACTCTGGAAAGCACTGAAATCTTAAGCGTTTGCATTTGTGCAACATTTGTTTCAATAGAGGGTGAAAAGCCTCAAAAAGACATGAAGTAGGACATCACTCATTTACTAAATACTCTTTCATGTAGTCTAACATAAACCTGAAAAATAACAAATAAAAAAACAGTAAAGAAATTCTACAACATTGCCACATGGTAGTACTACTCCATCATATTGAAAGTCATCCACTGAAAATTCACTACTCCATAAACTGAAAGTCATTATGAAGGTTAACAGTAAATAGTACACCACGTTGCTGTGAACAGAATAGAGTCTATTGTTGTTGGTCAAGAGAAATTAAACTTTTCAAAGTCTATTTTATTTCTGGCTTTTGTTTAAACATTTCTGAATTGCTTATGAAAAAGTTGAATCAAAAAGACTGGTTGCATTTTGTGGATAATCAACAAGAATCAGAATCCATCTTTTATTGCTTTGAATGACGACCAGAGCTAAGAAAACATGCCATGCATGTGCACAAGGAGATGTTGCAAAATCTAAAGTGTCCTGGCTCAGTTACAGAATGTCAGATTGTACAACAGTTGACTTCTGTAGAAATAGAGGCAAAATCTCCAACTTTTCTTATTCTTAATCCAGGTAATATTCCTAATGTGTCTTCTTTGAAACAAATATTTTTCAAATAAAACTAAAAAAAAAAAAAAAAAAAAAGGAAAAAATCCACAAAAAATAAACAAAACCAAAAACAAACAAACAAAAAAAAAATCCACAAACTAACAACATCAACAAAAAAAAACGCAAAAGAGTGAAAAATAACTACTCAGCATATCACAGTTTTTATTCTTGGTTTGGGTTTTTGTTTGATCGGTTGGTTCGTTGTGGATTTTTGAGGTGCTCAAGAGATCTTGCATTGCAAGTATGTCCTGCTACTCTTAAGGTTCAAATTCCCCTTTGCCTATAGGCTTATTTTTCAAGTGATTCTAATATACAGAATCATTGTGAAGACCAGTCCCGTTGGAGCAAAGAAAACTTTTGTAAGCTTTAAGCCAAAATACTTTGTGGCTCTAAACCAGAAAGGAAAGGATTTTTCTCTGCATCCATAAAATGTTACATTATGCTTTTTAAAAGTAATCAATTTCCTTCTGTATTCATCCAGTTTTATACTCACACAATTGTTCATGTCCTCTGTTGTTATTTTAGGTGATGAGAGTACTTTAGAAGAATACATTTTGTTCTGGAAAATATATTAAGTAAAGTAAATAAGTCACTAAATGTCTGTCCACATCAATACAGAAGTAGTTCATGCAATTTAACTATTAGTTTGAATTATTGATTTCTTACTTAGATTAACTAACTGCTCCATAATCACTTGTAAAACTAATATATTGTAATTAGAGGATGAGATATGTAATGGAGATTGGGGTCATCAAACAATTATACTCCTTAGTTTGAAAGATATTAAAGTGTTTCCCACCTAATGGGTGAAAAGGGAGATAATTTATAATAATATTGTTCTCATTTTCAATTTTTTCATTATGTAAAGAAAAGCTATTTGCACATTCTCCTATGTGTGTGAAAGGAAGAAATGATCTTCTGTTTGATCACAGTTTACCCAGATAGTCTGTAACTCCAGTATTCAAAAGGAAGCCTTCCTATGTATGAAGCATCTTATTCCCAAACTCCATTTTCCAGAAGTTTAGTTTCCTATATTCTGTCTGTATGGAATGCTATCCAGAAAAAGACTGATTTCTCTTTCCTTCTTGTTGGTTCACTCTGCAGCTTTTTGATTTACTGTTCCATCAAAGCAAAGTTGAAAAAAGACCAAAAGGGAGAAACATTTTTAGTATGACTGACACAATGTAGCTGTAATGCTCAGAGCATTTTGGCCTTTTTGGAAGACAAGGGGATCAATCCGTACCTAGTTAATCTAATCTTGATTTTGCCTATCAAGAAACTATTTACAATGTTCCACATTTTTAAGCTGAATTTACACATGTAAAGCATGCATAAGATATAAAAATATATAGACAATAAAATTATGATAGAAGTTCCTACACTTATATACATCATCCTATAGAATTTTCATAGATTTTGTAAAAAAAAATCAACTATAATAAAAAAACCTGACAAAGTGCTCATTAATTTTATTGAAAATTTCAAAATTAAATCAACTTATAAAAAACATGCAGTTCTTAACAGAGTATAAAATGTGGGACTTTGCATCAGCTTTGAAAAGGAAGTTTATATGTCAAAAACTAGAGCAATGGAGAAGCCAAAAGTTCCTTGATAAATTAATTAATGTATGGAAAACATGGATATGCAAGGCAAGTGAAAAAATACTAAAATTAAAAGCCAGTCATTACTTTTCAAACAGGACACATTATCATAATCCTATTATTTTCCTAGGGTTTTCATCATTTCTGTAGCATTTCAAATTGAAGGGACTAAACAACAGAACTTGCAAAATTAAAAGAAAAATAGAAAAAAAGTTGTGTTTAATTTCTAAATGTTTTGGGTTTGTCCTTGTATTTTTTGCTATGAAACAAAAAGAAATTTCCTCAAAAAATTTTGAGAAATTGGAACATCAAGAGGTTTTTTCCTGCCAGTAATACATTTTTAAAATAACTTTTTCTTTTTGATTTTGCTTAAGCATCTTGGAGTTCATTTTCACTCTTTCATGAAAGATATTTGCAATTCAAGCTTAACCTGAATATAAGAATGATTTCACTTCTGAGAAGGATGTAAGTTCTTGAACAGAAAAGCATATCATCAATCCATGGTGCATGGTACAAACATGGATATATTAATAGATATGCAGTATGATTCAACAGGTTGCATAGCAAAACAATTTGTTTTTTTAAACTTTTTACACTTCTGCAAGGATACATTACGTTTATAATTGAAATCTGAAACTGGTTAATTAGAAACTAACAAATTAATTATCATCAAAGAATTTACCCTGAGATGATGTGCTATTTCATATTTTGAGTAGCATAACTATTAATAGTCTAAGTTTATTTATTTTGCATGTGAATACAACAGAGTAGGGCAACAGTGTGATTCACATCTGCTGTGTTGTATTTGAAAAAAATAGAGAGTTCATTCAGCGTGGGAATGGAATTAGATCTGCTTTCTTTATGTAATATAGAAGAGAAATACTGAAAAAATGAAGTCTGTCTACAGCTACTGAACACAAATTTTACAACTTGCAGTGTCAAAGAATAAAAAGAACCCAAGGTACAAATAATAGAAAGAGACATAAAGACCAACAAATCAATGTTCTATATTAGCAATAGGACTAAAGTTAGTAAAGGTTCTCTAGTTAGTGGACTTTTAAAACTAGCAAAATTGACTCTGAGAAAGGCCTAAGTGTTGAATGTTTCTTTGCATGCAAGTCTTTTCCAGTCTTAAGTAAAAAGGTCAGTTCAAATCAGACATCTAATGCCATAAAAATCAGAGAAAAAAGGGCACTAACATAATATCAGAGACAAAGGAAAAGTTCTCAAATTTGATAGGAAAAGAAAGGTTAGGGATTACTTCTGAAAGCCTCTAATTTAGTCAAGTGCCCTATAACTTGCTCTTTCATTATGCAAGGGTTATCTTGCTCTATTGTAGTTGCATTTATTGTGATAGTCATTTGAATATTTTGTGAAACGAATCAGTGTAAAAATATTAAAGTTGTCTGCTGGACCTGACAAATTTTGTTCTAGACATATGCAGATCTGGCTGTAACAATCTTAGATTTGCTAAAAGTTATCTTTAGTAGTCCATTGTACTGAAAGACATGACAAAGAAAAATTTGAGTCTTCAGGGAAGAAAAAAGGGAAAGAAATGTAAATCAGAAAAATAATTTTGCCCCTCAGAGGAATAAGATTTGCAGGTATATGCAAGAAAAGTGCAATCCTTTGAAGAGGAAACAGCTAATCATACACATTTTTTCTTCCTTTCTCTCTAATGTGATAACATGCATTGTGAACAGAAGCAACAGCCAAGATATCTGGGATGTAATAAACATTTTCATTTCATATTCTATTCTATTTCTATTAATTCTATTTTCATAAGCAAGTTAAGAAAACTGTCTCTAGGTTGATTCACTAAGAACTGGCCACGGAGGTGGACAGAGTGAAAATACCTGCTGTCTATGTTCAAAGAAAGAGATAGGAAGAACAGCTTCTCTGTCACTTGAGATGAATCTATCAGTAACTCAATTGCAATAAATCATATTTCTTTTTTGGGAGTCAATATTGAATTCAGTGATATTTCAAGGTTAGATCTGAATTTGTCAAGTCAAAGATTGACAATAGACACTCATGCTTTTATAGTGACACAAGTAGTGAGCTGTTGTGCAGAAAAGATCTGTGGATATAACAGATCAGTAGAGGGATATGAGTCGACAGTGTCATACTGTTACTAAATATGTGTGTGTATGTGTCTATGTATATGAATGTAGGGAATAAAAAACATAAATAGTCAATAGCTTTGACTGAAAAACTGTCATTTTTGTACACTACAGCTCAAAAAATCAGCAATCTAATGAGTGCAGAAGAATAAGATAAGCAGGGATCTAGAAATAATGGTCTATAAGAAGGGACTGTAAAATATTCCAGTGCTTAGTTTAAAAAGGAGATAAGGATGTTTTAAGGATACAATAGCTGCTCTCAGATGCATAAAAGGCATTGAAGGGAATAATCTACAGTGAATGTGGATAAGTAAAATTATAATGGGTTTGATCTGCAAAAGGAAGACTTAGGTTAGATATTAAAATAAGCTTTCTAGTCATAACAGTAGTAAAACATTGGCATAAGCTGTCTGGGGAGTCACCATAATTTAAGATCTTGCAAGAATATATATGCTGAAACTATGTGGATGTAATTCATCCTTATTTGAGTTATGCAATATGATACAGATGATTTCTTGAGGTCTCTACAGAGGCTTATTCTAAGATAGCGTCAAGCATGAATAAAATTCACAGTGGAAAGTATAAGGAATCATAGAATCAACATCAGTGCAGAGCCATTTCTCTCTAATTTCTATCAAAGTTTCTCTCACAATTTTTTTACTCGTTTTTTTATATAAAACTACCAAGGTGAAAAATTCTACCATTTAAAACTAGGTAGCTTGGTAGGCATTTTAAAGAGGAAACAACTGAAGCATCAAAAATAAGCTAACTAAGCAAGCATGAAGAACAATAATTATGCTAAGTTTTTATAACTCTAGTATGATTTAAAAGCAAATATAAACATCAGATTAATGTACTCATGGCACAAAAAAGCTTGGTTTAGCTGTTGTACAAAAAAGAAAAAGATACACCAACATAATCCTTAACTGAGATCTTCTTCTCGAGGCCCGTGGCCAGCTGCTGTCAGGTGCCTGCAGACTACATCACTGTCCATGGAACCTTAAAGCTGAATGCATTGCTTCAATACTATCACGTTTAAGAAAGATAGCTAATGAAAACACAGCTCTCAGAGTGTGGGAGTACCTCTTTTGAATGGGAAAAACCCTCACTGGAGAGGCTCAGTGTACAAGCAATATGGAGCATCTCACTGCATTTCTTGGCATGCATTTGGCAGAGAGACAGGGAGACTAGAAAAAAGTCACCTTCAGCCAGAGAGTCATTTCTTAGGCCTGTTTTAGTAATTGGAGAGAAGATACAACTAAACTCACCAGAGTGACACATATTTCCTTTTGTTTTGTGACCACCACAGTGCTGCAACTGTCACCCTTAGAAAGGAGTAGTAATTTCTCCCAGTGAAAGAAAGAATGTTTTGGTAAATTACATAACTTTGATCTATTTATAGGATTTGTAAGAAACAATGCATAAGTGAATCCCAGAAAAAGACCAAGCACATTCCTATCAAGAGAATGATACCCCTCACCTGCAGTGAGTTTCTAGCAACAGGATGCACAGGTTTGGTCACTCAATATTCAGAGGAGGATTCCTAGCAAGAGTGGTCTGCCTGACTTCAAATGCCAGGTGTTAAACCAGAAATATACCTGCTGACTGGACAGATACAGGTGGAGCCATTACAAATTTTTAAGCTGTTAATCAAAGCCACTCAGCACTTTGTACAGATTTTGGAGACAGACTTACTGCACTTGCTCAGCTAACTTGTCTGGACTAGTTTGTTACTTGACTTTGTGTCAGCTCTATCTGGAGGAAAAGGATACTTCCAGTAATGGTGTAGAGCAGTCTGGAGGTCTGCCATTAAGATCTATGTCAGGAAAAACTCTTCATGCATACCTAAGTTAGAAGGTTCTTTTCAGCTGAATTTTCAGCATAATGGTTTTAGAAGAAAAGCTGTATTTTTACCTGCTGCTTTGCAACAAAGCAATGCTAGGAAAATTCTAACTTATTATTTTTCTCATATAACCATGGAGAGCATTACTGAGGGTAAAAAGCTAGTCTATGTTAGAAAACATAAAAAAACCCTACCTTTCTTCCTTTTACATCTCATATGGAAATGCTACAAGCTCCTCTGTATAATCTTTCAGTAATTAAAGCATAATATATAAATGACTGGTTTAAAATAATCGATCATAAAAAATAAATCCTATCTCAATCTACTTAGGATATACTGGGAATGATGATATTACATTTAAAGAGTAATAATCTTTTCTCTTCAACATTTTAGTAAAGACAACCCTCTCTGAACTGGAATGGGAGTTTGTCTCAGTGCCAAGCTGAAAAGAAATTAAATAAATCATGTTGAACTAGAAAAAATAAAGTGTAATATTGCTTTAAGTCTCAATTCCTACAGTTTTCTATTGCACATAGACACCAAAACAACCTTCATTTCAAATATCAAAACATTAAAAAATGGAAAAAAAATATATTGCCTTATTCCTCCCTCTTAAAGTCACTACTGTGACAAGATAACATAGAGGGCTATGGTATATGTAAATAAACATCTACCATTTCTGAAAAGTCAGCTTACATAAACTTATAGAAAATGGAGCTGCACTTTCTTGGTGATGACGTATAAAACAGCAAACCCTTTGCCACAAATGAACACTAAATTGCCAAAATGTTAGTTTTGATAGAAACATATTTTGGTAGAAGCATATTTTGGAAAAAAAGGAAAAAAAAAAAAAAAAGGGAGAAAAATGTGTGAATGAGAAAGGGTTATTTTCCCAGTAAATTAATTAGTAATAAAAATTAGGCTGTAAATTGCTTTTTGAAAAAAAATAACAGTTGTAATTGAGACAGAGCCTGGCTATTTTTAATCTCTGAAAAAATCCCAACCTAACTTGCAGAAAGGAATTTAAAAAAAAAGTTTCATGCACATCTGTTTATTTATTTTTATCTAATGCTCTAAACTCCATTATACATTGAAGTTGATATTGAAGTTGATATTCGCCCATCTGTTTTAGCATGAATGATTCAGTTCTTTCTAACACTTGTATGCAAATGGAAACACATAAATTGCTAAGCATATTGGCAATTAAAGCACTATGCGATATGCTGATAAAATTCTTTTGAACTTCTGCTATTGACTCTTCTAGAAATGTGCATTATTTATCAAGTAAAGTTTTAAGAATCAATAGAATAAAACAGAAAAAGTAACTGTCTGAACTCTATAGTCTAATGTAAGATGCAGACAAACTGTAAAAGTAAATTAGTCTTAGATGGAAACAGAAAATCAACTTTTACCATCACATTCCTATCTATGAAATTAGGCAATACTTTGTAGTCTCATATGATTTTTAAGCAGAACTACTAAGAAGCCATTTCACTACTTTCTTTGAGGTTTTTTTATAAACTAGTTCCCACTTTAATCCCTTAATCATTGGCCTTTGGTGTTGTCATGATAAAAAAAGATCATGGCAAGCTGTGGATTCGACAATTACTGACTCTGGAAGAGCTTTGATTTAAAATAATTTAATATCAAATGCCAGGCACCTTGTTTGAATGAGAACAGCTTTTAAACTGTTTTCTAATGCTAAAGCAGAAAGTGATTCTGTTAACACATTATGACTTGGTTTTAGAAGTTAATGTTAGAGTAATGTAGATATGAGTTTTCAACTTTATTTCTACCATTATGTGGGCATGTATGTTTTCCAACAGATTAGTATTTGAGCATTTTAAAATACATTGAACTTTTTTTTTTTCTTTCTTTCTGTCTTGTATGTGCAGAAAAGCAAATCTCCCATTTACTCTCACTGCTTAGATGTTTAGAATTTCTTATGAATTTTCAGAAAAATACCACCGTGCTCTGGAAAAGCATAGAGAGGTAATGCTCTAGGAAAGTCCAGGATTAATAGCTGTTTAAAGAAGGCTCATTTCCACAAAAGGATGAGGATATACTTGATATAGGGCTTTTGTTTGTTTGTGTGGATTTTTTACATCTTTTGGATATATTTTTTAGTTGGTTGATTTTTAGTTATTGTTCTATTTCCTTTTTTTTTTTTTTCTTTTTGCTTAATGATGCCCCAGCTTCCCTTGATCTAAATTCTTCTACCTATAAGCTGGTTAAATAAAGAATTTCTTTCAGTTTTGCAGTGTGAATTCTGGGGGAAATAGAGGCATGTATTATGTATGTTCACAAATCAGTGCAAGTTCATAAATCAGTGCAGGTTCATAAGTGATTCTCAGCAGAAGAATGCTGAAATACTGTCCGGTTTTCATCAAGAGTAATATAAATTCATTGAACTAAAAACTGAGCAATTATTTTTTGATAGTTTCAATAAAAATATTTTCTTTCCCACTTTGTATAACTTCTATTGTTATTACAGACAATCTTTCTATCCTATAATAAGTTTTGATATGACAATTTTGACCTGTGTATATTAAAAACTTTAAGATGATTTCTGTAATTTGAATACAATGATTAAGTATAGTTTTATCTGCTATTACATTAGTTGGTGATTAATTTGGAAAAGAGAACATGATGCTGAAAAATATCAATGCATGTGGGTTTTACATATAAAGTAGTTTACTCTCAGATTCTAAAATGGTTTTTAATGTTGCTTTTTAAATGTTGCTTTAAACTCATTCATTTCAATTTTAGTCTTAAAACTTAGACTTCTTTGACTTGAAGTGTTGTATTTCAATCAATCACATAGAGCTGTGTAATCGGAAATAAGAAGAAAAAGAAGTAAAAGGGCAAACTAAATCTTGAGTAGTAGAAGTGGTCTAGGCAAAGAAAGAACAAAAAATGAAGCTTCATAAATGTGAAGGACAAGGGAGGGAAACTTAAATAATACTATACTATATATCTTCAATTTTAAAAACCTGCAGCTTAAAAAAACCCAAAAAACCAACAAAACATACCTCTATTAACTTACTCCAAGGAGTTGCTACAGAAAGGTATTACAGCACTGAGAATAGCAGCTCTTTTAGTAAATACCATAAAAGTGCTGTAAATTATGTATAAAGGAGGAAGTTTTCCAAACTATTTAGACATGTCTTAGGCATGTCATTTCCAATCTGTCTTAGACATGACATGAAACTGAAATTCCAGTCTGACAGTCTGGAACCAATGGAGGTAACAGCTTACTCACAAGAGATTATGTTCTGGCTGGCATCATGACACTTAAACGTAGAACAATGAGAAGCAAACAGTTCCAGGATTAAATCCTGTCAAAGCAATTAGAATTCACTATGAAAAGGATGCTATCTTCTCCAAATTGAAAGATACAAGAAGGAGATGTTGGAGAGGTGTTTTGATAATAGCTCAAAATAATAGAAGGTGCACAGGAGAGAGAAAGTGAGAGATATGTCATAAACTGTGGGAAAAATATTCAAAATTCAAATCAATGGACATAATTCAGAGTTCATCTTGCTGGGACAAGCAACATGAGCAAAGCTTTGGTCAAGTATCTGGAAAAATGATCAATTAGGAAGACTGTAATTCAAAAGAATTTGCAAGTCTTGCTAATTTTGTATCATGAAAAAAAAAGTGGGAATGGGGGGGAAAGGATTAGGTTAACTTCCTTTAAACCTAACACATTGTATAACATGGAATTAGGATGTAGATATCAAGGAAAATCATTCTGAGTCTACATACCTGAGAATTTTCTACATAGACTCTACCACTACAGCTGTCTATGAAAATATTATTAATTCTATATCTTTCAGCTTTACAGAGATAGAAATATGTCTGCATTTTTTTGCATTTATTTGTAAGTATAAAACACTAGGAAACAGTTCAGTCACAGAAAATGAAGCTATTTAACCTCAGACCAAGTCATTTCATACAGAAAAAGTCTGCAGAAATATGTGTTCTTCAGCAAAAAAAATATACTCTAGTGATTTCACTTGATATCATGTGAACATGACTACTTTTAAAAAATGCCTAACTAACTTTTCCATACGAGTTTTGAAAGTTACTTCAAGAGGGAGTTTGGAGCTGCAAATCCTACACTGCTTCTAGATGAGTTCTTATTATCTCAACAGCATGTTTGCCTTGTTGACTTTAGAAGGCAGAAGTTTTTAATGATATAAAAGTTCTTATTGAGCTTGTTAAGTACTAAGCCATTTAGCAGTTATGTATCTTATCTTCATTATATCCTAATATCAAATGCATTAACACAAAATAACCATTTTTAACTGAGCTAAATACTGATCTTTTTGATTGAGCTTTTAATTAAATGAAAGTTAATTTGATGAGTACTGTGCTGCACCGTGGGGTACTTGTACATAGGTAGTTATGTAAGTGTGATCTGTTTTTTAATATTGAATTTTATTAGATTAGGCCTGTAATTCGTTACTAGTAATGTATCACTACAGACAGTAGAGTATACAAGCTTTGGCTGTACACACATCTGAAACTGCAGAAATTGGCTTAATTGGTGTGCCACGGAAAGGAGGAATCTTTTTTTCTTTTATTTACACCTGTATGTTAGCCTTTATATAAGCTGCTTTTATGTTGTGTCTGCAATATTTATTTTTTATATCGCTCTAAAACAACTTGGTTCACTCTGAAAGTTACATATTCTTAATCACTAATTTAATAGTTATAGCAGCTCTACTCATTCCTACAGTTTGAGGGAAAGTTAGCATAGGTTTACATTCATGTTCTTTTCAAGAAAGCCCTTACATTTTTGTTTAAATTTAGATGTGCACATAACCCTCATTTATACCAATGAGTCATATTCTGTGTTTCAGTTTGTGAATGGGAGTGACTTCCTAAATTGCTGCCTTTAATTCAGAAGAATTCCCCACACTGATTAATGAAGTTAGAGGCAGCAGAAAGGAACATCTTCTTTTACTTGAAGGAAAAAAAATCTACAATTAACAAGTTTTCATTTTATTATATTGATCATTTACTTAATTATACTCTCTTTTCAGTGGTGCCTGGTGACAGGACAAGAGGAATCAGGGCACAAATAGAAACGCAGGAGTTTTATCTGAACATCAGGAAACATTCTTACTGTGCAGGTGATTGAGTGCTCACACAAATTGCTCACAGAGGCTGTGGAGTCTCCATCTTTGGAGATACTGATAAATTCTCTGGACATTTCTCTGTGCTCTTGTTGGCCCTACTTGAGCAGAGAGATTGGACTAGATGACCTTCAGTGATCCCTTCCAACCTCCACTATTCTATGATCCCACGAAATGCTAGATTTTGGAGAAAAAAAAGAACTTCTATTGGTGAATCAGAGTCATTTAGATGTGCTATTCTAGCTCTAAGACAGATAAAGTGAAAAAAAACCCCAAAAATATAAAACATGCATTATAAAACTCTGCACTTCTACAGAAATTAGTATGGCTATACAAAACAGGTTACAAGTCAGTATATTATTCTTCTAATATGCTCCCCATGTGGCATAAAATACAGTCACAGACATTATGGGAAAAAATGAAAAAATAAAAATTCGAGTTAAATATATTCATCTGCAACAGGATTTTGGAAAACTGTAAAATATTGAGACTTTCACTTTCTTATAGGGTCCCTTTTCCAGTTTTATTCAAAGGTTTAGTATAATAACTGCCATTTTCATAATTTCTGAGATATAGACTGGATTTAAGAGTAAAAAAGTGAAATGTCAAAAATTAACATTTAGATTTTGAGATCTAAAGCCAAATATAAAGTGAAAAAACATCTTTCCTTGTTCAACTTCTTCACTGATTGTTTGGGTTTTTTTAACCTGAAGATCTCTTCTGTAAAAGTGATTGCAACGCTATTTCTAGTTAGAAGTAGAATGCAAATGAACACTGTAAATACAGTGAAAGATAGTGCAAAACTAAAATTAAGAAAAACTGAAAAAAAACTTCCAGATGTTTCAAATATTTTAACTTATTTGGATAGATTGATGTTAGTTGTGTAGCTATGTGTAAGAATTTATGGTTGTATCTTTACATAAAAGTATCAACAATGTATTCATGCTCTTTATCCTAAATTCTGAAGAAGAGGATAGAGATTTAAAGCACTGTACCGTAATTGAATAAGAATATTAAGTGACTATGATCAATCATTAAATATTAAGCAAGAAGATATGAGGATAATTGCAGACTTCCTGCACAAATAACAATGGTGTACCACCAACCAAATAACTGAGGGCTGTATAAAAGTTTATCCTGAAAGAAAGTCGCTGGTTTTAAAGGAAAGGAGAAATAATAATGATAATATCTCAGTAGGACATCTGCAGGGTAGTGAAATCAAAAATAATGTTCAATGATCAAAGTAGAAGTCAATATATCACAACATTATCAAAGAAATTACTAGAGGTAGGGAAAAAATATACACAATAACCCTGAAATGCCCTAATCTTGAAAATATACAATTTCTAATACAATAATTCCTTGTTTTCCTCTTCAAGTTTCTTACTGTTTTTTCACTTTTAATTGCTTTCATTTTTTACTAAATATTTTCTCCTTCCCCTTCTTCACTTCATCCTTTATGGTATTTATCAAAGATCTTTTTTGAGAGTTTAAAACTTTCTCAGTCACATTCAAGTAAAAAACTCTCTAAAATGCTTTGCACTTCCAGTCAAATTCATTCTTTTAGGGGTGTTATGACTCCCTGAAGGAATTGTCAGCCCATTTAGCAATAGATAGAGGAAAAAATTGTTATAAATGTTTGTGAGTTCACTCGTTCTCTGTCCTAATTATTGCTTGCTCTTACAGAGAATGTGACTTCTGTGAAAGTCTTAACTTCTACAGATTAGTCCCGAACAATATTATTGTACCTAGGACCTTCCTAGTTAAAAAGGAAAAATATCTTTCACTGTAACAATAAGTGAAGAATCAAAGTGTCATTCCTCTTCGAAGTCTGACACCATAAAAAATATTTGTTACCAACCATCATAAAAACAAAAAATAGGAATAAAACCAACACCTTCTATCTTTCATGCTACCTAAACTTCTAAACACATTACATTAACAAGGTGTTCATGAGCTTCCTACAAGAGACTCCTGTAAACCTGTTATAATTAAAATTCTAACAAGCAAACAAAACCAAGCGAATTGAGGAAAATCTTGGAAAATCTTCTGAACATGACAGCGATGTGACATGCAAGAGGAATAAAATCAAGTGCATAATAGCAAAAATGAAAGCATATTTAAACCATTTTAATACGTATATCTAATAGTGATTCACTCTTGAAATAACATCAGTAAACATCTTGATTCATCATTTCCTGTGGGGTTGCAAGATTTTGTTTAACAGTTTTATAGTAAGTGTAGTTTAGTGTTGTATACCTAAAGTGGGCCCCTTGCTGTTTCAGAAGGCCTTGACTGTCTTAGAAGTTCTTATCAGAAGGTGATTTATGTTGTATGANTATAAATGACCTATTAAAGAATACTAGCATTCTTTCATTGCAGAGGAGTAGAAGATTGAAAGTCTGCAGCATCTAGCAGGTAGTCTAACATCCACTTTTTATTTTTTTTTTGTTCATCATACTATTTCTAGTTTCTTTCTTGAGACTAATGCTTGTGTACTTTATCCATTAGTACTCACCCTTTTTTCTCAGCTAAGATTTCCTAGAGTTCAACAGGTTTTTCAGTATGTTTTACCTCTATTGTCTCCTTCAAATCCTCCTTTTATTACTACCCTGTTTTCTTTTATTCTTCCCCTTCTTTCAAGTAGATTTTTTCCCATGCTTCTCTATTCATCCTTCTTTTATCAAAGCCTTTTTTTTTCCCCTCTCTGCTGAAAAATTTATTATTCTTGACAAGTTTAAATACTTGTCAGTAAGTACAGGCATCTTTATATTTTACTACTTGACCTGTCGCTGCAGGCTTATCTCCAGACTGGTTTAAATTGTCCCATTGTCATGTATGGTTTCTTCTGTCAAGAGAGAAGAAAAAATACAACTTGTTCTACATGCTGCTTGTCACATATCCCATATGCAAATAACAGAATTATTTAATGAAATTTCTTTGTAAGAACATCTTCTAAGAACCTAGTTTTTCTACAATTCAGTCTAGTGCAGGTAACAATTAATTTGATAACCGTTCAAGTTTAGACGACAGATTTAACTGCACTGAAGCAAACCTTTGGATCCATTGATGATATGAAACTTTTCTCCAGAAAGGTGTTGTACTGAAGGCCAACAGTTTGCAAAACAGGAGAAAACATTAAGTATAGTAAATATGTGAGAATTCTCCTCTAACTTTAGGTTAGACTTTCAATCTGTTCATCAGTATTTTCTGATCACAGCAAACAAACACTATACTGAAAAAATGTGTGTCATGGTTTAGTCCCAGCTGGCAACAAAAGTACTGCCATGCAGCCATTCACTCACTACCCACTCCCCTCCCACCCTGAGGTGGAAGACCAGAAAAAGTGAAATTCCTGGGTTGACATAAGAACTTCTTAATAATTGAAACAAAACAAAACATTATAATAAAACTAAAAATACTAAGAATACAAATACCAGTATTTATAATATTAATAATTAACAATATTGTGATGAAAAGGAGAGACAGGGAGACACAGAGATAGAGAGGAATGAAACCAGGTGATGCACGATACAATTGCCTACCATACACTGACCAATGCCCAGACCATCCCCAAATAGAAATTGACAGCTCCTGGCTGCAAGGTGCATTTTCCCCCACCTTCCTCAAGTCTTCTCCATAATCTCAGGAGTTCCTGATAAGCCTTGACTGAGCCAACTGAGCAGTGAAGCACCTCTTTACTGTGCCACTTGGGTGATGAAGCATTCCGTGATTATACCAGGAATTCTTGCATGGTAAAGATAAATATGCCTTGGACTGGAAAAGTAATCTCACCTGCCCAGCCAATGTGGGGAACAAAGGATAAGCACTTATCCTTGTTAACCTTGGTAAACCATTAACCTGAATCATAGCTTGGGTGAAATATCTCCATTTTCACTGGACTTTTTGGGAAAAGAGTCCACTTTAGCAGTTAACAACATGGATCATGGCCAGGATGGAAACTTCAAACATCTAAAGCAAATCATCTTGTAACCCTATGAACACCAGTCCCAAGTGAGGCCCTTGCAGATTTCTTGGAACACAGTGGGCTGTGCCAGCACCTCCTTAATTTGCAACTTAATTAAAATCCATATTTTAAGGCACCAACCACTGTGCTTTGCTTCAGCCTGTATATACAAAGAGGTGAGAGTATTGCAAGTAAGAGTTTAGAAGTCCTAAAAAAAAGAAAGGACCAATGAAAATGCTGTTGAAACAGAATTGCCTTCCAAATATAACAGTAACTGTGTCACCACTCAATCAAAGAAAAGGTATTTTGAGTGAGTATTCAAAGTCTAGATAATGGCATCAGCCATACTGAGTCAAATATTGGAATATATTGAGTAGCACGTATTACGGATGACTTTAAAGCTTATTTTTTGATTGGCTCAAATGGTATTAATTTCTTGTCACAGTTGGTAGGTGTTGAGCCTGGCTCAACAGGTGTTGAGCCTGGCTTGAGAGTAGCATTAGGATATTAATCAGCCATGTAGGACAAAGTAGTAGCTCAATTATAAGAACAAATTTGTTCTTTGAGCATAAAGAAAATGCCAATCAATCACTGCCAAAGATTGGAATGGTGCCAAAGACCAAACCTTTGAGTGGGACAGAAATTTACCTCCAGCATCAGCAAGAACCAGCTGTTGGGCGAGGGATTTATTTTGAATAGGTCAGTCAGGAATTAGATATTCTCTACCCAATATTAGATGTCCTCTAACCAACAGGATCCAGAGTGGAGAGAGAGAATCAAAAGACATCCTAGGGACATCATAGGCCCTTGTTGTCTTCATGGCTCAAAAAAGTTGTGCCCATTCACTCAATTTTCTTCCCAAACCATGTCAGTCTTCCTGAACAATGCCTTCTGAGAGTGTGTAGGAGACGTCTGGATGTGTACCTTGGGGAAATGGTTTAGGAGTAAGTATGCTAGGTTGACAGTTGCACTAGATGATATTGAAACTCACTTCCAACTTGATGGCTCTGTGATTTTGTGTTTCTGTGACTTGTGCTTGCAGGAAGTAAATTCTTAAAATTGCAGACTTTTGCAATTTATTAGTGTTAGTGTAATTAGTGTTTTGGTGTCTGAGTCCATTTAGCCTTGGTCTTAAATATTGACACCACTTTGAAGGGATGCAAAAATTCCTTATTTTCATGCTTAATTTATAAAAAATAAATAAACAATAATGTAATTTACTAAAAGATACTACTTGTAAGCCTTATGCCAGGGAAAACATCTCCATTCTTTTGAGGTAGATTGATCTCCTGCTATTGATGTGCATTCCTGGAAATCTCCTCCTAATACAAATGAAAAAAACACTTCTGCCTCTCTCTCCAAACTTCCAAGCTAGCTCTTTAGAAGTTTCATGCACACACTGAGTAAAAAAGTGGAAGACAGGTAAATGTGAATTACAGGCCTCACTAATCCAGATGAGAACCTAGACTCTTATCCATAGCCAAGGTACTTATTTGTGTATTTCTGAAGAAGCTGAACCCTTAGGAATTTCTAACAGGAGACATGGCCCATAAGAAGCTGGGCTTACTCACTCCTGTTCTGTAAGCATCTATCCTCTTTCAGAAACTCCTGAAGGTCATTAGACCACTTGTTTATAAAAAAAAACTTTGTCTAGGTGAATTGTTTTTCGTACTTACTGCACAACAGTGCTTTAACAACCAGTCCTTTAAGAAATTTCAATAGAAAGCTACTGGCCTGAGCTTATTTCTAGATTCACCAGAGATAAGAGAAGTAAACTTGCAAATTTACCAGAAGGAGGTACAATTAACATGGTGGAAAAAAACTCTGCCTGTAGACAAAAAAAGGAAAATTTAGCACAATATAGAAAAGATTCAAGATTTTTTTTTTTTTTTTTAATGTGTTAAGGGAAGGTTTTAGCTCTTTAAGAAAACCAACAATACAAACAGCTATAGGGAGACATCAATAATTTGATTCTTTTTTTTATTAATAATGTATTTAGGATAAAACCCAAAATTTCAGTGTCAAAAACATGTCTGTCATTTAAATATTACATGGAAGAAAGCCAGCAAAATACAAGAAACTCCAGGAGGCTAGCAGATCAATGATGTGCATAGTAATTATGCTGAAGTGTTTTTCAAAACACTCCTAGCAGCTTTGTATCCATGCTAGGCAGAAAAACTGAACCAGGTAAACAAATCAACCAATTCACTGTATCGTTGATCAGACAAAACTCTTTGAAGATTGAAAAGTGACTACTGTACCATTTTCTTAATAATCATTTATTGGAAAGCAAGACTGGCCTGCTCCTCTGCGTGTCTCCTAGAATAAATACCTCAATCAGATGTGGTAGAATGAATTTATATATTTTTGATGTTATGCAGCATGTTTTTCCTTCCCATTAGAATGTCAGAAATTAATCAGTAGGGAGGACTATATTTTATTATGCCTAGTGGAATAGAAGAAAAAATAAACTGCTCCACTCAGAGAGTTTTGTGGTAAAATATTCCTAACAAGTGAAGCAAGATTATGTGAAAAAACAGCAAGTTCTATTAGACTGATTTTTCTGCTCATCTTTGTGGATTTATGCTTTTCTTTCCCATGACAATTCATCCAAGATAACTTCAAATTAATTTTCAAGTGAAAGGCCTCTCACACTTTACTTCTTTGTATTCTTTTTTCTTGATCTTCTTCTATTCATGTTTTCAGATGAAGCCCTCAAAATTGCTCCAAGAACTTTCTCCATTCTCTACATCCTTCCTTAAAAAAAACCACAAACAAAAAAACAAGCAAACAAAAACCCCCACAAAACCCCAAAATCCAAAACCAAGCAAAACAAAAAAATAAGATCACTATTATTTGCCAACTATTAAGAAGTAATAACTGTACCATGGCTGGAGGTGGTGTATCTACTCTGTAACACATTAGCACTATGCTATGTAGATGGTAGTTATGCAACAAAGACTGCTTTGCTTGGATTTAGTAAGCCAATATAAATAAAACCAAATAGGAAAGTAAAATGTTTGGATATACTGCTGAGACCCTAACTGACAAGATGATCGAGTGGAATTCAAAATTCTTTCTACAATCACCTTCTAAATTGTAAGAGAACTTCCATTAGGCATCTGAGTTTTCCCCATCTTCTCTCTCTTCTCACTCCAAGAAACCCAAACCAAAACCCAAATCACCAGCACCACCAGCACCACCAGCAAAAACTAAAGCCACAAAAGAACTAAAGCAACAACAATAATATAACTCCAAAACTTGAGGAAAACCAAGTTGCATCTTGACATACATGCACAAGTGTTGTTTCCCAATAGGTGGGATGTACACAATGTGAAAACTTTTACCTCAAACTGTTTTATGCATTTAAATTATACGCCCTATGTGAAGCAATTAACGAATCTCAGTTTCACATTAATCAGAAAGGTAGTATGACTTTCTACTCTATGTAAAATCACATTTTTTATTATCATACTGTAATGTAACCTTTATTGTAAGAAAATGCCTGCTGTCAAAAACCAGTCTGCTTTATAACACAAAATATATTTCAGATTGACTTATCTTTTTACCATGATTTTTTCTTTTAAGTTTGCTACCACCGTGAATGTATGCTGTCCATCATCAGAGACTATTCAACAATAGACAAACACAAGGTTTTTTTGATTTTATCTTCAATGCTACATAGTCATATGAACCTTGGAGAAATTAATCAATTGGTCTAACAAGTAAAACTGGAATAATTTTCCTCCTACATTACACTCATTGTGTATGTTTAAGCAATTTTAAAGGTACTGGGTAGTGAAAAATATGGTTGTTACCCTTTAAAATCAATATTTTTTTATCAAAATAATCTGTAATAATCACTTCTGAGGATATGAAAGTCATCTCACCTACCCAAGATGTGTGAATACTTAATGTTTAATAGGAGATAGCAAAGCACCTATAATTAAGGTAAAGGTCAACTCTGTATAAAGTCTAAATTCTCTTTAGCCTCTGGAATGAGAAAGTAGAGAAAAACATAGTGAAAGCTTCAACTCCAAAACGTCATAACAAATTAATGTATGATAGGTATTGAAGAGTTTACCATGGAGTTCAGAATAAGAAATTTCAATGGTATATAAAGAGCACTGTTTGCATAGGCCTTGGGAAGGGCCTAGAGGCAGGTGTATACATCCATTTCAACACTGTGACACTTCAGTGGTATTCGGGGACAATTTAGGAGAAAAAGATTTTCAGTCAGTCAATAATGAAGTTTCATGTCTTTGTACTACAGTCAGTATTTTTAACACACAGACATCTGTGCTTGCAATATGTACTGATTAATCTGTGACTGTTGAGATTTAAACTGTCATTCTCAGAGTTGCCTTTTTACCATGAAATCAACCTAAAAAAAGGACATTTACCTTACACTGAAAAAAAAATAAATAAATTAAAAATGCACTCCATTTCATACTGCTGCAGGGAAAAAAATAAAGCCCCATGAACATTTTCAGAAGGGGACAATGTCACAAAACTGCATATGAGCAGTTCACAAAGTGTATCCACAAAGACAAATTTCTTATTTTGAACTACTTCTCTTTCAGTTGTATTGAATCTTAATCTCTGTTGAAACTTGTCTTGAAAAATACACTTTCAAATAGAGACTGGCTTACTGGAACCTTCGTGTAACATATACGTAGTATAAACTATTTTATCTCTGTCGTTTAGCATTGTCCTTGAGGTTAATCCATCTGTGGCGTGTATAAACACCTCTCTTTTTGTACAAGCACCTGGCAGTTCCAGTAAAAGGATTCACAGTCTCTTCCAATCAAATAG
>VXBB01021236.1:24773-47519 GCA_013399915.1 Illadopsis cleaveri
TGGACTAAAGGAGAATAGAAACTAGAAACTACACAAAACATAAATCACCTTCTGATAAGAAGCTCTGAGGCAGCAAGAGGCCCATCTTAGGTACATAAAACTGAACTAAACTTACAATGAAAACTGTTAAACAAAATCCTGCAACTCTACAGTCAGTTTCTGAAGCAACTCTCAGAAACACCTACACATTTCACAAGATCACCACAGTACAGGCATCTTCCCTCTGACTCAATGATTTCTTCCATGAAAGCACAGCTGCAACAAGAGGAATCAGATATCTAGCAAGCAAGACTAAGACAATATCTTGTGCAGTTGACGCACAAGTTGAGAAACTCAGTGTAAAGGAAGTTTTTAAGCTAGATCTTGGGCTCTACTGGCAAAACCTAACCTGTGACCTACCAGACCAAGATGATATTTATTATCGCCTTAAATCCTGGGGTTTTTTTAAGGGAAAAGCTCTCTGAAGGGTTGCAGGTTTCAAATCAATGCAAGTACCCAAACAGTAGACTTGTGTAGATGCTTCTGGAGAGCCTCAGAGAAAGCATATTCTTCAAATACATTCTTCTTCAACCTTTATAGCAAAGCAGTAAACTTGCAGTCTCTGTTACGTCCACTAAGTCTAGGTATTGTACTCAGGACTTCTAATTCCACTTCCTAGTGATCAGTGCTTGCTGATCTAGTTGAAACTAGCCTGTACACAACTGGCACAGAAGAGGGCCTAGGATTCAAAGCCAGGCTATTATCTGTTATATTGCTCTTCCTCCTACTCAGGGTTTTTGTTTGATAAACTTCATTATGGAAAGAGTAGAAAGTCAAGTTATAGGTGCAACATTCCTTTAATATACACTGTTACCATAAAAGCAGGTAAAATTACCATCTAGGAAAGATTCTTACTAAATATACATGCCTTTTCCACAAGTTTTCCACAGAATCAGTGTTCAAACTGAATTAATCACGTTTTGTTTTGTATGTCAATGGATATATAGCTACATTAGTACACTCCTGAACTTCCTAAAGACCTCACTGTGCTTTCCATTCATACTTAAAATCTGTAACTTCCATCAGAATCCAGGGGGTTGAGCTCTGAGAACATTTCACCATTGGAAAGACAAAGTCTGTTCTAGTCTATACACAAGTGTTCAAACTTGAAAAACATTTATGACTCAATTTCTGTGCAGAAATATCCTCTAATTATGTGATTCATGGGAATCAATCCAAGGGCTAAACATATGTAAACAGACTAGTCTATTGGTGCTGCAAAACTTCTTATGCAAACTTATCAATAACCTGCCTGCCAACACTGCTTCCAGGAATTTCTTTTACAGTATGCCAATAGATGTAAAACAGGAGAGGCAAGATTTTCTTCTCTTTGCTTAGGAAAAAACTCCATGAAGTGAAAAATGAAAAGGTTATTCGCTTCCAAACCCTTCATTGAAAGAACAGACCCAAAGGTCTTGAATGATGAATAGCTTATTATTTGATCTCATTACCCTGGCATGTACATCCATGAAGTGACTGGAAACTAAGTTGCAGCCTACAAGCTTTACTGAGTGTCTGCTAGAGATTGCCATACTCTCCAATACATCTACACAGCTGAGGGTCTGTAACAAGGTAGTATGAAAAATAACTGAGAAAAAATCCTCACAGAACTAATTTCTTAAAAGACGGCAAGGAACCTTTGCTGTCAAAGGAAATCCTTCCCCTACTGACCCAAAATCACACTTTAGGGCTGGGCTCTGTATGACATGAGTACTGTGCGTTAGCTGAGAACTTGTTAGTGCCATAAAAATGACCTCCCACGTAAAGAGGTTCAGGACATAGACAACATGATAGAAGTGCAAAGTGAACGTGTGAAGGTGTAAAGCAACCTTGACCATGTAACACATTTCAGAACACAGCCAAGTTGTAAACTTCTGCTTCTAATTTCTTAAGGTCAGTATTATATTTAGGAATACATTTTAGCATTCAGATTGCTAAAAGCAAATAGCATTCATTCTTCAGTTCTGTTTTGAAATATTGTATGAGGACATTCTTCTATCTTTTATAAAATTTTCTTTATTTTTTTTTTTCTTCTCTAAATGTCAAGGGACTCCCTCTCATTTCTGTTCTCTTCTGCACATGAATTTTACTCTTAAGCTTCTCCTGTAACCAGTTAACCCCTTTGATACATCTCAAACCAAATACACAATAGTACAAGATCTTTGACCCTGTAAATTGTCGCTCTAGAACCCACACAGAGAATCAATCCCTCCTAAACCTACCCTTACACATGTCAAAGGGATCCTTATATTTAGCCAAACCTTAAGGAAAAAAGGAAAATTAAAAGCATATTTGTGATTTCACATGAATTGTAGCATTTAGATTCATTTGCCTTAAGCGAGTAAGCAGTGACATCGCTATTATCAGGAAATAGTTTATACGTCTGAAAGAAAAATAATGAATTAAATCTTCATTTTATTAGACTAAGAAAACAGAAAAGAATGTAGGTATTTTTAAATTGCATATGCATGCACACAGCCAATGAAGAAATAATATGCATGATTCAGAAAAAAAGATAGTTGTGACCACTGTACTTTCATATGACAGCAAATAGCAAATCTTTCCTATTTAATGCCTCTGGAGGTGTACAAAAAAGTTCTGATCATAATTGCCAATTTTTTTCCTACTTCTGCAAAATGGCACTGATTTACTACACATACAAAAAATTGGTGTGTCACAAATAAAGGATTATATTTTCAGTTACAAAGTGGTCTATTTTCTAAAGATATAAAAAATTGGAAATTATCACTAAATGCCTATTCATTACATGAAAAATGCTTTTTCATTATAGGTTAAAAATTAAAAAAAAAAAAAAAAGAAAGAAAAAAACAAAGCCATTGCCCACACTTTGGAGCTACCAAGCTCTTTATTAATAAATGGCCTTACAACAAAAAACCAAAATAATCCCTGAAGCACTGCCATTGCAGCCCAATTTTGAGTGATAATCCACATGAGGATCTGGTTATACTGAAACAAAGCTAGTTCTAATCCTCCCTGTCTCCACAGCTCATTCAGAATGCTTCCTTGTCTTTTCATATACCAATCACTTTGCCTGTGCTTTGGAGAGTGGAACACTATCAAATTTGACATTGCTGCAGGCCCCCTTAACAAAGCAGAACATCAGCAAGAAAAAGATTTTGTCTTGGCCTGCGAATTGAATACATTCCTACAGGCTTGATTCTGAAGTGAAATTATCATGTTTAACTCACTCCCTCCACCAACTAAAATGTAAGAGCTATTCTGAGTAGCTGGAGGGCCAGCTGAGAGCTCCACTTGGAATGCACCAGAGTACACATGCATACTCAAAATTGTGTCAGGATTACTAAAAATATAAACATAAGTTTTAATAATGAAAATACAGACCCCAGGAAAGATTAAAGTGCTGGCTTTTATGGGAGAAGAGTCACAAATCTCAACCTGTACAGAAATACAGTCTGAGTCTATGAATAAAAATATTTTCATTCTTTCAACAGAAAAGGTAGTCCAGTGTACATACATCTAAAATATCAACTGCCGTTGGATACCTTCTACAAGCATGTTCATCCCTTTATTATCAGAAAAAATTATCTGCCTTGGATTTGCTTGCTACCTATTCTCTGTCCTTCTTGGTTTTACGCAGCACAACAGAAATATTAATTACTCCAGCAAGCTTTATGACTTACAAAACATTTGTGAATTTAGTTGGAGATTGTCTGAAGAAAATGTTGGTGCTACAACGTTTTACTGAATGTCATGTAAGAGCAGACATGTTAAAACCAAGAGATAGCCAATGTACAGACTGTTGCAGGCAAAAGAGTCTTAACTAGTGGAGATATACCTTGTTTCACTACTGCTGGTTAATGCAAAATTCTGATATCTATTCAGACATTAAGAAAAAAAATCAAACTGCTTAGCAAATAGTTAAAGAAACAGTTTCCCTACCCCTTACCCAGGTTCAGCTTCAGTCAAACACCTTTGTTCTCCCCTTCTGAGTCTCAGCATCCCTTCACTTTTCCTGTATATTATGTTCCGTCCCTCCCAGATCCTTCAGTGAGGTGTTGGATGGTGAAGAACCTGAGGGCCAAGGCATAATGGCTTCTGCATGCTGCTCCTTGCCTCTCACTCCTTCCCCTTGAGATGCAGCAGGGGCAGCCCTCAGTTGCACCCTTCCAGGGTGCCCCTGCTCCAAATAATGCTGTCCATGGTCTCCAATCCCTCAGAGCAGCCCTCTCTCTGTCACGGAGCATGTCCTCCCAGAGCGTGTCACCAGACTTTGTCTGCAGGAATGTCCCTTCTGCCTCTTTTCCATCTTCTCCCACCCTCCCAAACATTTCTGTCTCTCACACGGGCCTGCTCAGAGATGCCAGATGACCTGGCTGTGGCTTTGGCAGGCAGCAGGCAGTTCACAACCGTGGTGACCCCAAGTGCAATAATATTGGAAGTGTGCAGCATACACAGGAACCTGAAGACCCATTTTTCCAGTTACTTCACACAATACAGAGTTCTGAACTAGAAGATTGACTACACCATCACTGAAATGAGGTCTATAATAACATGTAAATTTTAAATCTAAGCGTTAAACCTCAAGATATATATGCTGGAAAACCCAAAAAACAGAGGCCAGGTCCCAAGGTCAAAGATAATCATATAAACTTTTTATTCACATCACAGCCTCAGAAAACTTTCTGAAAAACACATTTCCTCAAAATAAAATATCCATTGCAGAAAGTATCTGTCATCTGAGTTGAAGCACTGGAGCATTGTAAGAAGTCATAAGAGCCATAAAAATGAATTGCAACAAAAAATCTGCTTTAAAATAATTTAATGTGTATTATTTAATTTAGGAAAAATTCCCTCACCATTGATTGTTAGGTGTTTGTATGCTACTATCGGATAAAAGTACCGTGAAAACAGAAAGGTACAAAAATTACAGCAGGCAGCTAGGAAGACTTATAGAACACCATATGTTTTCCTTTTTCACCCTTATAATAATCTTGCTATGTTGAATTCAGAATTTCTGGACATTTAAGAGTCCAGCAAGAAATTAAGCAAGTGCTTTTCATGCAGAATAAGAACTTAAAATTGTTCTTTTTTGTGTTGTTAATATTCGTACTTTCTTGCAGTCCTGATCCAGGAAACATTAGAGTTTCCTTAATTCTAGAAATAAGGTTTTCTTCCACTATACATTTTTTTTTAAAACTATCTGTTTTAAAACTGGAGAGTTGACAGCAGCTGGACACAAAATGCAAACCACATCATTCAGTGATATATGAGATCTCTTTTTTTTTTTTTTGCTTTTGGTTTTTGTTTTCTTGGGTTTTTGTTTTCTTGTTTATTTGCTTTGTTTGCTTGTGTTTAATACTAGAGAGCATGGCTAGAGCAGAGGAGAGTCCTGTCTCATCTGTGGCACCTACACACCTCCCACTACCACTTTTTTGTGACATTTATGGACTCTGTAATCACACAGCCCGAGCCTAGACTCCTTGATTTCCCCCATATTTATAACAAATTGGGGTGGTTCACATGGGTTTTTTATCAACCTCTTGTTTTCCACCTAAAGTCTATTGTGAGAGTGTGAAGCCAGCAGAAGTTATGTAGCAAGGTTTGTCTATTGTTTCTTTGCCCTTCCAGTCTAGAACAGATTAAACCAGTCTGTTAGAACTGAACAGATCTGAGATCAAGATCTGAGCACTTTCACATCAACTTTTCCCCATGACAGCTTGTGTACATCTTTCTTCCCAAATTATTAAATAAAATAGGACAAACATTGGTGATGTTTCATCACCTTTTGCGATAATACATTACAGATCTGATAAATTACCTCACCTGAATTTAGGATCCAGATGAAAGATTAAACTACTTTTAAGCTAAGTTTTCTTGATAAATATTTGGAAGTACTTACTGAAATCAATGATGGAAGTATTTGCACAATTAAGTGGAAGCAGGAAATATTTCAAATAGCAAGGTAATGTATGACTTTATAAACCCAGGGAACAGAAATTAATAAACAGATCTGCAAATAAATATTGCATAATAAAAATAACTTGCAGCATTATGATACGTTTACTAAACAGCAAATATAGAATAGCAAAAATATGTCAAATAATAGAAAATTACCTGAGATTCTCAAGTAAGGTTTCAAAATGAGTCATTTCTGGTAGCATAGAACTGAACTCTAAAGTGCTCAAATTTAAGAATCTTCAGTGAACTACCATGATGCAGTATTTCATCTGGTGAACAGCAGCTCATAGACCCCCTCTGCTACCAGGATAGATATATCTCCTATATCCTGTCGCTTCACAGTTGTCCTGACAAAACAGAGGGGAACAAAATTCCTGTGCATCAGTTGATTCACAGTAACCAGTTACTTTCTGGTTACATAGTACTGTATTTGAGTATTTAGTTGGAAAATAAGGGCTAATTCTGCCTTTTCTGTCTCTCCAGTAAATTAATATTTCAATGTGGACCTTAATTAAAAAAAAAAAAAAAAAATCCATGAGCAAAACAGCAAAATAATACCAATGTCAATCATATGACCATTTGCTCATTATTTTGAATATAATGAATCTATAAAAGAAATTTATTCAAAATATGGAATGTATGCTGTACTCACATGACATTCAACTCAAATTATAACAGCAACAGTGTAAAAATAAAGAACTTTGTATTAATGCAAATTTTCAGCTGCCATAATTATCTCTGTCACACTTCTTTATTCCATTTCTTTTCTTCTGAAATGTCTCTGCAAAGCAGTATTGCCCTCAAACAAAAAAATCAACTCAATCAATTTCAAACATTAATAGATACCATAAAAAAGGCATTAATTTCCATAGCATTTAGTTGAAGTTAAAATATGAACTCTCATCCAGCATTTACAAAAATATGTCTGAGATTTCATCAGAAGATGCACCTTGGACCTGCACTGCGGGTTCTAGAACAGTATCAAGTAAGAGGAAGAAACTAACTATAAATCTTGTAACAATAAATTGGTACTGCTTAGCAGAGAAGTAACTCAGCCAAAGAACTTTAGTCATCACTGAGAACTCACAACTGATTATCTGCAGACTCTCTGCCCATTTACTGCCAGTACCAAAGAGGCTGCTGTACTGTGTTTGAAATTTATTGACTGCTAAGCAGAAGATTCAGTTCCTGTATTTGTTTAATGTACTGAAGAGCCATACATCCCAATTATTGTTGTAAGTACTTTCTTACTTTCAAAGTAAAAGTAAGCTTTTCCAATATATCAGAGATCCAACATGGTGATTTCAGGCTCATTTGCATCTTCTTGAGATGAAATCTGTTTTGTTTGTGAGCTTCCATATTTGACACAAAGACAGACTGAAATGGATAGCCACTAATTTCAAAATTGCCTCTTCTAAGCCTACCATGCCATATAGTAGTGTTAACAACATAAAAAACAATTCTAGGTCAATGCATGTTTATAAGAACTGCAGCCTTCTTGAAAGGATTAGCTTTTCTGTCCCCAACACTGACTCTAGTATTGTTTTCTCCACTTTTTGAATGAATAATTCAACAGAGAGAAGAACATGTGAAAGAGCAAACACAGATTTACACATTTGCTTTCTAACTATAGTACTTTTTTAAGTATATATGCCAACTATCTTCAGTCTTGTGGTTTCTGGCAGATAGGAAATTGCATGCACAGCACTGACCAAGGGAAAAAAAAAGCAGCATTGCTCATTAAAAAGAATCAAGCAATTTCAAAATAGGAGGCACAAACACAAAGTTTTAAAGCCTCTATGACGTGTTTGGTACACCAAAAATGTTTCCACTACATAGATATAAAAATAGTCAGTTGTGTCCTAAAATGTACTTTTCTTGAAAGTTATTTGATTCCACTGTATGTAGAGGTGAAAAATGAATAAATTAATTCTCTCAAGATAAACACTTATTTTGGACACTTCTTGGAAGTGTTCTGCAAAGCCGGCTACAAGGAAATGAAGGGAAACACTTCTCATTGTATTGATTTTAAAAGGAATGGCATTGAACCTGTGGTGTCCAAAAAGCATGTATAGCCACGATAGAATTCAAACCAATGCATCTTAAAAAAAAAAAAANAAAAAAAAAAAAAAAAAAAAAAAAAAAAAAAAAAAAAAAAAAAAAAGCTTTGAATTTCATGACATTTCAAAGGCATGAATTTGCCTTCTATTTTTTATGTTTCATTTAGCAGTCCTGTATTTGGAAAATTCACTTAATTGGGATGTCTCCAAAAGAACCAATTGAACCTCGTGCTAGTGAATGGCAGCAAAATCTTATCTGGGACAAAATTAACATAAATGTTGCTTAAAAGAAGTGCTCTTGCACTGGAACAAGTGATTAAGTGGTCTTTAATTTGCAACAGAATCAAAGTGAAACTCTTAGATCTGATCTAATTACGATGTTGGCAAATTAAGAAAGGAGGAAAAATGAAGGAATACAGATAAAATGCTGTAAATCCATTTATTTCCATATATATTTTTCTAGGAAAAACACACATATTTTCAGAACCTCGAAATAAACATTAACAAACAAAAATCAGCTCCATTTTTTAGCTTTAACAGAAATTCATATACTATGTACTGAGGTGACATGCCTTTTAATTTGGAAATATTATTTGTACTCCAGTTAGGAAGACTAAAGTAACCTGGAAAACTGTCGGATTTAAATAGGCTGTTGAAACACTGTAATAAAACAAGGAGAGGGCAAGGCCTATGAGTGAAACTTATGCAAAATTTTAATAAAATTACTCTTTTAATATAGAAGGGTGGTCTTGGCTTCTGTGGGCGAAAAAAAGAAAAAAAATGTTAAGCAAATTTCTCCGCAGGTTAGACAGTTTCAGGCTTTATTAAAATAGTCCAGGTAACAGAGGACTTTTTCTGTTGCTTGAAAAAAAGAAAAAAAAAGAATCTTAATCCTTTGGTTTTGAAGTAATAGCACTGATCTTAATTAAAGTGTGTTATGGGAAAACCCGTACAAAAGATCAGATGTATCTTTTTCATATAATCTGATGTAAAATTTATGGTCCTATTTTAGACATTAACAAACTGATGGTGTGATGTCACATACCTCACAAATCAGAAATTGCCTCCCATCCGGCAAGATGAAAATAAAAGTAAACCAGCTGAAATACCAAGGCTTCAGTGGCCACAGAGAGAAACAACAAACAGTCAAGGATGTTGACAGTGCCCTAGGAAGAGAACAAACCAACCCATCTCCTAGGGATTTTTGAGAAAGGGGAAAGAAGCTGTATGAATTGTGCAGTGTACCTCAAGAATATATTCCTGCCAGACACTGGAGATGATTCTCAGTTCCTGTCAGCACTCACTGTAGCACACTGATTATCCCATCTCAGCTTAGTAAATAATTATTTCTTCTAAAGGTAAAATAAACAAGTTTAAAAAAAGAAACACAACTAAAACAAACAGAACACCAAGTAACCTAAAAAAACCCAAAACCTACCCTAAACAAATAAAAAAAGTCCCCACCCCAGACATCACTACCACCACCCCCAAAGAGCGAGGTTGTATACTTTTAATTACAAAAATATGTATTGTAGCTATAAAGAGAAAGGGTTAACCCAACCTAGAAAGAATAAAATGCAGTGACACAAACACTGAGAGCAAATGTCCTTGGGACTACAATTCATCAATTTCCTCAGTTGCACTGATGAGATAACACCTTTATATAAATCTTAGTTATCTGTGACATGAACAATTAACTCCTACCAGTCAATTGTCTGTGGCTTAGAAATATAGATTCTATGAAGTCATGTTTGTTACTTGCTTCAAACATGACTTCAGCCAAAAGCTTTCTGCATCTGTATGTACAATGTTTAGATATATATTCATGCATTCAGACACTAACCTGATGATTTTTTTCTTATTTAACATTATTACAATATTTCTAAAAGTTAAAGAATCATTTAGAAACACCACAGCTATTTAAATACTTGATATTCATGAACCTCGAGAGAGGTTAAATATTTATTTTGAGAAGAAATTAAATTTGTAGGCAGTAGCCCTCAGTGTTCAATCGTATTTCAGTTGAGATTTATAAGTTCTTGGTTATTTCTCTTTTAGGATTTAGGTAATACATACAATTTCATGATAACCACCAAGAATTTATTTTATTTTTACCCTAGTCCTCCTATGCATTATAATCAGATAATTAAATATTTAGGTTCTTTGTTTGAACTCTCTGTCTCCACTGTAAATCACAGAGTAAAAGCTACTTTACTTGCATGCCTATATTGCGATGAAAACTTGCAAGAACAGCAAATATTTAAAAACAGTGAGAATAATTACATTTTCTCCTTATTTCCTTAAGAAAGTCCATCCTACTCCATTAAGTAATGTCTAAGAAACTGAACTAGTAAGCATTGTGATATTGTACACAGAAGTATTCAATTGCATTGCCTTCGTATACTCAATAGCCTTGAATGTAGTTAGCATCTTATTACAAATCAGATAAGACTTTGCATTTGAAAATGTATAGTTTGGTCATTTTTTTGGAAAATTTTAGAAGACTTTTAAAGTACATAGATCTAATGGAGATGTTTTTCATTCTTCTTTTAAGTCATCTTTAAGATGAAGTATAACTTTTTTTCTTAAAGAAATTACTGCATTTGTCTCTGCTTTCTTATTTTTATTTCTTTATGGAAATGCATAACTCATTGTCTTAGCGACATCAATGAATTTATTTCTAATAAATTGCTAATTAATTGAATATTCCCTTGAAAATATCTTGAAGCTTCACTAGATCTCCTGCTGTACTTAATATACCAAGTTCAATGAAAAGTCAAATCAAATCTTAAGGCTTGTACTTTCAAAGACCTTAAAGAACTAAAGATTCCTTAAAATATGATCTAAGCCTTAGAAGGTTCAAACTACTGGTACATCTATAGTTTCTACTAAAGTAGAAATCCTTTAGTTGTAATAAAAACAACTCAAAAAATCTAATACTCAGCCTCCAGCTGTGCACTCCTTTGTTCTGCATAGGGAAAGCATACAGTAGGGTACACAATATATTAAATTGCACCTAGTTAATGTCTTCCTCAGGAGGGGAGAAAACAAAGAATGGCACTACTGGTACTAAATGTTCCTTAACTCTCTTTGTACAACAGAAAGTTCCTCAGAAACAAGCAGATTAAGAGAATTGTTTCAAAAACCAAAAGCACTTATAATTCAAGGGTTTTAGTCAGTGATATCTGCCCATAGACTATGAAGCCACTGAGAGTCTAAAGACTGTACTGAAAAAAGACTTCAGAAATATTGCAAAAATGATGAAGATTCCAGTGAGGTAAGATGAACTTTATCTGTGACAGAATAAAATGTCTAACTACAGTGCGCTAGCATGACCACAGGAGAAAATACTGTAAAGTTAATAGACTTAGCTCACATCCAAGAAAAGCCAATCAAGTGCAAAAAGAAGTCCAATTTTCATTTTCGTGGTCAAAAAACCAAAGTATCAAGAGGAATGAAGACTGGTACATTTTTAAATGAAGAATGGATACCTTTTCAAAAGAAATAATTCACTGCAAGTCTTTGGCCTGAAGATTCCAGGCAATGTTAAATATTCAGGCATAAAACTGGTGCCTCTGGTCTTAACATAGATGACTCGGTAAGTCTTAGCTCTGATCCCTTTGATCACCTTTGTATCACCTAACTGCCCCAAAGGTTCATGACAGAAAATCATAAAGTCAGGGAAACTAATTATTTTTGATTCTTAAGCAAGTGGTGTAGGACTGCAGATAAAGGGTAAACTATCCATGTGCTTTCCCAACCTATTTTGTTAACAATACTAAGCATACTTTCTTTTTAACATATCATTTATTCCCAAAGAACGTATGCTATGCTGAAATTTTAGTAACAGCTGTCCATGAATATGGACTACTAATTTATATAATGGATCACTAACATATTAAATTCAGCAACTGCAATTTACAAAACAGACTAAATCCTGCAGCACATAACATTTCTTTTCTTTCCAAAATACAGGCTAATAACATGAATTTAAATTTTCAAGCGCCATCCATTGTACATTTGCATTATACAAGGGTATATTTTCTGTGGTTTCCATGTCCTTGACTTTCTCTGTTTATTTTTTACCCTATGATTTATGTGGCGTCTTTGAGGGAAGAGGTGGTATATAAATCTATTGCATTCTCAACCTCATTATTAGTAATGGATTAATTTTCAGTTTCATCACTAAAAACAGTTCATTATCCGCAAAGGCAAAATTATCTTCATATAGATTCTAAGGTAATTGATTCCTCTATTTATATGCTGAAGGGAACGTTGCTCACAAAAATTGCAAATGATAAGTCTTTTTCTTCCCCTCCCCCTTTGTTCCATACAACAGTGATATGAAAAACTAGCATTTTCTCTGATAATAATAATAAAAAAAAATAGTGATAAGCCAAGATTAGTTACTCCAATGATGTTAATCATAGCAGAAATCTTTTCTTAATGATATAGGTTGGCTGAATGAAATGGACACCATCTTACATCATAACCAAAAGCCTCTTAAAACATCACTGGAAAGAAAAATTCTATTTATTAATACTTGCAAGTATTACTAATTATCATTTTCATTTTTATTTTTTATTATTCTCTAAGAATATATTGTAGCAGCACAGAGCAAAATTAAAGAATTGCAATAGTATTGTTTACAATCTATTACTGAAAATTATTTCTCACTCAAAGGGTGAGAAGGGGACGATGGAACAGAAGTGTTCTGAGAACTTTTAATAAAGTAGAACACTTTTTTTTTCTTTCTAATTTTAATTTTGATAATTTTATTTAGTATCTGAAGTGGAGCAAGGAGCAAGCAGATGACTATATGGGTGTTTTTAGGTTCACTGATGGTATGATTTTGTCCTAGATCTACTGTGCTCAGTGTTCAGATCTGGGTACTTCTGCATCTGTATTGGTAGGCATATGTATATCTCTTTCTTTTAAATTATAAGCATATGTGTTGGGTTGCAATATGTTACCAAAAATGTGGATTCTATTGCCATCTGTTGAAACCAGCTGAGGAGGTGTTTTCTTTATCTCTTGTATAACACATTCCCCATAAGACCTGGGGGGAGGGGGTGGATGTCTTCTGTTAATGGGCCAGCTGTTAAAACTGGGNACAGTGTAATAAAATATCACTCCATAGACAGCATGGTTAGAAATCTGATAAATAAGAAAATTCTGTTCTTAATTTATCTGAACAATAGCATAAACCAATTGTGGGGAAAACAGAAGGTAAAATTAAAGAAAACTGGACAATTACAGACACTGTCAGCAGCATACATGCTAAAGGGGAAGAAATAGAGGATGGATCAGATTGGAAATTATGTGTTATAACAGTATGAAAAATTATAAGGAGAAAATATATCTGCTACTCCCTGGGTGGAAAACAGTCAGCACACCTGATTTCCCATACACAACACAAGCTAAGTGGGGCTAAATGGAGGGTGGAGTGGAGTGGAAACTCCACAGCCAGGCTCTGTTTTAATCCTTGCATGAGGGGGAGCCTCATAGAAGCCGTCAACCAAGGAAGAAAAAGGAAGATTTTGCTGTAGAACCAGCAAGCATGGCAAACTCCTAAACATACACCTCCATCACAAAGGTTATCTCAGATGTAATACTGCTGTTGTTTAGCACCAAGGTAGACCACCAGCTGAATATGATGTATGACTAGAGCCATTCAAGCTTCACGTAGTGTAAAAATATTTTGAGTTAAAAACAGGGAGAATTTACAGAAGACTCCGGTAACTTCTGGGATCAGTTGACAGGCTGAACTTGTCTTCTTCCCCAGAGGGATGCCTGTTGGGCAAGAACTGTACTGTATGTGTCTGAATGATTGTTTCAAGCCAGCTTTTATTAGGGATTAGAACTCATTAGTATATTGTTTTAAATGAGTTTTTGCAGCCAGATATAATCATCAGCAATCCTTGAACCTTAACCTGTCACAACTTTCTGTTATATTAGTAAAGAAAGTTATTCCATAAACTGTTAGTGTGAGTCCTTCAACAGCATTAACTTTTGCCACAGGAGGTAACATACTTGACCGTGGAAGCCTGGGAGAGTGTCTCTCTGATGCTGTTGGCGTTTGTCCCTGGGTTTTTCCTGGGGCATCCACAGACCAGTTAAAGATGGAGACCCAGGTAGGGGCATTTCTGATTGCGTGTGACCCTGAACAAGTCAGTCAAATGTTCCTCCAATCCAGAAGGCTGTTCAGTGAAGGGTCCCCATTACAGGACATAATAGGTCAGACATAAAGGTCTCAGCTTTCCTGAAGGGCTGACAGACTTAAACAAATACAAAGAGTTTGAGAAAAATCTCCCCTTTCATGTGACACCAGCAGAAAATTAGACCTCACTACAAATAATTTAAAAATCATCTCAGAAATAGTCCTGATTTAGTATTACTAATTATTACTAATTCTACTAAGTAAAGTTAATTTGTACTTTTCTCTTTCTCACATGAGTGGTCTTCATGGTCTTGTATATTTTCATTTGGTCAAACAAACTGAAATTGGTGTTTTTATTTTTGTTTTTATTTGAAATTTGTATAGATTTATTTATAAAATGAAACTACCATATGGTCCTGTATTTTCCTAACAAAGAACAGAAATACGTAAAAATTAAAGAATTTAGGCTCTATTGTAACAACAGGGCCCTTTGATAATGTACTTCAAATTGTTTCTTGGTATTATGGTGTTAATTTTCATGATTTTATAAAATTACAGAACATATGAACTCAGAAATAATCCCCAAAGCCTTTGTTACAGACTCCTCACACAATGGGGATTTTGGAACACAGCATGATTTCCTGCCCCAGTAGGATGACTTTCTCAAAAGGAAGGAAACCAAGGAATGCCTCCTTTGGAAAGATGGTGACTGCAAGTCAGGGCTTGGTTGAGTAAGAAACTAAGTTTTCAGACTTCAATACAATTAAAATCTCAATGGCTTGTAAGGCCAGCTGTAGGACTCTTCTATGGGCACTGACCTCTAAAGGAAACAATAACATGTACTATCAAAATAACCGAAAGTCTGTGCAGCAGCTGAGAAAGAGGTGTGAGGGGAAAAAAGAGGTTGAAAAACAACTCTACAACAGCAAAGGCAGTAAGGAAAAAGGGGGAAGAGGCACTTCAGGAACAGAGATTTCTCTGCAGTCTGTGAAGACCACAGTGAAACAGGTTGCCCCGCTGCAGCCCATGCAAAGAACCATGGGGGAAAACAATAGTTTCTGCAGCCCACAGAAAGGACCTGTGCTAGAGCAGTTATTGAAGGACTGCAACCAGTAAGAGGGATGTTGGAGCAGGAGACAAATGTGAAGAGGAAGAAGAGGCAGAAAGGAGCTGTTGTGGGCTAATCTATACCCCATGCTCCCCCTACCTTGTACCACTTTGAGAGTAGAAGGTAGTAGCCTCAGGAACAATGGACTGAAGCTGAATCTGGGAAAAAGGATTGCATGTGTGTGTGTGTGTGTGTGTGTGTGAAGGTGTTTTAGTTGTCTTTGGTTCTCACCTTCCAACTCTATTTTTAATCAGCAACAAATTAATCTACCCCTACTTGAGTCTGTTTCACCTTTGATGGTAAGTGACCCGCAAACTCTTCCATCCTGTTGTGTCCTCCTGTGCTATTTGGGTCAGAGAGTAGTGAGGGAGTCACTGGATAGAGGGTCTGACAGCTGGTTAAGGTCAGCCCAGCAAAATACCAGATATCCTTACCTATTGGTACAAAGTTTATGTTCAGCTTTGAGTTTCAGTAGTGAATTTTTGTGGAGAAGCCATGTACTGTGTAGGTTTACATATCTTCTATATGACATTTGGTATTTCAGCAATGATGTGTATCCATTACCATTCTGGTTCCCTTCTATTCTACATTCTGCCCTTCTGGATCCTTCTGGATTCTGTCTACTTCTATTAAAACAACAAAAAATTAAATTATATAATCAACTTCCAAAAAGAATAAGATCAGCATCTATAAATATTGTATTGTATCACTGAACAGCTTTTAAACACATTTTCTTGGTTTATTTTCGTTTTAAGAATTTTAAATTGTTTTTGTAAATGTATTTATGAAGTAGTTGAATAATTTCAGATTGCTTATTATCAGTTATGAAAGTTTGCATTTGATATGAAAATGTTATGAGATACAGCTTAATCTGAGATAATTTAAATACTAAAGGCATGTCAGTCACGCTCACAAGCAGCCTGTGTCATTTTTAAACAATCACTGTCAGAATGTTCTTTTATTTTCTTCTGAGGAAACAAGGCCTTTGAAAATGCCTAGTTACAATCACTCATTCCAGTTATTCTGAAGTAATTAGCTTTTTCTTAAATTTCATATTTGTGGCACTTTCTCAAGAGGAAGACACACATCTGGGATTTCAAGAAGAAAACTCAGATGCTATTCTCTAGATAGACAAGCTACTTAAATAGTTATTGAATAAATGTGTATCTTTCATAAATTTATATATTGAATGAATATATATTAAAAGAAAGAGAATAAACTAATTGACTGCAGACCTATAAACATAGAAACAAATTATTTAAATTTAGAAAAAAAATCATATATATGATTTTTTTTCTTTCCTGTTGCCTGAAAACAGGCGCAGACCATTTCTGAATGAGTACCATTAATGTACTTGCAAATAGTTCTGAACACAATAGTCAGACAGCTGGGTACATAAAGAGGTTAAAACCCCCCATTTTAGAAATTAGAAAGAGACAGAGAAGAAGATAAAAGTAGAAAACAGAAGCGAATATGGTGCAATTTGAACCTAGAAATGCAGGAAAAGAAAACAGAGGAGAAAGAAGGAAAGGTAGAAAAACACAAGGAAAAGAAAATACTTATGATTTGAAGTACAGTATATATTACTCAGTCAATTCCTGCATATTCATGAAGATAGCAGTAATTTTCTTTAATTTTACTTCCAATAGCAAATTGCTGGTTTCTAGAAACTTAGAAAATAAGAGAGTTATACTTACAAATGGAATCAAAGATTGTTCTAGGAGATGTGTATTGTCTTATTCTAATGGTTTTAACTTTCCAATATTTAACTTTTTATATATGTGTTATAAGATCTTAATTTCTTTTCCTTTCAATGCATTAACAGAACATACTCATGCAGAACTATATTATTTTAAAGAAAAATTTACATTCTTGTGCATTTTTGGTATTTAGATACAATTCTCTAAAACATATATCATTACCTTTGACAAGCAGCAAAGACAAATTAACATAAAATGTGAGTAGAACATGACTCCAGGATACTAAAATGTAACCATTTGTGAACATGGGTAGGCAAAGTAAATCAAAATAAAAGCATGAGAGAGCATAAAGAAATTAAGATAAACTCCGCAGTAGTCCAAACAAAGGAAAAGCAGCAGAGTTTAAAATGTGAAGATGTAAATATTGTTGTATCAAAGGGATTGATAAATCATTCAGAATTGCTAGAAATCTACATGACCTTAAATTCTAGGACAAATAAGCACAGAGTTAGAATAATGTTTAGAAAACATGAACTGAAAAGTCAGTCTCACAGCTGAATTCCCACAAGATAAATCAATGACTGGTGTTAGAACATGATTCATTTAATTTATGTGGAAAAGGAGAAGAAAAAGCTATATTTTTTAAAAAAGGATATAAGGAAGGTTTGGAAATTACAGACCAGTCAGTTTCCTCTCTCTGTCTACAAAGATCATGGAGCAGGCTTTCTCCACATAAGCTTTTTGGTAGAAATGTGTTTTATATGGAAATCTGCTTACCAGTTAACAGTCATTTTTCAGGATTATACTGCATCTTTACCAAGCATTAGAAGATACCCTCATTGGTCAAACATTCAGCATAGTTCTCTTATTCATACACTCGTTGATTTAATGTTGATAAATTAGGAGCATGCCGACAAACACTTGAAATACATAACAAACAGAAAGAAAAAAAAAAAGAGGTATTTTATACAGGCCAGGGTTTTTTGTGGATTTTTATAAAGGGAATAAATGACTCCTAGAAATCTGCAAATGATTTGCTTCACATCACGAATTAAGCAAACAAAAAATAGAATCTCCCAACAACAGATTTTGGTTGAAAACACTGATGAAATTAAGACTCATTCTAGCAAAACATAACGCTGGTGAATGAATGCACTTTATTAATCGGGAAAAAGAGAAGTCTTTTGCCAAAATCTGTGGGCTATGTTCAATATTTGTTCCTGTAATATCGAGTGACTATCAATTTATTCTGGAAATCTTAGGGTAAAGGACTAGTCCAAATATCCTTAAAAACCTTCAAATAGCTTTGTGTACTAAAATTTAAAGGTTCTTCACAACACTTTAAATAAGAGAAGAATAAAATAAGGAGCATAATAATGAAAGAGCTGACTTTAAGATATATGATCTTATTTCTGATACCTGTTATAGATGGATTCTATGAGTTTCTTAATTAATTTTATTTTTGCAATGAATAATTTACCACGTTTTTGCCAAAAATGAACTTCCAAATAAACTTCATATAATCATTCAGATTGTATTGGTAAGTATGATTCTAATTAACTTCTCATAAGTAAATTTTTATCTCAGAAACCTTTTTTTATAAGCTGCCTTTAATGTTCTTTATAATTACAACCATGAACGAATTCCTATCAGAAATCATATATTAAATATGTTTAGTATATGTGCAGAAAAGTCCAGGACAGGAAAAGTGCCGAAAATTTATTTGGAAATAAATCAGTTCTCCTAATCTCCACACGCACACATCACTTATCAATATAAACGGAATCAAAACTCATTAAATATTTTGACCAGTTATACAAAAATGGCATCTGTAGAAGTTACACCACTACTGTCCCTGTTATACTTCAGGTTAAGCTAAACAATTTTCTTTGATTTATATGGAAGTACTTTTATAATTATGCATTACCATCTTCCATATTAATACATCTCTATTGTTTTATCCTACTTTTGGTGATGTCTTAATGGTAGTCATATTCACCCATTGATAAGTTTGGGGAAAATTAAAAGAAAAAAAACCCTGAATATAACAACCTGCTTTTTGTTATTTTCTCCAGGAATCAATAAAAATGATTTGTTATTTTCTCCAATCAGTATCAATAAAGATGTACTGCCGTTTTCTTCCTAGATGGGATTTACCCACTAATAAATCATTATTATAGTTAACAGAAAACAGAGGTATGACAAATTGAGGGTTCAAAATATAAGAGGAAGAAAAAAGGATTCAATGGGTTTTAAAACAAACCAAAATCCTCTCAAGAATAAAACAAAAATAACCAGCATGGGACGTGAGAATCAGAAGCTATTATCCAAAAATAACTAATTACAAGTATACATTTGATTAAAATATTTCTTAAAAAAGAAAATTTCTTATTTTCAATCCATTTATGCTATATGCATTTTTTACATATCTGTGATGATGTGTTTCTCCCCTGTTTAATCCACAAACACCTGTCCTGTTCCCCTATAAAAGAGGGAGTTGAGGAGGATTCTTTTGGTAGATTTCTCTGATGAAAATTAAGCTCAAACATGGCAATATTATATCTGCGAGCCACTTAGTGACAAATGCACAATCAATCTTTTATATCACTTAGACAAAATTTCAGTGTTTATCCCACAATTATTTAGTGAGAACCTGTTGAGGTAACGAACCTCTCATCTTCAAGGAGTAACCTTGAGAGGTATCCTTAGTCAGAGGGAGATCATGCCATGCAGAGGCGTGCCATACTGAAGGGCTCAATGGGCCCTTGGCTGCCTACTAGTACTTATGGAATAAAATGAAATAGTCATCAGCAGTATGTCTAGGTCATTGTCATGGCCAGCTCTTGGCTACCCTGCTGCTAGCTATTGCAACAGAACTTTCATTCCAATTGTTCATCAAAATCAAGACTTATCAAGCAGACATGCAGATATAAGACCTAAATTTAAAAGCAAATATGTTATAGTTTAAAATCTATCTTTTTGGTAAAAAAACATGTTCATGCATGAAAGTAACTATACAGTTTTCCTGACCTGAAATAAACAAGGCAAATATAGAGCTTTCAGAAATACAGGGAAATCAAGCAAAACAAATACAAAAAAAACCAAACCAACCAATCAAACAAATTAAAATCCCTGTGTTTCAAAGGAATTTCAATATAGGCGAAAAAAGTGGGACAAAAATGAAAGGTCTGTAGAAAAGAAAAGACAGCAGCAATTAGAAAGGTAGTAGATGGTATGTAGTAAAAATAAAATGAAGAAACCAACTAGAGAAGATTGGAGAAAACAGCATCACTGGAAGGAAAGGAAAAAAAAAAAAGTTATGAAGGATATATAAGTGCAAAATATTCATTAATGACCAGAAAATTGCATACTGACTTCTTAGGTATTTATTTCTAGATGCAAAGACCCTTAGATCTTTGTATTTTTCTTCACCAAGGCCTGGAAGCATTTAAAAGAATAAACGTTTTGATTCAATGATCTAGGGGAAGAGGAAGCAGTATCTCCTTCAGCATTTTTAAATCCAAGGAATCCAAGAAGCCATCTTAGCTGAATTGGTTTTCTAATGAAAATGAGTGTTTTCTTGAATGAATGGCTTAAGTTTGTTCTGACACTACACTGACAAGCATGATATTCTGTATGGCTATTCAGCTAAGCACTGAATGATTCTGAAATCCAAAAACCTCATCATTTTTGACTTCCATAAATCCCAAAAATATTATTTGATTCTAATTTACCTTGTTTGGTTTCCTATTTACCTTTCCTTTTCACTTTGCAAATTGTTTTGGAAAGATTTACTTTTATCCTCCAAATTTTATTTTTCTCTCTGGCATATATGAAATCATTCTGAAAGCCCACATGCAACCTGAACAAAAACAACAGAAAAAAAAGTTGAGTATTTTCCATTTCCATTTTTAGTTTTTGGAATTTGATCTTTCTTAATGAGTGGTTTTCAGCCATTTTAAAATGTGCAACATCTGGAGCATTATATCCAACCACATAAAAAAATATTCCTAAGCATGTTGTCTGCTATATTTTTTCCAAGCATGTGTAGGTGTAAAGCAAATGTACATGGAAAAAGTCATACACCAGAAATCTGAAAAAAAGACTATTCCAATCAAAATAACTAGTTCCTAAAATAAGAGAAGAAAAACTACATCTTTAAAAATCTGTAAATATTGTCAAAAACTCACCACTCAGAATTCAGTGACAAAACTCCTGAACTCACTATGAACCTAAATTAATCTCAGACAACAACTAAAACTTAATTATTTTCAAACAGAAAACTGCAAATGGCTGTGAAATGTTGCTGCAATACTATAAGTGACAGAACACTTTTCAAAAAGGTCTCCTTTTCATAATTTTATAACCTAAATAAAATTTAAATTTCTTAAATACAGCTGTAGTAGCTGTAATAATTGTTCTCAAAAAAATGTAGTACTGTCAGTAGACTAAAGGGATGAAATAGTGTGTTAATTTGAAACATATTTTAAAGAACACTTTGTTCTAAATACATAGTGTGAATCTTTTTCTTTACTACAATGGGGAAGTAAAACAGTTTTCAGCATCAGGAGAAAAGCAGTTTATGACAAGAGGAGAGCTGGAAAGCAAAGGGTTAGAATTTGAAAAAAAAAAAACCCTGAAGGAATGGAGATGAAATTATTTTTTTCTTTATTGTTTCTGCAACTTTGTCTGACCAAGCAAATGTTTCCTCATCCTTATTTCAGATAGGGATAAAACCATTCAGAAAGCTGCAGTTCAGAATAGTCTTTTCTACCCCCACTACATGTCTGAGCTAACAGGGATAGCGTGGATGGTCTGTGAAGCCAGTCTCAGATCCTAAGGCAACTTGCCAGCACTCTTATTTGGTTACCCATATTTGTCTAAGGAGAGTTCTGTTACTAAAAGATAACAATTCTGTAATGACCAGTAAGGTTGAATACAGAACATGTGCCAAGGTAGAAATTTCTTTAGTTTTCTTTAGTAACAGAAATGTGACATCTGGCAATGTTTAACATAATTAACCATACAATTTACTAGCTCTCTCAATCATATGGTCTCCAAACCGTTTTTTTTTTTTTTCCCTAAAGGGGGATTGGGTTTTTTTCCCCTCACTATCTTCTGAATACAGCTCAGGTAACTCTGAAGTTGCTTGTGTACCACTATTATTAATCTTCCTTTATAGCAGACACATGCATCAGTCTCCTTCAACTACCAAATGACAGAGACTGTTTTATAATTTTTCTAGCTGTATGATTAAGTATAGACTGATGTGTTTCAGTAATAAAGTCATACAACACCAAAAGCAAAATTTTGCTCTTTCTGTTTGTCCTGGTTTAGGGCAAATTTGGGAGAAAACTCCCAAACAGGGTCCTTCTGGGAAGCAAAACTAAATGGCCTCTCCTCTAACTGGTCCAGGAAAGAACTTTCTCAGAGAAAAGTGGAAAAATCTATTTATTCAGCAAACAAAGAGCCCACAATCGTGAAAGAATGAATAATATGAACTAATAAAACCTTTTGTTGCTCTGGAGTGAGGTGGTAAATTCAGAAAGTCCTTGCTGTGGGTAGCTTAGCTCGCTCAGTCTCTTATCAGTTCCTCCGGTGCTGGAAAAATGCCGTCCTGGGCCCTGGGGGGCGCAGGTGTGAGATCCGGGTGTCTCTCTGGGTTTTTCAGTCCAAGATAGGTTTAAACGTTCCCAAGAAAAAGGAAAAAAAAAAAAAAACAAAAAAAAGTCCACGGAG
>VXBB01021240.1:1141-38688 GCA_013399915.1 Illadopsis cleaveri
AATTCCTATGGGTGTAGTACTGGAGTGTCTGAGGTCCTTTGGAGGAGTTGGTAAACAATATTTTTACTAATGCAGGATATTATGGGATATAACTCTATAATATATATCCCATAATATCTAATAATAGCTATATAGTTATATCTATAGTTATATCCCATATATATAATCCTATATAATATCTATAGCATAGGAAGCTTCTCACTATTTACAAATAAAAGCAAGGTATTTAAATAAATGAGATTTCAAATAAATGGGATTTAACAGTATTTAAAAATATGTTTTCAATGCATTTTGTATTTGAACCAAAGCAACTAAAAGCAAGTAAAAAGTCTATGGAGGGAAAATATATTTCCCTAAATTTTTCATGGAAACAAATTGTCATTTTTTCACTTTTTTCTAACCAGTCATATGTTGCAACTGCAAAGATTTTCCAAGGGTAGAAAGACAACTTCTCTTTTTCTAGTTAGGAATATAGGAAAAAAAATTAAAAGAGGGCTATGACCTGCTTTCATTTACACCACTATAGATCAGATTTAAAATATCTATTTAATTAGATTTGGCCCGGTTTAATGTTTAAACAGATTATGGAATGTGCTGAGGACAGTGGTGATGTTCCTTTTCAGGACACTCAGACTGGGAGATCCACGTGTCTCTCATAGAATATCCTGAGTCAGAAGGGACCGACAAGGATCAAAATGGCTTTAGAAAAACATGGGGAGATGTCAGGGAAAAGAAATGTATAAATGTTTTCTGCTTTTACCCACAGCACATCTCAGAAGAATTTCGGGGGATCATGTCCCACCTTTATTTGCTTCATCCACCTGTCCACAAGGCAAATGTTTCCTGTCCCCAAAGTGGCTCCTTTACCAAACCCTCATCCCTAACTCATCATCAACCTACAAGAATCTAGCTCAGCCTGCTAATTACATTTTCAGTAAACACGAATGTAAACATCTATATTTGTATGATGGTTTTGGTGATTCCACTGGTTGTTAATCTTTTAGCTGCTCCAAATTAAGCCAGTTTCATACACAATTATAACAGACCTCTTACCCTCAGAAATCTGAGCACTTGCTATGGCTAACCATGCACTGAATGTGTGAATGATGCTGCCAGACCCCAAACAGCAAGAAGTTTAGATATTAATTAGATATTACACTTAGGAGACAGTAAACTCATCAGAATTAAATAATCCAGTGGCATTTCTGCTCTCTGGAGGGCTGGTCCCCTCCTAGGCGTGGAGCAGGAGCTGTGATGACTCAAATATTGGCTGAATTCTCCCTGCCAGCTCCAGTTTCTGGCACTGTTTGATCAGGTGGTTGTGACACTGTGGGTGCTGAGCTCTGGCATCTCAGCTGAAGTGGCTCTGCTCTATCTCTGCCCACAGCAAAATGTATTCCCCTGGCAAAAAGCACATCAGATAGATTTTGTTTTTTCTTTCCTTCTAATCTTTTTAGAAAGTATTTGCTGAAGACATGAGAGCTGACCTGGAGAGACCTCACTGGCACTTTCTGGCTTGTGAAACCACTCCAGTACAGAACTGGCCTGGTGTGAGGTGGAGGTGAGCTGGGTTTCTTGAGAGTTTCTTGGTCAGGAAGGTGCTGTGCTGTTGCTGCTCCCTGGTTTCTCCTCTGGCACCCATGGATGTTTCACCTGTCAGGGCTGGGACCTGGAGACAGTGAGACAGGAGGAAAATCTCTGGGATGTGCTGCATGCATGCAGGAGAAGCCTCACACTTGCTGTTAAACCCAGCCATAAATGCATTCCTGGGAGGAGAAAGAGCCTCAGCAATGCTGTTTCTATCAACTTATTAAGGGAACAGTGCTGCAGAACAGAACCTGCTGTGTGTAAGTCAAATCAGGTTAACAGACCTGAGCTCAGTGATGTGTTGTGTTCACACAGACCTCTGGCATTTCAAACTCCTGCCTACAGGGACTGGAACTTACTTCAGTATTTTATAAATCAGTACATCAGATATGAATATTTTGACCCAGACTCCACTCTTATTAGTCAAGGCAATATGGGGATGTATAAGATGAATTGTAAAGGATTGCTGTTCATAAGCTCTTAATGCCAGAAAAGACCATCAGATGTATCTTGTTGACCTTCTGCCTAGCACAGATCACAGAATTTTGCTGCCCATACCAGGACCCAAATCCATCAAAAGCTCAGGAAGCCTTGCTCCAGTGCACTCTGGCCACAGAACCTGGTTGTTTCTTCAAGAAGGTTTTAAAGAAAACATCAATTACACTGAGAGCTATGGCTGTCATCTTGTAAGTAAGAATCATAGAGTGATTTGGCAGTGCAGTGTACCTTTGGGAGGGATTTTCTCTCCTCCTGTAGCATTTAAAGCTGCTATAAAGGCCATTTAATATGCTGGGGGAGGACATCCTTGACTGCAGGCAGTGTCTGGCCAGAGGCTGTCCTGCCTGGCTCAGACTGTGCCCTCAGCAGGGACAGCCAGAGGGTCTGAAACCTTTGTGGTGTTTATAGGTGTGTGCCTGGGCAGCTCCTGGAGGCAGCAGAACAACCATCAAGCAGCACTGAAAGGAAAATATGCTGTAGGTTAGCAGAGTTTGGGGATTTTCCCATTTCAGTCTATGCTGAAGATCTTACCTGCTCTTATAAAAGCCCAGACTATGATGTCCAAGATGGCTCAAGCCAGTTTTTATCCCTTCATTCCTTCAATGAGGATTAAAAAAGTGCCCTGTCTTTTTTTTCCTTTTCTGCATTCATCTATTTATTTTACTGCAAACAGTACATTAGAGTCAGTCTTCTGTAATAGCTTAGTGAAATCTTCCTTTAAGTAAGAGTTCCTTTGAATTGCAGATTTCTTCCTGCACATCCTCAGGGTTTGTGTCCACGGAGGTTTTTGGAGCTCAGATGTGGGTGCCTGGCTGTCTGCAGTAGAGATGTCAGTGCTGTGCAGTGAGCAGCTCTCTGGGAGCAGTTTTAGGCTCCCATGCCATGCTGTGTTGTCATTCATTTCTGCACTGTCAATTTTCCTAATCACAGCCCATGTGAATGAGCAGGTCCCTGGGCGTATCTGGCATTTCTTCATTGAAAACCAGACCGTTTTTAACTCTGTTCACTGCTCAGTTCTGATGAAACTGCAGCACAGTGAGGCTGAGCAGGCCCTTCCTAAGCCTGAATTGGGTAGGTGGCCTGTCTGTCTTCGTTTGGAATGACAGGTGTCTGCCAGGGAAACACCAGAGCCTCCCTTGGAATGCAGAATGTAAACTCCCTCCCTCCAAATTATTATAATTTTGAAATTAAGGGGCTTTCAGGCAAAGATATGGGAATAGGGACTAACAATTCTTTACTAGGAATATTAAAAAAAAAAAAATGTAGTAGTACAAAAAAAGAAATAAATAAGGAAACACTGACAGAGTCAGAACACAACCTGACACCCTGTTGGTCAGGGTGTTGGGAGCAGCCCAGTCCAGTCCTCCTGCAGTGCCAGATGTGGTTCTGCTGGAGCAGAGATGATCCTGTAGAAGGGTCCAGTGGTGGTGAGATGGGTCTGGTCTCCTTCTGTGAATCCAGTGCAAACAGGCTGTGCTGCTGTACTGAATTCCAGGTTTGATCCAGGTAGGAATGCTGGGCTCCTCCCCCTGGGTGGAGCATCTCCCCATGGGATGAAGGAATTGTATCAGCCATGTGTGAGCCTGGATGGCCCATGAACAGCAGATATCCCCTGCAGGGAGGATGGGTCCTGGAAGGGATAAAGAAACACTGCCCCAGCTGGTGTTAACAGCTGCCCATTAACAGAGGATATTCCCCAAGAGTGATGAGGGATGGGTCATGGAGGAGATAAAGAAACACTTCTCAACTGGTTTTAACAGATGGTAATAGAATACATACTGCTGGTTAGTTACATCTTGCATTGCAGCCCAAGACACCCTGGAGAGGGGTGGGGGTACCTGGCCTCACTCTCAAATCTCGGGCTGTTGCTCCTTGGTGACAGAAACACAACCAGGATTTGGTTTTCTTTCCCAAGTTTCTGGCTCCAGCTGCCTGATTTGGCTCAGCTGCACCCAGCCAAGGGCCAGACACCGAGACAAGAGGTGATCTCCTGCTGCTCTTATGGACTTTGCTGCCTTGACCAGAGCCTGCTTCCCTCCTCAGTAAAGCTGAGAAGAGTTTGCTGCTGCTCTAAACTGTAATGAAATCCCCCTGACTTTCAGATGCTGGTATTTTTCTCAAATGGATTGATGCAACCAGGATATAGAAAACTGCCTAAGTTTAATCTTTTTAACTTGAGCAATGAAATAAAAGTTTTAATTCTCTGTGTGTATGGAGAATTTAGGTTTTCTTGGACATCAGTGATGTCTACATGGCTCTTAAAATGAAAATATATGATTCCCAGAGTAGAATTCAGACACAAGATGGCAGAATCAGAAAGAGGAGAATGAATCACTGTCACAAATACTGCTCCTCTGCTGCACTGACAAGGGAAGATAAAATGGAGTCATTAAACCAGGGAACCACTTGCAGATTTGAATTTGGATCTCCTGTACTGCGAATAAACATCTTTTTCCCTCAGTGCTCAGTGGGAGGAGGATATTCTGTCATTGTATTCCAGTGTTTGGCATTATTGCATGAGTTAGTGAGTAAATACAGAGAAGAAGGTATTAAATGCCACCTTACAGCAGCATTCTTCTAAACTGCAGTCCTTCCTGCTTCCTGAAAGTAGGTGTTTTCCAGTGAAAATAAATTATTTGCATTTCTTTCAGCAGTGGAGCATAATTGGAGCCATGCTGGAGGTTGATTATGTAGTTCAGTGTGTGAAGACCATCCACAAAGCTGGAGATGGACAGAAATAATTTAGACTGACAAGAGTTTAGGCAACTTGCCTGGTTTTGGACAGTTGTAACACCTGTAACCAGGTTTGGGTCATTGATCTTGCACCTTTGCAGGCAAGGGGATGAGGTGACACACCCTCTAATCTTACAGGCCAGGGTGCCAAGGAGGGGAGATATTGATGTAAGGAGCAGCTGTAAGGGAAGGTCTGGTTGTAATCACCTGAGTGATGGTAGCATATGAACCTGAACTGCACATTTCCCTTAGACAAGGGCCACAGGATATTTTGGAAAGGCTTTTCAACCCCTTGAAGTAATTTTAATTAATTTTTACAAACAATGACTGTGAACTGGGGAGTTGTGCTGACTTTGCCACAGCTGATTGAGGACTCTGAATCTTGAGCAGCCTGGTGAGCAGAGCAGGGCTGTGCAAGATAACCTGCTGTGCCTTTTTCCTGTCTCCCTGGGGCTAAAAACAGGGGAAAGAATATTTAGAAATGTTGAATCAAGTCACTTCATCAAGTGTTTTACCCTCTTGTTTGTTTCCTTCAGGTTAATGTAGTTACAACAGGTACAACTGTTTATTGTGCCTGTGTTTCTCTTGCTTGCTTTTTTTTTTGCTAAATGCATTTTTGTGATTTTTCAAGGAACATTTTGCTCTGACCAAAGCCAGTCCTGTGTTCATATTTTCCCTTTTCCTCACTTCAGTGACAGGGACGACACAGAGCAAGGTACAGCTCATCACAAAGGGTGTTTTCTAGACAGGATGCTTCTTGTCCTCTTGCTGTTCACTTCTCATGAGCTTCATAACAGAAATCAATAAAAAAGCAACCTGCTACCAATGACAGAGTAAATTATTAGAAGGAGAAAAAGTCTTGGAGTTAGAACTAGGGTGAGGACTCAGCAGACAGGTGTCAACTCCCTCAAAGTTGCCTTTGTAGATCTGTGTTTTACTTGCATTTATCCATCCTGACGTGCCAGAGTGTTTCCCATTAAGGGCTGGAATCACAGTGATGACCTCTGCCAAAGCAGGGAATGGATTCTGCCCCCAGCGGGTCACAGTGTGTAATTATCTCTGCTGGTACAGAAGGACAGCCTGTTTTCCTGCATCATTAGGTACAAGTGTGCAGCTGAAAGAGAGAAAACTTCTGTTCCTTTTCATTCACATACGTGGTGCGCACTACCCTGGCTTTGTATTCAGGATGAGGTGTAGTTCTGTCATTCTCTGAATGACGTTGTTCTTTTCTCAGTTTCTTTTTTCTTCTTGAATTATTTCAGTCTTTTAAAGCCATCAGTGCATATATATCCTGCAGCTGGACTTCTCTGCAAAAACGTGGAGAGAATCATTTTTTCTGTCTCAAAGATGATGATTGCTAAATGGTAATGGCTGTAATAAAATATTTCAGTTCATCTATGCAGACCTCTGTGATCCATAAACATTATAGCCCAAAGAACAACACAGGAACAATCAGTTGTGAAAAAGATCAGAAGCAAACTCCTTTTTAAGGCTGTGTAAAACAGGGGAAGAGAACATGGTTGGCCCAGTGCAGGTCATGTAATAGCTTACAGCAGAGCTAAAAAGTCTTTAATTGAAAAACCTTCTGCGTTGGAAGTCAAGGTTATGGTCTGAGGTGTCTCTGGAGCATATTTGTGTTGGATATGTGCCTGTGCTGTATTTAATATGTGCTGTTTGCAAGCTGACCTCTCTGGGAGGGAATCTCCTCCATCACCTGTTGTGAAACTCTTTAACATAAACCATAAACAAACAAGGGATTTCTGACTTCTGCATGACAAGACAGACAGCAGTACCTGGCTGAAGTTAGTGAACAGCTCTGAGTGGGGAATCTGCCTCTGCCTGTGTTTATCAGTGACAGGAGCTGGGTTGAATTCCAGCACTCCATGCCTGCTCCTGTCAGCATTCAGCTCTGTTTCTCTCACAGCCACACTTTAGCCTGCTGCCCTCAGCTCTATTTTAATTGAGGCTCATAATATTTTAAGACAGCTTTGTCTTTCCAGATCTCAAAGCAAATGGATTTGTAAGTCCCTTGACTCCAGTGTGATACACATGAGCTGTCTTGCCACAACGTGGGGAGGGTAAAACAACCAAAGTGTCATTCACACAGGGCTCAGCATCTGAGGAGTTCAGTATTAATTGCCAAGTGGGTATTTTCTAGAAAAAGAGACTTAGCACCATGACATTCTGTGCTCAGTACAGGGTGAAAGAGCAGAGGGAAAAGAACCTAAAGCTGACAGGATTTTAAACCAAGTGAGTTTCAAACATTGAGGCAGGTGAGTTTCCATGAGGTCCCCACAGAGGCTGATGCACAATCCCTGCAGGTTGCTGGCCTGCAGCTGCACTTTGCAGCACTCCTCCCCAGCCCTGCCCTTGGGTGTTCAGCCAGTTCTGAATCCTTCTGTGTCTGCTCCCCCAGCCCCTTGATCAACAGCTGCTCTGTGGGGATCTGGAAGGGCCAGGGGGTCAGAAGTGTTGCTGAATTCAGGCAGGAAATACCCACTGCTCCTCCTGCCTGCCAAGCCATCCTTCAGGCCAGAATGTTCTCAGCTTGGCCATCATCCCTTCCCCTTGGTGAATCCATGCTGCCTGCTCCTGATGTCCTCCTTGTCCTCCATGTGCCTGGAAGTCTTTTCCAGGGTTATTTCCCCACTGTCTTTCCAGGTGCTGAGGTGAGGCTGTCCAGCCTGTCATTCCTCTGGTCCTCCTGCCTGTCCCTTCAGAAAACAGCAGTGGAGTTCCTCCAGCTCTGCTGGCTGGTGTGTTTTCCCTTGAGGTGTTCTGCAGTCAGCCTAGGTAGATTTTTATTTCTAAGGAAATAAAGAAGAAACAAGTGATTTTCTGCAAAGTAAGATGCTGCTTCATTAGAATGAAATCCAGCAAAGGGGGGAGAGAGGCAATTGGGACTTGAACAGCAGAACCACCATCTTTCACCTAGTACTCACTATGTTAAAGCTGCAGCAACCTCTTACAGTGACAAAGAACAGCCTGAACACCTGATTATAAAAGAGAAAGGCCCTCCTAGTATTAATAAAACACCATTTCAGAGTCCCAGCTTGCACGTGTAAACTCCAGGTGTTAGACAGTGATTATCCTTGCCCTGCCATGATGATATTTGTTTTTCAGGGTGGGACAGGAGGGGTTGAGCAGGGGTTGGCTTTTGTGCAGCACACAGGAAACCCCCCAAGGCACCCCTGCCACAGCCAAGGTCTGTCAGATGCAGAGTGCTGCAGCTGCAGCAGCTTTGCCTCACACTGTGTGAGATGGAGAGACCCTCTGGAAGTGCTTCATTGTGGGAGCGTGGGAGGAGGCACCTGCAGCTTGGCAGGGTGGAAAAGCTGCCCCTGACTGTACACAATCACACCTTTCAGATCACTGGTGTGTGTTTTCCAAACCATATAAAGCTCTGGGGACTCCTAGAAATAGAGTAATGCTTCCTAGCTATTAAAAATAAAACCTTTTTGAGAACGAGCCTTGGATTCTGCAATTTTGTGGAAACACAAAAAAAAAAAAAGTTTCAAAGGTGTCTGTATCATACAGACAATAGAGACCCGAAATCCCCTTAGTGGCCACTCATTTTCCAGTTTCCATATTTTGCAATTATGATGTTACAAGGGGAACAGTGGGAATTAGGAGAACTGGAACTTTCTCCCCACCTTTGATTGTTTATGTGTTGTGGGAGAAGGGTTGTGATGTTTCTGAGGCTGTTCTCTGCATGTTGGGTAAGACACATTGAGGCTACATCCTTGCAAATGTCTGAAGAGCACACATCATGCTGTATGAGGAACAGGGCTTCTCTCCAGAGGGAGAATTCATTCCTATTTGGTGAGGCAGGATGCTGAAATCAGCTGATGTAATGTAGGAGGATCGGACCCACAGAAGGAACGAGGCAGGCAGCAGCAGGGGAAGGGAAAGCTAATGATACTTTATTCTCAATTCTTCTATATTCTCTATTCTTCCTCATCCGACTCCATCTTATATACAGTTTGTACAAAGGCAAGAGATTGGTCATTTAGGTCCCCACCTCTTCAACCTGGATGGTGAACACCACCATCAATCAATTCTCCTCTCAGAGGAGAAAGATGAAAAACATCTCCAAAAATATACATTGTTTATGTTGAGCTGCGTGAGAAAACAGGACTGCAATGTCCAAACATTCACGAACTAAAAAACTGAGGACAACAATGTAAAGTTTTATGGGCATAGATAAGAAGATGGAAGATTAAGAAATATAAAAGGCAAAGGAGGAAAAATGAGATTTTGCTCTTGATCTTCTTTTCCTGCCCTTCAGAACACACAGCCAGGTGCTTGAAGTCAGAGATACAGTGGCTGGCCATTTTGGTGGCAGCTGTCATTGAGAAGAGAAATATTAATCAAGGTTTGTATTACTTAGAGTAAAACTGGGAGTAGAGGATTGGTGAGGGAAGTGTATCAGTGGCAGGATTCATAAAGTCAGAATCTCCAGCACAGTGATGCCGTGTTCTTCTTTCCCTAAGGAAGCCAAGCATTAGAAGTTGTTCTCTTGCTTTGTTCATTATTTTTCAACACTTCCATTTCCCTCCTACACCAAGTGCTGCAAGCTCCTCTCGCTTTCCCCGCCACAGTTTGGGTTTGAATCATGTGTGATTCAGTGTGGTCACTGGGGAGACATTGCTTTAATGATCTGGTGTTTAACTGCTCGCTGCTCCTTGCATCACAGAGGAGTGGCAGCACTGACAAAGTACAGGCTGCCCATGGGGAGCACTAGATCACTGCAGAGATGAGTTGCTATGGTAATACATTACAGGGCAATGAGGGATTTGGGAAGATGCATCTGACAGTTTGAGGTAAAGGATCATCATTTCCTTGCAGCTTTGCAAAAAGTGCCATAGTCGGAATTGCAGTTGGCTTATTTTTCTTTTTCTTTTGCTTTCGTGAGGTGACATTTCTGCATAGCCCCCAGCAAGCTACAAAACAAAAAGGAAAAGGCTCTGTCCTTATGTAGGCAAGAGTTGAAATAAAACCAGAGGGAAGAGGTCACTTCTGAGGCAATTAATGAGGAGTATGGTCGAATGGCTGCGCAGGTTCTCTCTGTGTCCTTGCCTCTCTCTCTCACTTGAATACACAAATCTTCATTTATAGGCATGAGTGATGCATGAAAGGCAAATATGGAACATCTGAGAAGCAGTCTCTGCTCATAAGACATACTGTAAGATAGAGTAAAATTGTAAGATAGAGTAAATATTCCTGAGAATAAGGGCCAAGAAGAAGAAGAAAGCAAAGGAAAAATTAACAATACGACCCCCTCACCCCCAGCTTGTTTCTCCAACATGCAAGGAATTAGAAAAAAAAAAAAAAAATACAGTAATGACACAACTTGAAAAATAATAGTAATATTTTAATTTGAAAACTGAACAGTAACACAAACAGGTGTATTTTCTCTTTTCAACTTTTTCTTCAGATATTTATCTGAAGTATTCACACCTGTATTTTATCTGTGTATGGAGACAGAAGTAGAATATTTTATGTAAATAGGTAAGGGACAGTAAAGTATATCCCTCCAGGACCAAGACAATGGTTCTTGGGTCAGGTATTTATATATTTAATGTTTACATAATAATACTTTTTGAACAGTTACACTCCCTATCTCTGAGAGGTGTAAGAACTGTCCAGAATCAAATCACTCCTGAGATTTTCTTATTTTGTACTTTTGGGTAGAAATGTGTCTGTGCTGCACGCCAGAGGAGTATGTTTACTTGCATATTTGGCACTTAATTTTTGCTTTCAGCAATTTTGAATTCCACCAAACCTTCAGAAGTTTCTCAAGGGCAGGTGCAGGCACACAAATTGCATTTCATTGTGTCTCTTTGGCCCTCTAGAAGTTTCTGTGGTGATAATTTCAATTAATCTTCTGGATAGAGACCTGCAAGATGTGTCTTTCCAGTGCTCAGCCTATTTAGTCACCCACAGGTTTATAACTCTAGATATTAAAGCATCCATGGGCTGTAGGACAGGTTTTGTTTGTTGGGTTTTTTTTCGCTTGGGTTGTTTTTGTTTGTTTTTGAAAAATGAGCCAGCATTGGTTTTTAGAATCCCCAGTCTCCATGCCTGAATTCCATTAGCTTTTAAAAGGACTCGTCTTCCTGAGGGCCTTAAAGAGTTCTGGAAAACAAAACTCATACATCAAACATAGAAATGGTACTGAAGTAGCCCATTCTCGACCTCAGGTAAAGTCCTTCTCTTAATTCAGGTATCAAATGAAGGGTTATGCTCATCATCTTAGCTCCAGGCAGGATTAGAAGCAGGAGCTAAGAGCAGACATTTGCTGTTAGGGGAGCAACCAACCGAAGCTGTGTTGTGTAACAAATCATTTCCTCCTATTAGATTTGTCATAAGTGCATGAGGAATGGTAATTCCTTGATCTAATATCAACCCTTTGGGAGCAATGTGTTTGAATGATGTCATTACATAATGTTTGAAGCTGTTAATGTGATTACCTGGAGTCACTGGAGAGACATGAGGCTCGAGGAGACTGCAGAAGACTCTCACAGCACTGCTGCCCTGAGAGCCTGTGTGCTACAGCTGAAATCCCTTCCTTTTCTAGGACTGTTTTTTATTCTTGCTGCTGACACTTGTGGTAAAGGCTGCTGCAGTTTAAAAATCTCCAGAGGGGAAGAACTCCAGTGTCAAAGCAAAGGTTTTTCAAAAAACATGGCACGGGGTGAGAGGGCTTGGCTGTGATCAGCCAGATCAGCTCTTCTTCTCCTCCTCATGGTGCTTGCACTGGAGGACAGTCACCTCTGGAGGCTGGGGGGGTTGGGTTGGATTTTTAGCAATTTCTGGAGTTGCCGTAGAGGATCCTGCAGCTCAGTTTGGGCACAGAATAAAGGGGGATCCCTGCAGGCAGAACAAGTCTCCATCAGAGCCTCTTTGTGTTGCAATGAGGCTCTTTTTCTGCAAATGTTTGATTGCTGCTCATTCTGCTAAAAATGGTGACAAATAAAAGTAATTGTTATTTTCACTTCCACAGAAACCCTGTTTTCATCCCATACTTTTGTCCTGATTCCTACACTTAAATATGGATTGCCTGGTTCTTCCACAGAAGTGTTGGTTTGTATCTTAAAGGAAGAAGAGAAAAGGAAGAAGGCATGGGTTTTTATTTTCCTTTTTCATGATGTTCTAAAGTGACTAAATCTGGCTTTTACAATTTCTGTCTGTGTGATTCTGCTTAAAAATGCATGAGCTGTTCCAGGCACATCTGTAGGATGCTCTGAGCAGTGCCTATAGTACAAATGATGTCATGCCCTTCCAGTACATGTCTGGTGAAGATCATAGACTAATTAATTAAATTATGTATTTTGCAAAATAGAGCTTTTTTTTTTCCCTTACCAGACAATTATCAGTGAAAACATGTAGCACATCTATTGATAATGTGTGATCTTTATGACAATGGAATCTGAGCATGTTTTAATTTGGGGGGATTAGATCTGGCTGTACACACTTTATGATGTTCTTTGGTCACAGTGCTCTTGGGTCTTCAGCCCAGATGGAAATCTCTCTCACGTGAAACTTTCATACAGAACATACATTGCTCAAATATTCCTCTGCAGACTCCTAATGTGTCCAGCCTCTGGTAGAGGTTAGAACATACATTTGCTTCCTGGAATATAAACCCTGAAAACCAGATATTTGACCCAGGGCTTCATGTGTAGTCAGACAGGTACTTGAACGATTTCTTCTTCACCATTAGTTCATTGCCCACATTTGAAAACTTCTGAGCCATTTTCACTGAGTCTTGGTATTCCTGCTGAGAAAGGGAAGAAGAATTTTGCCCCTCTGATCCCTTTGGGTCTTGGCATGGATTGAGGCTGGGTTTACACCACTGCCTCAGTGCTCAGGTGCTTGAGATCCAGAATAGAGAAAATGCTGCTCTTTCCCTGATGCCTTTGCTCTGTCTCCTCTCTTGACCTGCTCTGCCTTTTTCAGAGCTCTGCAGGAGCCTATTCAGAAGCAGGAATTGAGGTCTGGAACACTGGAGCCTGCACGTGCAGCACGGATTTCTCTGACCTGCTGTGGCTGCTGCACTGATGAGGATCAAAGTCCCATAACCTACTTTAATGAACTGTAGGCTTCCTTTGTGTTGGCATGAAAACACTTTCCTTGCACTCAGCCATGATTTCAGGTTGATCACAATCACTCTGAATGTGCTAAAATTGATCCGAATTTGTAAATGGCTGCTTATGGTTAAAGAATTGGAAAAGATTTTTAAGGACAGATGTAATAGTAAGAGTTTGTGTTTGACAGGAATTCAACACCTTGTCTTTTATGACATTTGCATTAAATTTCCTGCTCATTTAGATGGCATATTTCAAACATATTTTGGTCTCCCTGTTGCCATAAAGAAAGCAAACGAGATTTTAGGTGTTACAAGTGTTAGGCTCTGGCAGTAAATCTGGTTTAGACGTTGAATACATGGTTGTCATCAGGGACGGTTAAAAATACATCTCTTTGCTCTTTTCTAATTGTTTTGTTTTGTATTGTTTATGTTCTGGGCAACAAAGATGCCTTAGCTTATCAATAATGTATCAAGTATCAACAAATGGGTCAAAGAATTTTCCCACCTTGATGATAACTCCACCTTGACTCCTTACCTACAGCTTTGTAGCCTGAGATCTTAAGGCAACCTTTCATTAAGGACAATCTGCTTTATTTATGGCACAGTCTGATAAACAGGTTGAGAGAAATAGCATTGACCTATATATAATTATTTGATCTAGATATTGGAGGCTGAGTCAACTCTGGGGCATTTCTCTTCCCTTCCTTTCTTCAATTTACTGCTACTTATTCTTATCAAATCCAGTCAGCTGTAAATTCAGGAGGAGACAGGAAGCAGACTATAGATCCATCTGAGCATTATGAGCTCCTGGCATTAAACCCTGATGATCTGAAAAATCCAACAACCATTAGCAGAAATATTTCATCCGTCTTTTGTGCCTTAAATCCAGAGAGAATCTACCAGGCTTGTCCTGTTCATTCACACCTGCCTTCTTTGTAGATTCCTTTTTTTTTGTTCCCAAGAATTTCAGCTATTTAAAGGTAACATGGAAGTGCCTTGGTTTCCAGTGCCATCAGCTATAAGTGGAACTCCAAAAAAACAGAGATACAGCTATTGCAGGCTCCTCTGTAAAGTCCTTTTGTGAGGTACTGTGGGAAAGGAGCTCTGCATGCACAGCAGAGGAGATTTATTTACCTGATCTCTTTACATCAACTTCCACTCGCTGCATCCAGCTCTGCTGACCTCACATTTCCCCTGAGCTGTGGAGTCCTGCCCTTGTTTTGGCAGCTTTTCTGTCCTCCCTTTCTTGCTCTCCTTGATGCTGTGATGGGCACAAGGATGTTGTAGCCTTGTCCAAAGCTGTCCCCAACGTCCCAGGGTGTGTCCAAACTGGATCTAAGCTCCCTGGGGCAGGGATTGCACTGGGCAGTGAGACAGGGCAAGGGTCAGTGTGAGAGCAGCACATGCTGGTAGAACCTGGTTCATTCTCCATGTGGCTTGGAGATAAACATCTGAGGAGTTCAGTATTAATAGGTGAGGTTTGGAAATAAGGATTTGTGCAGAATGCTCAGGGGGAAAAGGGAACACTGCCACCTGCATCTAAAGTACAGAGCATGAGTGTTCATCTTTAGGGATATAGAAAGAACCTGCAGGAATCTTCAGTTAGCACAATTACTGATCAGGTAATCTGGACCACTGGTACCCTGTAGTGTGCTGTGTATTTTGGAGATGATTTCCACCAATCCACCTGCTGAAGGAGTTAAACAGACCCTCCTTTAAGTGCCCCACTACTCCTCAGACCTGTGTGCTAAATGCTGTCAGCTCTTGGAAACCTGAGTTTTAATGAACTTCAACAGATGAAGATGGTTAGAAGTCTGTACTTTACTTCTATCAGCTTTAAAGCCAATGAGTTCCAATTCTTAAGAACTTTGTTTCTAAGGATGTTCTTGGATAGTCTCAGTAGAAGCCCAGTGGTGTGTTTTCACCTGTGCAGGACTCTTTACCCTTTTATTTTCTTTTTATAAATAAATACATTTCTAGTCTGTGCTTTGTGGCATGCTATAGAATAGTCTTACAGGAGATGACCTGGAAAATAAAAGAAATGAAAAACAGATTGTAGCTTTTAAGAACTATCTATGGATTCAAAATACAGGGAAACCATGATTTGGGAACACTTTTCATTGCTTTTTCTTTTGGCAGCATAAGATTTAACAGCTTTAGCAAACCTGTGTATGAAGTCTGAATATTTCTGTTCCCTTCTGAGGATAGAGAACTCTTTTTCTTCCCACCTTCCCAATGTCATATGGGGTTTCTATGCTGTTTCTTCTCTACATAGCACCCTCTTGATCAAACATTAAAGAAAAAACAACAACAAAAAAGAGACATTTATAGGCACTCCATCTTTTTAAGCCCTGTGAAAAGTGAAACAGGCAGGCTTTCAAGGTGCATTGGGTATTCATCAGGCTACAGAAAAATAGAACAATATGGGGCCTAAAAGATAGTGGGGAGGTGTGGGGGTTTAAATCATAATTGAATTCAGACTGTACTGATCAAGGAAGGGAGAAGAGAAAGGTATGAACACACTAAAGCAGAGGTGGGGACAGAAGTTCCTTTGCTTTGTGCTTCTTTCCAGACTAGAGTGGCAGGAGGTTTGTCCTGACTGCAGCAAAAGAACCAGCTAATGACAATCACATTTTAGTTTTACAGGGAGAAATATTTTATAGAGAGAGAGTGCTGCTGTGACCAAGGCTCTGTGAGTCTCAGACAACTCCCTAAGTATTCCTAAACAAGCCTTTTCAAGTTTCTCCTCACCTTGAGAACTCTGAGGAAAAGTTACTTGTGAGGATAAATACAGAGTTTACCAGAAATTGACAAATGCTGAGGGGACAGGGACAGCCCCAGGAAACTTAGGGAAAAAATGCCTCTCCTAGCTAGGCTTCTGTTTTCAGGAAAACCCCTTTTCTCCTGATGTAAGGAGTGCTTTATCCATTGTTTCTATTCCAAGAGCTCCAGATTCCAATTTCTTCTACAGTTCTGTGTGTCAGGCCCAGGAAAGCCTTGGGAGGTGTAGGCAGCTTGCAATGACAGCCTGCAGCCCTGATGTTAAGCACTTTTTATTACATATGGAAATTCTCACAGAGAATATTAAGCTCAGTGAGATTTAATGTTTCATGTGCACAAAACAAGTCCATAATTATAAAAACAATAAAGGCAGAATGATTTATTTATTTTAAAAACACACATTCTAAGTCCTTATTAACTCAAGGCAGAGTGCACACAGAGAACTTGCCATGAGCTGCAGACTCTGCTTTGCCTCAGGCTGAGCCCAAGAGCCCTGCCAGGCTTCTGGGGCTCCTGGGAATGTTTTCTTGAGACATGGTTTGATTTTTCAGTGCTGGCTTGTTAAAAAACCATTGCTTTTTCAGGAAAGTTTCAGTATTGAAGAACCTCTGTTGAGATCCCAGCAGGTTTCTTTAGTTTTACAGCCTGGTTTGTGATTTGGGCAATTTGGAAAACGAGAGCAATCCTGACATTTTCACCCAGCAGCTGCGGAGTGACAACCCTGATTCCTGAAAAGGTATCGAGGAAATACATTTCAAGAGTCAGAAAACCATTTTGCAGACAACATTTGAATTCAGAAAATGTAAAAGATTGTTCTGGAAAGTCAGAATTTCTAAGATGAATTACAAATTTTGAAGGACTTAATGGCAGGCTTGCAGAGATGCGCATAGCAAACATTTGTTAAGCTTTGTAACATGAAAGAATAAAATAAAAAATACTTAAGACATCTTGTCAACTTGGGCTTCTGCATATTTTTGTGTATGTTTTTTAGGACTCATGCCTCATTACGAGTCAAGGTTTCTCCTGTTTGCTTTTGATTTAACAACATTGCACAGCTAATTATAATTCACTGAAATCGCCCCAAACTACTTTTGATTTACTTATGTGATGGATGGTATTTGTTTTGTGTGTTTATTTTGAATCAGAGTGGTTAATGGGTTAGAAATAAGTGTTGTTCTTTCTGGAGAACAGAGAGTTTTCTTTTGCCCTTGAGAACAACTACACTCACTTGGGGTTATGTGGTGAAACAGGAGAATCTGGAGGTGTCATTACCACAGAGCAAGGAGAAAACACAAATTGCTGCCTCAGAGGTGACAGAAGGATCCTTCCTGGAGCTTGAGAAGGAGCTGCTTAGAGTTTTCTGTGAATTGGAAAGCCAAAGAATTGCTGGGCTAAATCAGACCTGAAAAAAGAGGTTTATGAGGGCACTGGTGAGGAGGTGACTTGGACTAAGTAACAATGAAAGCAGAATCTCCCTGAGAGCTTTGGCTAACTCAGGGTCTTGTCTAAACTCATCCATGGGCTTACAAGAACCTTAACTAAGGGATAATCTTGAATTTCTGTAGAGAAAGGAATAGATTTGCTCCCTGGCAGTTGGATAATGGCACAGAGAAATCTTGTTGGTTTGGAAAAGTACCTCAGCAGCACCAGAAAAATGGGAAGTGTCTCCTGAACAGCCTTGGGTGGTTATCCTGGTGCACACTGTTGTAGACTACAATGACACAAAGACTCTGACTTCAGAAGGCTGAAAACGACTCCTTTATTCTTGGGATGTGTCTCCCTTTTATACTATTCTACACAGGCCAATTTGATTGGTGAAACAAAGGCAAACCTCTTCACTCACATTGGTCAGAGCAGAGGGACATCAAGAAGTCCCTCCTAGGGACAGAATGTCAACAAAGCTTACAGTTACACAACATGTCTCCTGTTTACAGAAAATTCTCTGGGAAAAGAATTTCAGAAAACCAAAACACCTCAGGCACGGAACCAGGGCTACAGACAGACACAGTGAGAGCCGGGGGGGGAATGAAGCTGTACAGCAGCACAATGGGCAGGCCTGACTTGGAGCCCCATGTGCATGAAGTAGGTCGAGTTTGAGGGCTGTGCTGGCTCCCCAAACCCCTGCTCAGCTCTGAGTGTGAGGGGTACATCAGGCCAGGTACAGCAGTCTGGGAGCACTTTTCCGTTTTCAGTCAATTAATCCTCTCACAGCATGAAATAAAAAGATCAGAACACGATGTTGAACCTCATTTTGTATTTTCAATTACTAGAGGATAATTATTTTCTTTTTAAGTCTTGGAAGATGACATGATCTGAATACACGGCTACCTGGCACTTCTGCATGTGTTCCTGGAAGCAGAGGGAGTTCAGCTGGGGCAATGCACAAGATAATTAGGTTTATTTTGGAGCCTGGCAAGGCTCTGTATTTGCCATTGTCTGGAGGGAAATGCAGTGTCGTCGAGATTTTGGCGTGTCTTCACTGAAGACCAAAAGCTGGGCAGCTGTAAAACAAAAGTCCTTGAATAAATCAGTCTCAGGAAGGCATTGGGGTTACAGTCCATGCCAGTGTGCAGGAAATTTTCTAACACAGAGTCCCTCAGTCCCAAGCAGAAGCAGTAGTGACAGCACCTCTGATCTGTGTTCTGTGAGTGTTTTATCAGTAGCAGCAGCAGCAACAGCGGCACTCATGATCCATGTTCCGTGTGTGTGTGTGTGTGTGTGTGTGTGTGTGCTAGCATCCTCAGAGCAGTGCATTTTATTCTATTTTTAGCCAACCTGGTGAAAACACGATGTTTCTACAGCCTTGCTGGACCTATCCTAAGCTAAGAATGATCTGTGACAGTATTTGTAATTTCTTATACAAATTCTACACCTATAACTCTGTCTGTTCCATGTAGGGATGTTTGGCAAGGCTACATTGTTTTCATTATGTCTAGAGCTTAACTAACTTTGCAAAAGGCAATGCTACAGAACTTTAACCTAAGTTTTAGGTCCTTTTCTTACTAACCAATTCAGTCTCTTATTTGCTTCAGACACTTTAAAAATTCTCTACTTATTTAAAACTAAACTTGCATTTCTACCTCATGTCTGTGTGGATTTATGTATTTTAGTTTCTCTGAGGGTTCTAATTCAGTCCTCACATTCCTGGACATCCCTGGGCCTGTGTGGATGGGGCCCAGAGGGATTTTGCATCCCTTTGCAGCACTTCAGTCTCAGGTTTGGGGATTTTGGGCTTTATAAAGCAGGAGTTCAGCTGCACAGAGTGAATTTTGTGTGTGGCCTGGGAGCAGCAGGAGGTGGCTGAGGTGCTTTGGATTGTAGTTCCGTGCTAAGTAAACCTGATAGAACAAGGCTTTCACCTTGTTATCTCTGATTTCTGCACAAGTGAGCATGGGAGAGGAATTCACAAGAGTTCTGAAAGAGAACAGATCTGTTTCTTAAAGATATTGTGGGGTGGAGTTTGGAATATTGCAGGTTTCCCATTTCTTTGAATGGAAAATAACAAGATTTTAATTGTGTGTATGTGTGTGCTGGGTGTATAATTCCCTTTTATTGTACAGGCCTGCTTTTCTCCTTGCAGATTTTTAGTGGATGAATTCCAATGACTTCAAAAAAGAAATGTTAAGATGCCAGAGATGAACATAACAGAAAATAAAAGTATCAACAGATTTGGCTCAGGTATTTGGTTTTGGCATTGTTAGGATCCAAAAAAAAGGTGTATGAAAAGTACCAGGAGTAGCATAACTTAAAATAAGTAAAGCCTAACTAATATCATATAAAAGGATCACTATTTAAAAACATATCAGTGCAATACAATCACTTTCTCTTCTACACAGAGTCTCTGGAGATGTCAAATTTGTATGCTTATGCTTTCCTTCTCTGGGTGCAGTGAATTGCACCTAATTTGACACAAATTTCTGCTTCTCCAGCTTCTTTACTTCTTTGGATTCAATTGAAGTTAAGAAATGCAATGGTCTAGGTTACTTATGATGCTGTTAGCATTTCAGAAAGCTTCACTGTGATGAGGTTCATCTTGAGCAGGAAATGGAAAGAGGTCAGGGAAGGAAAATATTCAGAAACACATTAAGAAAACAGTGTTCCCTACTAACAACCTTGCCAGTGAATTTTGAACATCAAGGTGTTGTACTGGAGGTCACATTTCCTGTGCAGGTATTTTCCTTATGCAGGAAACAGTCCCTGGAAAAGACTCTTCCTTTGGAGCACAACCAACACAGGACAGTCTCTGTATTTTATTGGGGATTGATTATGTTTTTTCTTTTGACCTGAATGGGCAACAGCAGTGTTTATTTTTATTGGCAGCTGACAAAACCAGAGCAATATATTTATTATTTTCTTAGGTACCTTCAGTTGCATCGACCATTAGCACGGGAGGTGCAATACATTGTATTTTTTGTCAACTTTAGTGGGGTTTGCACATGAGTAGCTGTGAATTTTGACTTACATATTTCCTCTTGAAATTTTTTAATTTCCTAAGAGTATATCCTCAATAGAAGTTACAGGGAGGGAAATAGCCAGTCCTTGCTTTTTGTGGAAAATGTTTCTTCAAGGATTGAAACTGTGAAGAAATCTTGATCAGAGTGAGCTGTCCAAGATGTGACTGTTTCATTTCAGGTCTGCATTTACAGCCAGTAACAATTTACAATGACAGCCAAGTGCATTGTGAAATCTGTCTGTAACTTATAACCTACCCTGGGGGGTTTTACTGAGAGGAGAGCTAGGCCTGTCAGCTAGACTCTGTAGTACAACTCTGAAAGTTGAAACTGGGATGATTTGGGATAAATTCTCAAAAGTATTGAGGCTTTTAACCACAGCTGAGTCTGGTAGAAGTTCTAAAATACACAGACCCCTTTCAAATGCAGCTGAGTCCATCACTAGGAAACTGGAAGCAGTTTCTGTTACTTTAAAAATGGAAGGAAGAAGGAATGAAAAGCAGTTGAAAATTTGCAGAAGCCTTTTCCTTCATGCAAACAGTGATGGAGCAGTGAGATAATTAAGATGCATGTGCCACATGACATTAAGAAGCATTTTCTGAACTGTTAATTGAGATTTAATCAGTTACATATTTTATTCTTGTTGAAATGGAAGATTAGTGTAAAGTTCTTCGGGTGTTTCCCTGTTCCATGTTGGAGGCAGTCAATGTACCTGAACATGTTCGTGGTGGGTTTGGCAGTGGGAGGGTAAAATGTGTGGATGTGGCACTTGGGGACATGGTTCAGTGGTGGACCTGACAGTGATGGGTTCGTGGTTGGACTCGATGATCTTAGAGGGATTTTTCCAACCTTAAGGATTCTATGATTCTACCCTTAAAGGCCTTTTCCTACCTAAATGATTCTGTGATTTTGTGATCCTAGCCTGGTGTGGTAACAAAAACAGACTAGAGAGACACAGGGGTGACATTCTGGATAATGCTGTGAGTGTGATTCAGATGAGACAATGACAAATGAAGCTGCTGCTTTTGCTCTAAAAATGTAAAATCTATTATGCAGGTGAGTATAAAGCTGGCACAGGTTAGCTGGCTGCTAAGGTAAGAAAAAATGTAAATGTTTTCACTCCATTTCATGAAGCACTAATTTCATGCTTACTTCACTACACTCAAACTGCAGGATTCTCAGCTCAGTTTTATCATCATAAAGGCAGGTATAAGCTCTGTGAATAATACCCTTAAGCAAATAAGACAGGTTTGGATTTAAATACACTTATATGGCTTTCACTAAATGTGTTCAACATACAGAATTTGTTATATTTCTTGTTCAAAAACGTCTCCCCTAAAACGTATTTAAAGCAGGTGCCATGAGATGACCATGTGGATGTTGCTCTTTGGGAATGTGGGAAGACTAAGGTTTAGTAGCATTCTGTTTTGTGATTGTGAAATAGCAACGTTGTGGTTTACCCACTATTTCATGTTAACAACAACAGCTAGATTTACAAGCCAGAAGTGTTTTTCTATATCACATTGCACATGTTTTTCATGTTGTTTGATGTTGACTGGAAATGTAACTTTGAAGCCTTGACTAGAAATTTTAGGCTAAGAATTTCCTAAAAGATCTAAAAGTTTTTTTTTGTTGTTGATGTTGTTACCCAACTCCTTGGGTGTCCAATTTGAGATACAATAGAAGTGTGATTTTCAGAGGGGAGATTTCAGTGTCTTCTGAAAAACCCTTAAAATGTCTTGAGGTGAGCATGTAAAACGGGTGAGGTCCTGCTTAACAGAGCTGTCTCTCACCATCCACTTCCCCCAGTGTTTGGAATTCCAGGTCATTGTCCCTCTGAAGACACCAGGCACTGTGCCTGCCCTGGCCTGGAAGCACCAGCACTTTTCTCTGTCAGACTTTGAGAGCAATGAGGGAGAATACTGAGGAGCAGATTATCCTCTACACAGATCCAGTGATTAACAGAGGGATGAGATTCTGCACAAAGCCTTTACCTGGTGCCAAAGAAGCTCCAGCAGCAAATTGCCCCCTCACTCCCCCTCTCTTTTGATCAGCATCTTGCTCAGCTCTGAGCAGCTCCCAACCCTTTCATGCACAGAGCCAGAGCAGCAAAAACAGACATGATGAAGAGGTGACACATTCAGAGGCTTGAAAGAAAAGGAAAACCTGGAGAGATCTCCCTGTATACCCTCACAGCTGTGTATGCAGGTTATAGCTGCTGCGTGTATGAAGGAGGGAGAACAAGGCACTGAACTAATTAATTTTCCTCTCTCATCTGTTCTTTGTTCATGCTGAAGTGATTTGTGCAGTGAAATTTGGCTGAGGAAGAACATTGGCACATTCCTGCTAATGATGTCACTTAATAAATGCTGCCACTGTGGGGATGATCAGAGAACTAGAAACCACCTAAGCTGCACTAGATGTTTTAGGTGGATCTGTGCTAATTTAATTCTGGTTTTGGAAGCAATAGTTCACTAACCTGCTAAGTGTGGACAGTACACTGCAGAGATATCTCTTCCCATGAATTCATGAAAAGAAGGTTATTGTCAAAATCTGTTTCTAGCAATTCACCCTGTAGAGAATTGCTACAGTATCCATTAACTTAGTTTAAATCTTTATCAAATGATCCATTTTAAAACTGTTCTATAGTTCATAGCACTTAAATTTTTCTTTATCCCATTAAAGTGCTTTAAGCTCCTATAGAAGTCTAATGCACATAATTGTTCTAATTCTATGGAAGTACACTCCAATCTCTCTCACCCTGTTAGAGTAGTTAAAATGTCCTTGTTCAAGAGGAGTATCAGCTACTCAGAGTAGGCTTGAAATAATATATAGAACTTTTTATCTCTGTGAAGGGCTTTCAGATTTGATTTCTTCCTTCTCAAGAGTGCTCACTCTGCATAGGAGAGCACAGAAAGCTCTGAAGGTTAAACAGCCGTGGTGTGTACATATGGGTGTACAAAATCCCCAAGCTGCCTTCCACAAGTCCAGCTCCTGCCTGTGTGTCCAGCTGCAGAGATAAAACAAGGTCCTAAGAGGTGCCACTGACTTTGTGGTTTTCATTTATTTTGGTAAACATTTTGTTTTCTTTCATTGTTGCTCTGCTTTCTTCTGTACTGGTGTCACTCCCAGACAATTGCTGCTTGCCTAGGAGGTTTCTCCTTTTTCAGACAGTAAGTTGCTAGAGCTTCTATTTTTCTTTTTTTCTTTTGGTTTTCTTTCCACTCCCCAGTGGTGTGTTAGGATGTCTCCAGTTTGTAGGTAACTCAGCTGTACTTCAGAGTCCAGCTGCACTTTAGGATGGTTTTCCAACCCGGCAGGCACTTCCTTTTGTTCTGTAATTATTGCTTTTTTTACCCCTCTTCTAACCAGGCCACCTCTCTGACTGCTCACACCGCTTAGCTGCTGTAAGTTACTATTTACTTTCTAGAATATTAAATGCATCCTGCATCCAATGCAGAAAGTGAAGTCTGAGGCTCATCCATCCAGCCTTTCTAAGGGAATAAAATTAATAGCACTGTCTGTGCCCAGCATGGGACTGGGGGTGTGTAGGTGGGCCCTGTTTGCAGCCAGGCTCTGCAGGGCTCTGTGTGGCTGTCACTCCACAGGAACAATAAGTTGTGCATTTAAGGTATACTGCTGCTTCTCCAGCTTTGCTTCTGGTGCGTGTTCTTTAAAAGCCAAGGTCTCCAGAGACACTCCTGTTTATGGAGTTGTATAAATTGAAGTTTGGAAGTGCACCGGGGTTTATTTTTCTTCTGAGGTTAGAATTTGAATATGCTCAGGAGCCACAAGGTGCTGCCTTCCAGTGTTAGGAAATATTGCTGAAAATCTGATCAGTGACACCTTGCTTGTGAGCAGGGAAGGCTTCTTGCCGTCTGCTGAGCTGCTTTTGGAAGGAATCACAGCTCCTGGCCTGGCACGAGCTGTGACAGGTACAATTCAAGGCTTGCCATGTTCCTGTGTGTGAAGATTCACACCAGCTGTGATGTGTGGCAGTCCTGGCTTTGTGCTGAGTTCTGTGCCCTGCAGTGCTGCAGAGAAAAGCCACTTGTCAGAAGTTGTGCCTAAACCTGCAATCCAAGACTCCAACTGAAATGATTTACATCTTTTGTTACGGAATTAGATATGTCTTACTTTCCCCATTTTACATTTAAGGAAAAAATCAAAGCCTTTAGAGTTTTGATTTTCATGCCATCTTGTTGGATTCATTGCTGGTGTGTTTAATGAGCAAATACTGTAGTAACTATCACAAATATCATTGTGGGAGAGGTCTGTTAGTGCTGCTGGATCTACTCCAGGATTAAACTACGAGCACCCCAGTGTCTCAGTGATTTGCTGCTTGGTTGGGTGTGGGTGCTGGCTGTTGCTGTTAAAGCAGCCTAACTCATTACATTCATGAATGTGTTGCCCACTACACAATCCTTGTATCCTAAAATAAGTGTTTTGAATGTAAAAGGAGATATAAAAAGAGTAAGAAAATTACTTACCTGCAGGTCTATATACATGGCAGGACTAGAAAGACCAACTTAAACTTCTTGTCTATATTCCCCAGTACCAAGCCACTACATGCTAAAGATAATTCTCCATAATCATATAATCTCCATGGTCATATAACCTTTCCCCAAATGCCTCTGATTGTGTTAAACTTATTTCACTGATCAGCTTTTCTTACTCTCTGAATAACTTTAAAATAAGAGGTTTTAATGAACCCTGTTATTATTTTCCATTATCATCTTTAGCCTGCTTTTGGTGTTGTTGGTTCTGACCAATGTGACTAATTTCTTATTTATGCATTTCTGTGCTATGAAGTTTTTACATAATCAGTTATTATAATCTGTACAGAACTTCTATTGAAGTGTATTTCAGAGGCTTTTTGGTGGGAGATAGGTTTATTATTATGAAAACAATCTTTATACTAATTTAGACATCAACTAATCTTTTATTTATTCAAGTAAGGTAGTAAGATTGAATTATGTTTCTATAAATTTTCTGTGCTTTCTTGGGAATGTATAAATTGTTCAGAGCTTTTTGTCATCATTGTTTTGCTCAGACAAAATGTATTACGGTAAATTTACTGTTTTGTACCGTGCTGTGTTCCTTAATACTCTACCATGCAATGTTTATTTTGATTGAAAAGGAAAATATTTCTCTGTGTGTAGCAACATTATCCTGCAGGCTGAGTAACACTTGAGCGTGGTGAGAGACTTGCTTGAAGCAAGTGTGGAATTCAGTTTGCCTCTGGTACAAAATTAGGATTTGCCAAAGAGAAGATGGGTCTGGCAGCACTGAGGAGGGTGTTAATTGCCACAATGTTGATCACCTGAGCCTGATTATCCAATTAGACTGAAAAAAAAGCGAGTTAGTCATCTACCTACCCACCCCCCTGAAAGTGCCTGTTTGGGTACAGGGGAAGGGGAGGCATTGTTAAAGCCTTCCTGCAGCTGAGGTGAATGAGAGTCTCTACTCTTCCCTTGTCCACAAATGCTGTTATTTAATTGTAGAAACCAGCTGGGATGATCAGGTGCAGAATCAACCGGGGTGGAAGAGCCCTGTGAGATCATCGAGTCCAACTGTGACCCATCCTCACCTGGCAACCAGCCCTGAGGGCCAGGCCCAGACCTTCCTTAAACATCTTCCAAATGGTGACTCCCACCACCTGGGCAGCCCCTTCCAAACACTAATCACCCTCTCTGCCAAGAAATTCTTCCTAATGTCCCACCCAAACTTCTCCTGGTGCAGCTGAAGGCTTTGTTCTGCATTCAGCCTTGGCCAGACCCCAGCAGGCTGCTGCTGGTGAGGAACAGCTCTGTGTCCAGGGGTCCCTGCAGGCCAGCATGGCCCCGTCAGTGCTGGCTGAGGGACTGGCACTGGTGGCTGAGGGACTCTGGCACTGGTGGCTGAGGGATTCTGTCACTGGTGGCTGAGGGGCTCTGGCACTGGTGGCTGAGGGATTCTGTCACTGGTGGCTGAGGGACTGGCACTGGTGGCTGAGGGACTCTGGCACTGGTGGCTGAGGGATTCTGTCACTGGTGGCTGAGGGNCTGAGGGATTCTGTGACTGGTAGCTGAGGGACTGGCACTGCTGGCTGAGGGATTCTCTCACTGCTTGCTGAGGGATTCTGTGACTGGTAGCTGAGGGACTGGCACTGCTGGCTGAGGGGCTCTGGCACTGCTGGCTGAGGGATTCTCTCACTGCTGGCTGAGGGGCTCTGGCACTGCTGGCTGGCCCCAGGGTGGAGCTGAGGAGCTGTCCCCGTGCTGGCTGCTCTGACCCTGCAGGTGCTGCCAGGGCACAAGCCCTGCTCCTGACAAGGTGGCCCAGCTTTGGGGTGACTGTGCTGGCCAGGCTCCTCTCCCAGGGAATGAGTCCTGTCAGCTGCAGTCTTGGGGTACTGAACCCACTGGTGCTTTCCATCAGACAGGATTGGTTTCAGGTGCCCTGAGCCTCTGGGTGGGCAGCACTGAGCCTATTTCAGCATCTCAGCCTTCATCAGAGCTGTGGAAGCTACTTGGCTGTGGAGGTGCTTGCTGCTGGCTCTAAGAAATAAGGTGTTTGTACATGGAAACTTCTTATTTATCTATAGAAAATTTTCCTGGGTTAGTGTTCCTACAGGGTTCCACTTTGGTTGTTTTGCTGGGCAGGCCTGCTCTTAGTGTTCCTTTTCTTTAAAGTCAGAAAAATTATATAGTGGATGAATTTATTGTTATTAATTTCCATGTTTGAATAACATTGTGAAACCAGAATGGAATGTGATGACTCAGTTTGGTAACTGGGAAATGAGGTCCTGTAGAATGTGTGGCTACTGGGAGCACCAGTTCCATTTGGAAGTGTCACACCTGTGTGGTGGCTGCAGGATCTGAGGCCTATGGGTGCCCCAGTAGCAGAATTCTTGGAGAAAATAGGGATTTGGGTTTTTTAAAGGAAAAGTTTAGAATACATTAGCTTTGTATAGGAGGAAGAAAGAATGTGGCAAAGCAGAAAGCAAAGATTCTTTGTGTTCTGAGACTGGACTGCATTCAGGAAGCACTTGGCTCTTGCCACTAAATGCCTGTCTAATCTTGGCTGAGCATTTAATTTTGCTTGAATTCTTTTTGTCAAGTTGTGATCACAGAATTTCTGTTATCCTCTACTTGTCATTCCTCTTTCAGTTAGGAGCTGCCCAGGGCCTGTTTCTCTGGTTTTGACCATCTAGCCCTGCATGTGCAGAGGCTCTCTGCCTTTAGGGCCTGCTGGAGTGTCTGTGGGGGCATCCAGCAGTTCCAGCAGTTCCAGCAGCTGACAAGGCTGTCCCAAGGTTAAGGTTATGTGAGCTCACAGTGGGACTTGCCCAAGATGATGTGGATGTCAATTGATTTCTTAGGCTGTGGCTTCCTGGGGGCTTTGTCTCTTTCAGCAGTGCTGCTAAGTAAGGCTTTAAGGCTTTTGCCCTAATATTAGATGTTGATAGAACTGCAGATGAAAGAACTTCTATTTTATAAAGGCTGACGTGTTAAAAATGTTCACCTGGTTAGCCATATTGGTAGTGAATTAACTTGTTCTGTAATGTTCAGTGTGTTGCTTCATTTGAAATTTTGGAAGTGTGAGCTGAAGGGCTGGTTGTAAATAATGCAGTGCAGGTACCCAGGATCAGATCCTGTGCTCTCCAGAGCTTTTAAAGTTCAGCTCTGCTCAGTCAACTGGAGTTCACGATACTGAGTGGATTTGCATTCTTTCAGCTTTACTTGAATCTCATAAGATGGGAGCACATTCAAAAGTCTGAAAATGCCCAGTAATGCTGTGGAGATTTTGTCACTCTGTGTATTTGCAGTATATTGAGGTGTGTTTGGTACCTACCAATGTGCCAGCAGATATTTGGTCCCCTTTGCTTCTCCCACAAATGTTTATGTTTATTATTTAAGTATTTTTTAAGCTACTGTTGTGGTCCAGCTGTCAAATGTTGAGGAGTTGCTTGCCAGTTATTGCTGGAAGCAGAGCTAATGGAAAAGGAAGGGTGAGGGATGATGTGTTGGATTTTTCTTTGACTTTTTTCAGAAGTCTGAGGGCCACAGGTGTCTTTCTCTTAAGAGCTCAAAGTTTCCGCCTTAATGCATGAAGGAAACTCTCTTGGGAATTAATTATCCTGAGTATCACAAAGGTCTAGGAAACTGCAGTGTTAATGAGCATGAAAACTAGGCAGACTTCCTGAAAAAAGTCAGAAGCAGCAGCAGTTACCTTTGACAAGTTCACAAATAAACCATTCTTAATGTGCAAGGCAAAATTGCCACGTAAAATCTTCTCAAATGAAGGAAGTTGCTGTGATTTATAGGATTTGGAACCCTAGGAAAATGTTGCATGAAAGTAGATTACATTGTCCAAATTACGTCATCTTCTGAATTTGAGAAAAAGTTCTCAAGATGTGTATGAGGTCTCTGATAAATTGCTACATTTACTTAATCTTGAGGCCTGGGTGACCTGCAGTGTCTCAGGCAAGAAGAAGCCGCAAGTCTTGGCAAAGCTTGGAGGAGCCTTTGTATGTCATGACTTTGGAAATTTAAGAAGCAGGAGTGTATCTAAATTTATTCTTTTAGGTCACCAAAGGAGCACTCAGTGTAAGAGGAGTGGTGCCCCTCATTAATTGCATCATCATTTGATAACAGGATGTAATTAGCAGATTTGAATAAGGGCAGTGATAGTGGCAGCTGTTATTGACAGAGGACAGAGTGTGCCCCAGTGCTCTAATCTGTCTGGAAATGATTGTGGAACTCACTCCTATCCCTGCCTCTGCACTGGCACTTTGTGCTGTGAAACACACCCCTATTTGCTCCACCTGACAAAATTAATTTTGTGCCTACTTGTTGGGCTGACCTGAGACAGTGCATTACTCATTAATCTATTATTGAATTTAAAAAGTCTGGTTTAGCGTTAGCCAAAAAAATGCAGCTTAGTGAAATCTGTTAAACAAGATTGAAGTGAAAAAATAAAACCTGCTGTCGACTTTTGCTGCATATACCTGGAAAACAGTTCCAAATGGACACCCCTGAGGTTCATCTTGGGACTGTGAGGTTTCATGTCTTTGTCAGTGCTCCAGAGGAGGTGCTGGAATGTATCCTCATGGATGTTGTGTCATTGCATGACACCAAATTGGGGTGCAGGTAGTGAACTCAACATCTGTCTTTTGGAGGGATTGAGAAAGGAACAGGGGCAATAAGTATCTCATATAGATTTACAGGGCACATGCAAACTGCTGCTGCTGAAATGGTGCTGAGGGGCTGGCTAGGGGGTTCTGGGGGGCAGAGCAGGGCTCAGCTGGTGGCTCTGGCAGGGACAGGGGCTGAGCTGTGTCCTGTGCCCCATCAGCTGAAGCACAGCCAGTGCCTGCAGGAATCCAGGGTTCACCTGCTGCTCGTTGCAGCCCCGCTGGAACACTGAGCCTGGTGTGTGCTTGGTGCAGGATGGAAGAAGTGTGGATAAACTGGAGTGAGCCCAGAAAAAGGGGCCACCAAGGGGACTGAGACACATGAACCACGAGGAGAGGCTGGGAGAGAATTGAATTTGTTTTTTGCTAGCTGTTACATTAGGAGATGGAGCTGGGCCCTGTTCTGAGGTGTGCAGTGGGAGGATGAGAGGCTGGCCAAAAAGAATGATGATCCCACTGGGCAGAAGGAAAAAAAACCAAACAAACCAAAACATTGGAAGAAACTTCCCAGAGAGGGTTTGGAATGCCTTGTTTGTGGGTTTCAAAGATCTACTTGTTCTGACCCAGCTTTTGGAGTTCCCCTCTGACCTGAATGATTTGTCTTTGGAAATAGTCATGAATTCCTGCTGGATTAATTTTTGTCTGATAAGTGAATGAAGCAATGTAGTTTAGGATCATCTCCTCTCGCTACTTATGTTTTGACTGCTAGACCCTGCTAAGTCCTGAAATTTCAAACAGTTTTTGGAAGTTGGACACTTCTTAGCTGCAGTTACTTTTAATCAAAGTTTCTAAGCAAAACCATAAACTTGTCTGCAGACTCCCTCCTGATATAAGCTTCTTAACTGTAATCCAGATTTTTAATATAACTACAGTCAAATATATCTCTTGAAGGATGCTTTTTTTTTTTCTTTTTTGCTTTTAACCCGTGCTTGTGTGCAGTTGGTGCCTCCCAGGTGTGATATTAATCCCAACTGACCATAGTTAATAAATTCACTGATTTCATAGGCATTACTTGGAACAGCAGAATATGGGCTTGGTGATAATTGCAGAATATTTATTGTTCACTTTCTCTCTTTGCCTCTCCAGTTGTGTGTGTTTGTAGGACAGTTTCATTTTATTCTGTGTAAGAGACAGAGTTAAAACAGCAAAGGCCTCACTCCACTTAATCCACAGCTCATTCCCACTTGTTATTTCCACCCCTGACTTTAATGTCAAATATTCTTGTCAGTACACTAAATTTCCTTTAAACACTCAAATAACATTTTTTTTCACTAAAATGTCTCTGAGAACCATTAGGGGTTTGATGGGTGAGTAGTGAAATGGGCATTTAATTGGAGGATTCTTTATTTTAATAAAGAGAAGGAGTGTTTAATACTAATGCTCCATCAGTAAAATCAGTGTAAATTCTGTGAAAGTTAAATTGGAACAAACATGGCACAACTTGTTAAAGGATGGTCTGAACTGTTAGCAGAGACTAATGAAAAATAAAAGCAGCAGCTTTCTACACACAAGACAATGTATAAAATCATAAAATCAGACTGGAATGGAGAAATGGAACTGTTGGAACCTTTTAGCAGAGTAGTTGGTGATATGGGTGAGATGTTTAATGGATGTGTTTATTTACTGAAATCCTTCATTCAGAATTCCAAAACAAGAGACACCTAAACCCAGATTTTAGGTGTATTTCTAAGTGCAATTTATGTCAATTGCCCTTAACAGCTTACCAGATTGAGAGTCCAATTGTCTGCATTTTATAGCCAAATATTAGGATTAATTTGGCTTACTACATTCCGTTATTTGATACTTTAGAGCCCTAATCTTGTCTGACTTTCAAAATACTGATCAGTAGTTGTTTGTCTGCATCCAGAGGACTTTTTTTGCACTTGTGTAGAGTGGGAAGAAAACAAAGCTCTGCTGTGTAACTTCATTAAATTTGAAGTGGGGAAAAACATGTGGCGACAGTCACAAAGTTTTGTACTTTTAAATTTTGAATTCAGTGAACTCAGGAACTCGTGTCAAACATGCAGCAAGCACACAGTATTTGATTTTTGTGTAGTGATGTGAAAATGGTGTTTTAAAGGATCTTTGGTCTGTTTCCATCCTCGGAGCTGCAGACTGACTGCTCTGTGCTGATAATGGGGAAAAGACTGAACTGACAGGCTGCTCTATCTTTTCATCTCCGAAGTGCTGCATCATGAGCAGTGCTCTGCAAACAGCTGTGACCCTTCACTGTCCCTCGCTGATGGAGGCAGTCTGCAAATTCAGATTTTAGACCATAGTCTGCAGTGAATAATGAGAACTGCATTTTTCTCCCTCAAGGCCAATGGTGTTTGCATGGGGCAAGGTCTGTGTGCTGTTACACCTCTGCATATCACTGGTATTTGTTACTGCAGCACTGAGAGAAAACCAAGAAATCCAACTTGATTTCATAGGCATTACTTGCAACAGCAGAATGAGGGGTTGGTGATAATTGCAGAGTATTTATTGTTCACTTTCTCTCTTTTGCTTCTTGAGTTGTGTTTGTACAACAGTTTAATTTTATTCTGTGTAAGAGGCAGAGTTAAAACAGCAAATGCCTCACTCCACTTAATCACAGCTCACTGGTTTTTCCAGTTCAAGGTGAAAGGCCTCATAACTGGGGAAGTTGTTGGGTAATCCACCTGTGAGTCAGTTTACAGTGCTTAAGACAAAAGAAGGAGAACAGTAATTACAAACCTCAAAATAAGGGAGAAAACCCCAAAAGGGCACAAAGCGTTCTGCTGGCACAGGGTTTCTGATGCTTCACACAGTTCAAGAGGGGTATTTGGATACCTGGTCAAAGGTCAGTTGAGTTTTAAATGCAGGTTGCTGCAATAGTAAGCACAGATCATGTGCTTTGAGGAAAACCCAAATCCCTGAGATCCATTAAAAACAAAATTGGAAAGAACAGATCCTGGTCCCAAGTATCAATAATAACAACACACATTGGCAAAGTTCAGCTTGTATAGTCAGAGCATAATTTGACAGGAAGGAGTACCCATGCCTGTTTCAATAATTGTTATTAAATATTATTTTCCTGCTTTTCAGGTAGGTTTTACTGATAGCACAGCTTTTTTTGATCAGCACTCCAAGTTTCAAGACATTTTTGTTTGCTCTTGAATTAAGACCCACTCAACAATTTGTTCTGGGGAATCAGACAGAGGTCTAGAGTATTTTCCTTTGGGATAAGTCTTGTTGTTTTAAGTAAATGAGTTTTTGTGTGTGTCAGGAAGATTGCACAGTGATTTCTCTGTAGAAACTGATTTAAAAGGAAGGAATTACTACAATTGCAGATTCATAATACATTTTTAAAATTTCCAGTATGATTTACTGAGCTGACAAAGACCTGGATTCTCTCTACTCTTCTGCTGCTTCTCTGCTCTGTGTCCTTGAGCAAGTCCCCTCCTCACACTTGGTTTGGCATGTCTGTTGGATTATGAACCCATCAGACCATGGGCTGTGTGTCTTGCCATGTGTCTGAACAGTGGCTGGAACAAAGGGTTTAATCATGTTCTCAGTCAGGCTTCCTGAGCACAACAAGCATCATCAGAACACGTTTGTGCTTTTTCAACCAATGTACTGAAGCTGCTGAGCTGAAACATAAAGATGCTGAGTTGAGGTGGGGAAAACAGGAGGTAAATGGATGGTTGGAAGCGCTTTAGCACATGTGGTATGTCCTGAAACTCTGAAAATATCCAAGGGCTGGCTTCACTGAAGGAAACCAGTCATTGGCACTTGGTTAACAATATTTAATCTTTTAGTATCTGGATTGTAAACCCTTGGTGTGTAGGCCTGCTCAGTCAGCTGTGGAGATATCTGGAAACCTTTATTCTGTTTCTATTTGAATAACATGGAGCCTTAGCCTGGTTTGGGTTGGAAGGGACCTTACAGATCAGGGACCAGTGCCACTCCTGCCATGGGCAGGGACACCTTCTACTGTCCCAGGCTGCTCCAAGCCCTGTCCAACCTGGCCTTGGACACTTCCAGGGATCCAGGGGCAGCCACAGCTGCTCTGGGCACCCTGTGCCAGGGCCTGCCCACTCTCACAGCAAACAATTCCTTCCCAATATCCCACCTAACCCTGCCCTCTGGCAGTGGGAAACCATTCCCCCTGTTGATCTTGTAAAACATCCCTCTGGATCCTGATATATTTAGAACTTTCAGCTACGAGCAGTAAGGGGCTGCTGTATTAACAAACACAGTTATTGAAGAATCCCAGAACATGGTTTGTCCCTTTTAGTCAAAGACTGGAAATTAGAGTACAGAAACTGAATGATCATTTGAAAAAAGCTTTTTTTCTTTTAAAATCACTTTCACTTTGGTATGGGCAGTGGAGGGCAGTAAGAGAAAAAAAAGCTAATGAATTAAGACACCATTGAAGATCATGAATGCAATTATTTTAACAATTATAAGTCTCTTTAAGTCTCATGACTTTGAAACAAAGGAATAATGTAGATTTTCACTATTATTCTGGGGAAGAAAATCCATGTAGAGCTGTGGTTAATGATACTGGGTGTGATGGGGCCAGATGGGAAGGTATCCCTTTGTTGCACTCTGTTACTCTCTCTCCTTTTTGTTTGATGATTTTTCTTCTTTCCTGCATTGTTTCCCACTCCTCCTTTTCTTTGATCTACTGAAGAAATGTATTTTTTGAGCCTTTCTCAAAGACAATAAAGCTAATAGCTGTATTTAATATCCAATACAATCCCAAAGACAGCCTACTGTATATTAAAGCTGCAGTTGTGTGCCTGCACCTCTGTGTTTGTCTGTTAGATTTGGAGGGTTATAGATGAGAATATAGAAGGCAGCTTCAGGACAGCAGATGAAATACAGCTATAATTGTCTGTGATCAATTGGAACAATGTAGGTCAAGTAGAAACTGCATTTTTGAGCTTTCTCATCTTGTCTCTTGCCTTTGTCTAACACAGTATTGCTTGAAAGGAAATATCAAAAGAGCACAAACCCAAACCTCTTAAAAGGATTCATTTAGTTTGTAGAGAAATGAAGCTTTTGCTCAGCTTCTCCTGACAGTCTGAGTTTATATTGTTGTTATCACTTGTTCTTACATTTTCATTGTTTCATCTCTCCATGTTTGCTAATCTGGAACCCTGTTAAACTGCAATAATTGTTGCATTTCAAATGAGAATTCAGTTACTATCCAGAACTGTGGTTTTCTCCATGGTTACCTGGCATGTCTGGTTTGGAACTTTATTGTGCTGTTTCATTTCCTACGTCACAACCATTGACGACGTCAATGGCACGAAATTGTCAGAACATGCTGTAAATAAAGCAGCAGCAGCTCAGGGTTGCAGCTCAATTCAATCCTCATGGATGGCACTGTCAGTCCCCATTAACTCCAGCCCCTTCCTGAAGGCTGGCATATGTAAGTCTGTACGTGTGTTGTTAATTTTGCATCCAGCAATACCCTCAGATGAAAGAGTGTGAGGGAGGTGTCACAGACACACTGACTGCAGCCATCTCTGCCAGGACAGCCTGGAGGGGAGATGTTACTACATGACAGCTCTGGTTTACTCAGGCTGTATTTATTTAAACAGCTAGGCAGGCTGCAGGAGGGGAGGGAGAACCAGTTTCCTTCAGACCTTCCCCAGTTTTGCAGTTAACAAAGAAAATACATATGCAGAAAGCTGGCACACATAAAATTAAAATTGGTCCTCACCTACACTTAATTTTATCTGTGGCTTACAGCCACCTCTGAGTCAAATATTGCATCTTTAAATGCAGGTGTGTGGTGCTTCAAGCAGCTGGGGTCTGATACAGCCTGGTGCCCTGAAGGTGCTGCTGCAAAGGACACTCAGCAATGAGAGGAAAATGTAGTTGCATGTAATATTTGACATCTCTTGCTTTGAGTTAAATGAAGCAGCAAACTGTTGAAGAGATTTATTGGATGGCAAACTGAAGCTGAGCTGTTTAAACATCCCATGGTCTACGACAAAACAGCTGCAGTAAGGTTGTTCTTTTTGAAGTGCTGCAAGTTTGTAAGTAGAAAAATGTGTGTTTTCTTTCTTTTGACCCCTGACAGCCTGGGAAGGAAGCCAGTCTCATTCAGCTGGGACATCCTTGCCTGGTTCCTCAGGTACCTGTGCAAAAGTCAGGCTGAACTCTCCCAAAAGGCTGTGAAAGCTGGATTATTGTTTCTATTTGTGTTATGTTGATTGTGTCCCCTATGGGGAACTAAAAGGAGTTATTTTAAAACATGGTCTAGGAGAGATTAAGTGAAACAAGACAATATTGCATCTGAGAACCATTTATTGGTAACAAAAAAAAAGAGTAGCCAACTAAAGGGGACTAGAAAAGACAGAAAAGGAGGAGAGAAAATGAAAAAGGATGAGGGGCAGAGAGAAGGGGAGACAGAGAGGAAAAGCAGGCATTCCCAGCAGAGGGTCAGGGAGTGCCATCTGATGGGAGACCATCTCTGGAGGGCAGTGTCCTGCTGGCTGCTGTCTCATGTGAGGTGGGAAATGGTTGCCAGGCAAAGTCTTGCCAGAGACAGAGACAAGGTTTTCTCCCATCTTCTGCAAGTGCCACATGTGCATCGCATCCCCTCCATGACTCTGACAACCAGTGTGAAGACAGAAATCAAGGTTAACTGGCTCCTTGCATTGAGGGCAACCATCCCTGTGGAAAGGAGATTTGTCTTGCAGTAGGAATAGTGTGGTTTATTTCTCATAGGACCATCTGAGCACCTCCAGCAAGGCCACTGGGCAATTTGGATTCCCAGGCGTCTGCTAAAGAAGGCAGGAGCCTCCCTTGAAATGGAGAATGTAAACCCCTTCCTTCCAAATTATTATAATTCTGAAACCAAGGGGCCTTCAGGCAAAGATATGGGAATAGGAATAGCAGTTCTTTACTGGGAAAATTAAAATAAAAACATAGTAGTACAAAAATCAGACAAACAAAAAACCACTGACAAAGTCAGAACATGACCTGACACCCTGTTGGTGAGGGTGTTGGGAGCAGTCCAGTCAAGTCCTCCAGGAGTAACAGATGTGGTTCTGTTAAAGCAATGATCCTGTAGAAGGGTGGAGTTTTCCTCCAGGAATCCAGTGCAAACAGGCTGTGCTGCTGTTCTGAATCCCAGGTTTGATCCAGGTAGGAATGCTGGGCTCCTCCCCCTGGGTGGAGCATCTCCCAGTGGGATGATGGAATTGTATCAGCCATGTGTGAGCCTCGATGGCCCATGAACAGCAGATATCCCCTGCAGGGAGGATGGGTGGTGGAAGAGATAAGAACACTGCCCCAGCTGGTGTTAACAGATGATAACAGAATACATACTTTCGGTTACATCTTGCATTGCAGTCCAAGACACCAGGGGATGAGGAATCCTGCAGTGGGATGTGTGGACATGCTGGCAGGGAGGAGAGTTCTTGGCTGTGCAATGGAACATAGAGCATAAAGGGAGTGTCACTGTGTATGATGTGAATCCTGGGATCACCTTCAGGGATGATCCTTGTCTTTCTTGGAGCTTGGTTTAGACTTGGACAATTCTGTTATCGAAGTCAATGATAAATCCAAAAGGACTTGTGGAGAGGAAGGAACCTGGCTGTGTTACTCTTAGCCAAATACTTCCCCAAATGCATGATTTCAGGGAGGAGATAGCAAGTTACACAATTTTTTTTAGCTTTTCACTCACTTGACAGAAGTGATTTAAAGGTCTGCTTTGATTTGTGTAAATGTCCATTTTGTGAATAAATTCTAGGAAACCTAATGTCTCTGAAAATTGGGGAGAAAATAAAACCCTCTAGCACTATATTTGAAGTGATAGAGAATCAGGCATGACTATTTCCTGGCCAGGATGTGCCAAGGAAAATGCTCAAAACACAAATGTTTTTGCAGGACATTCTCCCAAACTTTATACAGTCAAAACCCACAGAAATGCACTGTTTCAATGTTCATTGGTCCAGAGTTGAGCAAGTATTCAGTTTCCTATTGGATCTGAATCTCCTCACCTCTGGTGTTAAATAGATCTTCATTCTTAGATTTCTTATCAGTCTTTTGATTTCTTATCGGTCTTTCCTGGACCAGGTTTCTCCAACTCTGCCAGAGGTGGCCTCTGAGGGTAGATGCTTGTAGATGGCCACTGATGTTCTGTTGATGGCCTTTTGTCTTTCTGGGTATCTTTGTTGGTATGTTCAGTCCATCTCAGAGTGATGCTGCATCTCTTAAAAAAAACTAAAGGAAATTCCTTTTC
>VXBB01021240.1:40653-51494 GCA_013399915.1 Illadopsis cleaveri
ATGTATTTATAATATGCCTGACTCCTCCAGCCCTGCTCAGAGGGGAAATGAGCTGAGATCCTGCAGCAGGGAACTGCTGCCTCTGCACAATCCTATTGCTATCCCAGCTGTGGGCTGGGGAAGGAAAGAATGTCTGAGCCACTGTGTCACATCAAGTGCCATAGAATTGTAATGAGGGGACCTCAGTCTGCTCTCTGCCCAGCTGTGGTCACTCAAAAGTGAAAAATTAAACACTGTAGGGTGATGAAATACTTATTAAAGCAGACAAAAGATAAGTCTCCTTATTATATTATATAAAGAATCCTTTATATTAAATAAGCTTCATTAGATGCAGTAGCAATGGCTGCTCTCTCCACTCTTCATGGTCTCATTCCTCTCAGTGCTTTATTTGCTTGGCCATGGGGTTGTTTTCTCTTCCCCTTCTGATGTGCAAAGCAGAGCAGCGGTGAAAACTTGGAATTACTGATGGCAGGTAGCATGAGGAATTGCTGTCAGCAGTGTTGTCATGTGGTCCTGTGCTTCCAAGCTGGAATTCATCCCTCTGATTGCCCAGTTGCTCAGTGGGAGCCTATTCCTAAAGTGATGTGGGCTGAGAATAAATACCCACATCAATTTCCCTGTTTAAAGCCACTTAACCCCAATGACTCCCTGAGCTAATTGAATTGGGGGTTGTCCCAGGTGTGGTCTCACAAAATCACTGAAAGGATGCTTTATTTTTCCGTGTCTGTCAGTTTGAGCAGTAATATGATTTCCCCTCTGCTCTTGTGCTGGAACAATGTTTTTTCCAAAAGTAAAATGAATAAGCCATAAATAGCAGTTAAACTAGGTGCCCAAGTCCCTTGGAAAGCTCAAAAAGTCTTGGGAAAAAAAAGTTATGCCTGGAAATTGGCCTGGAAATTCTCCACTTTCTTGCAAGATTAATCTTGTAGATGTTCTTTAAAGAAATGGTAAAAAAAATGGACCTGCTCCTGTGGTTGTTTTGTTTGTTTGTTTGTTTGTTTTAGGTTTGCTGGTATTTGTTTATTTTAGAATGATTTGAGAGAGGGCACCTTTTCAATTGAAATCACGATTTCCAAATAACAGAGAGGATTTGTATCTCTGGTCAAACTGTCCCAGTCTTGAACCTCCTGAAACAGCAGTAGTGCAGGGACTTGCTCTTTTTGGCTGCTTGGGAGAAACCAGATGATAGACAATGATGAGACTTGCAAGATTAGCTCCTGCCTCAGTAAAAAGAAAAACTGAGAATTTAGTTGAAAGGTTTCCTAAGTTCAGAGGTGGGCTGAGCTGGGAATAGTGCGTGTTTGTTTGTGTTGGAAGCTGTAATTGCTCTGCAGAATTGTGTTAGTGAGCACCTACAGAAACTGCAGGACTTGCAAGAATCACTCACAGCAATATGCTGCCACACTCTCGGGGTTTTTTTTTAATTTTTCCCCTTTATTTGTACACTTAATGTGCTCAGCAGAGCTGCTGCTCATTTTCCTGCTGACTGCACTGTATTTTGGAGTGGCACTCTCCCTTCCATGCATAATGGGAGATGCCCATTGTGGATCACTTGCAGGAGAATGTAATGACTCATAGATAGTGTGAGGTGCTTTATTGCATGCTAATTCAAATTACTGCAGCGTAATGATAATTGCTCCTTTATGAAAAGGACCCCAAGTGCAATCTAAATGAATTCCTACCCTCAGAAAACAAAGGGTAGTGCTGATAAGAAGAAAAAAACCCCCAAACCAACAGCAAATTTGAGTTGGTGGGTCATGAGTGGGATGTTTTTCTTTCTGAGATTCTTAAATTGAATATAATTGTAGTTAGTAGAAAAAATGCTCAAGGGACAGCATGGAAATGTTGAGCTCTGCTCAGAATAACACAAAAAGAGTTGACAATAAAGATCTTGTATATCCAAATGCTGCCAATCATGCTTTTAACTTTCAGTTTCTCTGGTATCTGCTCTTCCTCAGAAATTATCTATTTACTGCTGAATGCCATTTTCTTGTCAGCATCCCAAACAGTTAAGAGCCTGACAAATCATCTAGTTAATTTACTTGGCTTTGAGTTGAGCAGCAGATAATACAAATACTCACCACATGCCCCTGTCAGTCCATCCCATCAGGAGTGAACTGCAGAGGCACCACAGCAGGGCTCTGCTGACACATGTGGGCACCAATTCTCCTGCTGAAATTAGCAGCAGCTTCGAGAAATTGTCCATGTGAAGCTGGCTAATTTAAAATGCAATGATTAAATATAGCACCAAGTACAATAAAGCAGTTGTCAAAGTAGGGGTAAATTAAGGTGGCGAGTAGGCAGCTCAAGTTCTAATGAGCAGCTTGGAAAGGAGCTGTGAAATCACTGGAAGGTAACACTGAGATGCTGTGATTTTTGACTGAGTGGTCCTGGGAGGCCCTGATGCCACCCCTTCCATGTGGGGTTTCAGGGGCACTGGGCCAGTCTGTCTTCTCTCTGCTCCCTGAGGATGGTCACTGTGACCTTACCCTGTCACAGCTCCACACTGAGATTTTTTGGTATTTCCTCATGTGCCTTTCCAGTAAGTGTCTCCATCCTTACCCTTCTGGCCTGGCTTGTCTCACTGTTAACCAAATTTTCCCCACAGAGTCTGAAAACCTTTTGGTACTTGGCTTGCTCTTCAGTTTTTTTTTTCTTTTTTTCCAGATTCCCACATTTATTTCTGGTCTCTCTAATTTTTTTTTTTTAAAGTAACATGCTGTAATTACAGGAGATGTAGCTGTAGACTAAAGCTGCTGTATATTATTGCTGTATTTGCTTTTGTTACAAGTTTTAGCCAAAATCTGTGTGTACAATCGTGTGTGTTTAATGAGTTACCTCTCTGGTGCTTGCCTGCCTCAGGATATTCAAGCCTCCTTTCCTTCTGTTGGTTTTCTCTTTTTAAGAAGTAGCACAATGCTCTTTTCTTCAGCAACTTTCATCTTTGCTGTGGTGAAGTTGATATTTACACAGTATTAGCCAGAAGAAAACCCCGTTCAGTGACCGTGCAGCCACAAGTGTGGTCAGGGTGCTTTTGCCCATTTTTCCTAAGGAACAAAAACTTTTTTTGCAAGCAGAGCACCTTAATAGGCTGAATGTGTTGGTCTGTACTAAAGACAGATTACTACATTTACCCTTGATGAGAGAAGATGGGGTATTTGGGCTACTAGTGTTTATCTCACATAGCTTTGAAATGGGCTTAACTGAGGTGAGAGGCTTGGAGCACAAGCCGTATGAAGAACGACTGAGGGAGCTGGGGTTGTTTAGCCTGGAGAAAAGCAGACTCAGAGGTGACCTTATCACTCTCTATAACTCCCTGAAGGGTGGCTGTGCTCAGGTGGGGGTGGTTTCTTCCTCCAGGCAGCAACGGACAGAACGAGAGGACACAGTCTCAAGCTGCATCAAGGGACATATAGGCTGGATATTAGGAAAAAGTTTCTCACAGAAAGAGTGGTAAAGTACTGGAATGGTTTGCCCGGGGAGGGGGTGGAGTCACCATCCCTGGATGTGTTTAAACAAAGACTGGATGTGGCACTTGGTGCCGTAATCTAGTTGAGGTGTTGGAGCATGGGTTGGACTCGATGATCTTGAAGGTCTCTTCCAACCTAGAAATTCTGTGATTCTGTGATTCTGTGATGGGAGGAAATGCAGGAATTGTTCACAGAGATATTTCAAGTTTATCTCATTGTATGAGCTGGTTTTATCTCTTTTAGTGGGTCATGTGTGTTTCTTCTCCCTTATCCATAAGCCATGGTTAGCTCTGGGATCTTTCTCAGGCATTTGAGTGCTCCTTGCACTGGATTGCAGCTGTGGGTCACTTATTGACACTGGTTCCCAAGCCTGCTGTGCTGTATGCTGCCTTTGTGTTGTGAGTTTGGCATTGATTTTATCTTAGTGGCAGGCTATGCTTTGCTCTAGGAAATGGCATCAAATGTCAGGCTTTGCCTTTTCCCCATACCTGAGTAATCATACCTGGAGCTCACAAAGAATTTCAAAATTTCTAGTGTGATTGAGAGATTTAGGCTGTGAGAACCTGTAGCCTCCTGATTAGCTCTCTAATCTATCTTCCAGGGAGGGAGAAAGCCCTACAACAAATAAATACCTGGTCTCTGATGTTACAGGAGTGAGTCCCCAGTCCTGGAGCTCACCCAGGTGGCATTTGTGACACCAGCAGCCTTTAGTGTTACTGCTCCTTTTTGTGATTTGTGTGTGTGAAGTGTGGGACTTGCAAATGACTGAACTTACCTTTGACTTTTTCTTTTAAAGGACATCTGGAAAGGCAGCCTGAGTGGTGTCTGATATTCCAGCCACTTTTGTGAGGCTTAAGGATGTGTAAGGAGGGCAGGCACAGCACTGTCCAGCTCAAACAGGAAAACTGATAAGATGGGAAATGGAATTAGCAGAGGAAATTGAGGAATGTGCAGGGAGTGATGCAGCTCTCAGGCTCAGATCAGCCAGACCCCAGCCCTGCTGTCTGTCTGTCTGACATCCTTCCTGCAGCTTCCTACCCAAGTCCTACAGGTACATGCCTTGTGTCCTCCTCTGCACTCAGTCACACTCTCACAATTCCTCTGGGCACGGGGGAAAGGTGACTGACAATACAATAAACTGCTTGGAAATCCATCATTTGTGCCCCAAAACTCTGGCACATGAGCAGTGATACACATGGAGATGGGAAAAGAGGAAGGTGAAGACTGTGGCCATGAGAAAAGAATCCAAAGTGGAACATGAAAAGCCTGGCTGTGTCCAAGCTGGTGATCCAGAGGTGCCCAGCCACGTCCAGAACTATTCTGGCCACAGCAAGAGCAGCCTCCTCCTGATCCCCTGGTGAGCAGCTGCCCCATTCAAGAAGCAGGAAACTCTGTTTCCTCTTTCCCATCTGTTTCTCTCTGCCTCTCCCCTTCCCTGTGGCAGTGGCAGCAGGCTGGCATGCAGACACAGCAGGCATTTGGATGTTTGGCAGAGACAGCAGCTTCCCTCTGGTTCTCCTGCAGCTGCTGCTCCCCCTGGCTCTCCTCCTGCTGCTTCCCCCTCTGGGTTCTCCTGCAGCTGCTCCTTCCCCCTGTGGGTTCTCCTGCTGCTGCTCCTCCTGGTTCTCCTCCTGCAGCTTCTCCCCCTGGTTCTCCTGCTGCAGCTTCTCCCCCCTGGTTCTTCTCCTGCAGTTTGAATCTGGGTGACCTGGAGGATTCTGGCACTGCAATGATGTGCAAAGGAGTGGGGGGAGATGTCCTGGAGCTCCCTGGGCTGCCCCAGCCCAAGTGGATCTCTTCAAGTCCCAAGTGCTGATATTCCACCAAGTGGAATCTGGCCAAGGCTTGGCTGGAGCCATCAGACATCTCCATAACCCAGAGAAGTGAATTGAATGAAAGAAGATTTGTGGGGGGGATTTTCTTATCGTGCTAAAGCCCTAACTAAGCTGATTCTGCTTTTTCTCTGTTTTGCAAGCTGTAGAAACTTACTGACCTTTATCAGACATGGAAAGGCTAAAACTGAAATCAGGGGAACCAGGAGCAGCTTTTGGGAGGAGCTGAGCTGCTGTGTGCCATGAGTGAGCACTGGGGAATCTCTTCTGAGTGACTTCAGAACTTGTAAAACCTTAACTCAAACCTGTCAGGAAGCACCAAGTCCTTTACTTTGTGGGTGGTTGTTGTTGGGTTTATTTTTGGTTTTTGTTTTGGTTTTTTGTGTGTGTGTGGTTTTTTTTTAGGAGGAAGCAGGTAGGGGAGCCACTATAAAATCTGGAGACGGTTTTTAAAATTTATTTTATTATTCATCCACTTATTTATCCATGTCCTGATACTTCCTGATTCCAGAAAAGATCAAGAGAGGGGAATGCCAGACTGTGTTCAGAGGGAAGTTAATGCATTATGCAAGAAGCTTCAGCAGACAGTTCAGACATTTAGGAGTCTTAGAGTAGAACTAAGCTGCTAAAGCACACTGAGCCTGCCAGCCCGGTGGGTGCAGTACAGCAGGCTGTCATACTAAGTGCCACATTTAATTCCTTTGAATTTAAATAATGGCCTCTAACCTGCACTTTTTAGCCGTTACCACCAGGTTTCCTCAGAGCTTTTTTCCAGAATGCTTCGTAACAAGACATAGTTTGGATTTTTAGAGGTGTTGGGTCTTTTCTTGTACAGTTTATCTTTCTTCTTCCGTGTCCAGTGGAGTGGGAGACCCACAGTTCCAGACCTCCTCTCTCCTAAATATCAGCCCTTCATACTCACTTCCTGACTAATTCCTCAGACTGGCAGTTGTGTGATCCAGGTGCTTCCAAAGGAGGGGTGGCCTGCTGGAGGCAGCCTCTTGACAGCTGCAAGTTTGATTAGTCAGAGATTTAACTCTGACTAATATATATATATACTATAAATATATCTATTAGTATATATATACTAATATGTATATACTAATATATATATTAGTATATATGTGTATACTAATACAGACATAAATAACNATATATATTAGTATATATATACTAACATGTATATACTAATATATATATTAGTATATATGTGTATACTAATACAGACATAAATAACATATATATACTAATAGTATAAAAATTGTTTAGTTCACAAGTTAGATTGATTCAGTGCTTTGACACATATATAAAAGCAAAATGCACATGGTATATATTTTAACATAAGGTTTCTACAATACTTTGAACAGTAGTCAATCTTCGTCAGTGTTAACACACTTGTATGTAATTAACTTTTTCCATATGGAGGAACTGAGGCATGGAAGTGATGATTGCTTTCCCCTGAGCACATCAGGTGTCCAGAGTGTGCTGGAATAGGGACCAGGGATCTGTGGCTCCCTCTTGGATCATTCATTCTCCATCCTCGGCACTGAGGAAATCATCAGTTTTCCTCATCTGACTGCAAATGATTAAAGGATTGGAATAACACCACTGCCTGTATTGTGAGGGGTTTCATTGTGCACTCAAATTGAACAATCTAAGTGGAGAAGAATCCCAATAAAGAACAATTCCATTCTAAAAACTTTGCTCGTCCTCCCTCCAGATTTGGAGATCAAAGCACTTTGTCATTGGTGGGATAAGGGCTATAAAAGATGACATTCTTGCCATTATGAAGAAAATATTTCCTGTTAGACAGTTTATTGCTAAAATGCAGCTCTAACTCTGTAATAATTGATTATGAATGTTCCTTTTATGAGCTGTTAGAATTGGTAATGCAGACACTATGTCTGGAATGAAAATATTTTAGCATTTCTAAATACAAATCTGGATCAAAATCAGGACTGGAGTAAAGATTTCACTATTCCCTATCACTTTTTATCCTTGCTGAAATTTGTAAAAACTAGTCAGGAATTTTTGGAGTGCCCAACTACTGAATCCATTTCTTCCAATATTTTATCAGGTGTAGCCATAGTTCCTGTGCTGTGTCCCAGCAATAAGGGATGATAATTCTGAAGTCTCATTTGATGCAATGACCTGGCAATTTTGGTGCTAGTGGTTGCAGTTTTGATTTCCTGATGCTACCTATTGCTGCACGGTATAACATGCAGAAATATTTGAGTGTTTTAGGGATACAGCTGTATTTAAGTTTTGTGAGCAGGCATGTGACAAAGAGCTCATATTCCTGTATATTTCTAGAGCAGTGAGTTTTATTTTGATCTTCGTGGCAGCTGGGTTTTTATATGTAGGGATTGTTCTGAGTCCACTGTCTAAGTTACTGGAACAGTTTAGGAACAGAGTTGTGAGGTCTGAGCCCCCTTTTTTTTTTGCCTGGGAGGGTTACCATGGATGAAAGGCAGTAAAGATATGGTTTGTTTCTGACACGACACAGTCTTTTCCCCTGCTCCATTCCCCACAGCACCAGCCTTTCACTCGTATTCCCTCATTTGTCTTTCAGCACTTTGCTCTGCATGTGTCCCAGAACAGTCCCACAGTTATTCCAAGGGTCTGGGAATTTTGACCGGTGTGTTCTGCCACTGTACATCCCCAGCACTTCCAAATCCAAATTTCAGCTGTGCTCTGTGGTGTTCATCCTCATAGCCCTTCCAGGACTGTCAAAGATTGCCCCAGAAATGATGGAGTTTGCTTTAATTAACAAAGCCCCGATCTTAGAAAAGGTGATAACCTGAAATTCTGAGTGCTGGTAAGCTCAGGAGGAGGAGGAGGCAGCTGCTGCAAGGAGTTTGTGCACAGATCTGAAGCAGGAGCTCCACATCTCCCAGAGCTGTTCCCAGTCTCAGACTAACTGGTGTGGCTTGGAAATGTGTCTGCTGGAGTCCTGTGGGCTGAAGGGCCCTGGGCAGCACAAACCTTGTTCCCCTGCCACAGGGAAAGCTGCAGCTCTCCAGTGTCAGCAGGAATAACTTCTCCTGCTTCCCTGGCTCACTCATGCTGCTGCCTTCACTGGGCTGTGTGATGCTTATTTGATGTAAGTTGTGTTGAGCAGTTTGTGATAAGGCTGTGAGAAGTGACCATTGAAGGGTGAAGGTGTTGAAGTCCCCTTGTAATGGTTTTTTTCCCCCTGCAGATAAACAAGTCAGTGTATGGAAGCTGGAGAAAGAAAAGTGTTCTGTTATTATATTTTCCTTACTTCGTTCAAATTACTTCTGTAGCTGTTCCAAATGCTTCACTGTAGCATTGAAATTATTGGATTTGATGCTACCACAGTGGAATAGGATTCTGGAATAATTCCCATTCTTTAAAACAATCCCTACTCAGGCTGTTTATTTCAGCACTAATCTGTCTACTCTTTGACTCATACTCTAGATGTACTGCTTATAAGCAACCAACCCAAGAATTGCAGATAGTCTGTGAGAAGCAATTTTCAGTGTGAGATTTCTTCTTTCTACCCCAGACCTTCTGACTCAGTGCAGCATTTAATGAATAGACCAATTATTTATTTTCACAATGGGGTTCCATTATTAATCCAGCCAGTTTAATCTCCTGATTTTGCTACAACAAGAGAAAATAATTTAAATTGTAGAGATGAGCAGTGCCATCTGAGGCTAGCACTGAGTAGATTCCTGCACTGTAGATGACAGGAACATTCCTTGTAGTCATGTCTTATTCCTAAGTGAAAGGGTTTGGATGTGCTTAAAAAAATCAAATCTCTGAAGTCTTTATTTTTATTGCTATTATTTATTCTGATCTAGGTAGTCACAGTTTGTCTCCACAAAATGCAATAGCTATAAAATACTCAATGAAGTATTTGCTTCTTGGCAGGAGCCGGCTACAAACGTGATGGATTGAGCACAGTGTAGCTGGCACCCAGAGAAATGCAGCAAGCAGCTTCCTAGAATACAAAGGTGTTTTTTAAGAGCCTGAAATCAGCTGGATGATGGATATCCCCAAACACCAGGACAAAGGCAGGGCTGGGTTATCTGTGTGGGACAGACAGACAGACATCCACTGGCTGAGGCAGGTTCACTTATGGGTTTGAACTGAGCTGGTTCTGCACCTCCCAGAGTGGGGCTGCTCCTCTCTGGAGCTGACAGCCAGGGCTCTCTGTGACACATGGGACAGCAGCACATGGTGTCATGAGCTTGTTAATGGACCAGGACAATCTTGAATTCACCCTGGAATGCAGCAGAACCTTGCTATTTATGCCAGACTAGTGTAGAATTCAAAATATGTAGGTCTGGAAGATTGTGTCTGGAATACAAAATCCTCTTGGAATATATTCTGGAGCTGAGCTCTCAATTGTGCTATGTCTGGTGATCTCTCCTAATGATTTTCCTTCCAAACACCTTGTTCAGTTCAATCCCTTTATTCCCTACATTCCCTTCCTCCCTCTTAACTGTGTTTTCCTCGTGCAGATTCCCGTATCCCTGAACTCCCTTAAGGCTACAATTTGGGGGATCTTGAGGTCTACTGAGCCTCTAAAGTGCTGCTAAGGATGTTTCTCCAACATTTCAATCCGGGAAACACTGATCCCAGAGTGAAGCCCTTTGGGATGGAGAGTCAAATATCCCCTCTGATGTACTGGGAAAATAGTGTTCCATCTGTAATACAGTGAAGGCTGTGGAAGAAATTATGTCATCACACAGCAGCTTTATGGGTAAGTGAAGAAACCCACAAGTCTGTGTAATAAAATACAAAAACTGTCAATGTAAAAACTCTGGAGAAAAGGGAAGCGAAATCTTCATGTTGTGAAGAAAGTAGTAATAGAACGTCCCCAGAATTGGCTCTAAATGGATTTCTGGTGAGCTGTCGGCCTTTTATGAGCAGTGACATGACGAGAAAACCTCGGCGTTTCATAGCGTGCAGCAAACCTGTCAGATCTTAAACGATCGTCTCATAAAACTCCGAGGTGGCGCCGAGCAGCACAGGCTTTAAGGCGGGCGGCTGCGGGGTGGCAAAAGCGGCACGGGCTGTGTCGGTGCCCCAGTCCCGTTCCCGGAGCCCCGGACCCCGGAGCGCGTTCCCGGTGCCCGTTCCCGCTCACGGTGCGCGCTCCCAGCCGCAGCCGCCGCCGCTCCTGGGACACAGGCGCCCCCTGCGGGACACGGGCGGCACTGCGGCTGCGGCCGCCGACCCGGGAGGACACGGATAGGGGGACGTGGGACAGGGCCACCTCCCTGGGGGGACACGGACACGGGGACACTGCCTAGGGACACCTCCCCGGGACAGGGGGAGACTGCCCAGGGCCACCTCCCCGGAGGAAAGGGATAAGGGGACAAGGGGACACTCTTCAGCGCCACCTCCTNCGGGGGGACACGGACAGTGGAGGCACTGCACAGGGACGGGAGGACACTGCACAGGCCCACCTCCCCGAGGGAACTAGGACAGGGGGACATTGCACAGGGACAGGCGGACACTGCCCAGGGCCACCTCTCCGAGGAAACTAGGACGGGGGGATACTGCC
>VXBB01021240.1:52194-81183 GCA_013399915.1 Illadopsis cleaveri
GACACTGCCTAGAGCCACCCCCAGGACAGGGGGACACTGCCCAGTGACAAGTGACAGCGCACACAGTGCCCGGGCTGCCACCACCAGCACCCCGAGGGCTCCGGCCGCTTTGGCTTTGCGATCTCTGCCTCTGCTCTGAGCTTGGTTTTGGCATCTCCTGAACAAACGGCTGTCGCTGCCCCTGTGATTAATTAGCGAGGGTCCGTAGAGTGGCTGCGAAATTCCTGCGGCTTCTTTCCTCATCTTTCAGGCACTGCTCTGTGGGAAGGTTCTCCTCACCTGGTTTGTGGAATGGTGGAGAAGAAAAACCCTAATTAAGGGGTAACTGAGGGTTTGGATGGGAATTGGAAAAAAGGGAATAATAGAAACAGAGGAAAATGGAAGTAGAGGGACTGGTAACTTAGTTTTTCAAGTGGAGATGATTATGAACAGGACATCTCAAAAGTAGTTGCTGGGACTGAGGAAAACAGCAGCTCTTTATGTAAGAACTAATACAGACAAATCAGTAAGGGTTTTTTTTGTTGTATTTTTATTGATAATTTTAGCAATATTGCAATTTTTGATTAGAGTACTTTTACTGAGAGTAATCATGTAATAGTCTGCCATCAGACTATGAGAAATGACTAAAACTCTAATGAGACTTTAGTTTCCATGGATGCCATTAAAATAGAAGCAAAGAAGCCTTTCTGTCTTGTGAGCTAAATCACTTTTGAGAGAGAACCTCAAAGCTGCTTGAGGGACTTTTGATTTGAGAGTGTCAGATTAGGGGAAAGTAGAAAGTATGCAGGATTAGGAAGTCACAAAAACACTCCTAGGGAGGGAAAATGATCCCAATATATCAGTTAAATTATGGCATTGTTTGCTATATCCTCATACTTGCAGAGATCAAGTGGGTGAGCTTAATCTGGTGTGAGTTGTGGTTGGATCCATCTCTGGATAAAAGCCTCTGTGCCACAGCTCTGGCTGTTCAGTTGAGTGTTATCCCACCTATCTAAAATGTATTACTACTCCTATGCAGGCTTGAGGGTATTAACTTACTGTTTGCTCTCTGTGGTTGTTCCCCTGTAACTAAAATTTGTTTCCTAAAATGTTCACAAAAAAGGATGAAGGATGACTGCTGGTAGAGACAAAGTAAATGGATTTTCTAAATGGCATTGCTTACTCATGCTGAAAGCTTTTGTGGCATTTAAGTGCTGACAGCTGATGTAAAAAACGGTCTGTAGGAACCAATTTTGAGTAGTCAAAAAGTGAGTTTTATACCTATCCCACACCACTGAGTTTGTGTCACACTGATTAAAGATTGCTCCATGTGGCAAGACAAAATCTGCAAGTCTGCAGGTCCTGGTACAGAAGAGAACTTTCAGGCTGGGAAATGGGAGCTGGGAGATGAGAGGAAGGGTTATTTGCAGATAATCTGCATTAAATGCTCTGACAAGCAGGAGGGTGAGGTGCCATGGCCAAGGGTCCACCTGGCCCTGTGTCAGGCCTTGGTTGTTCCTCCCCTGGCTGATGCTGCTGTGGAACAATTCTGGGACCATTCTTTTTTATAAAAACTTTGTTCAGCAGTCTTTTTGTACTGTTTTCACTGAACTGTTGTGAGAGTTTTACTGTGCTGGGACTCCAGGGCCAGGATCCAAGTTATTGGTGGATTTTTTTCTTGCTAGTACAATTTTCAGAAGATCCAAGTGCATGCAGGGCACCGCTAACTTTTAGTAGGCTTAAAAAGGCACTTGGCTATTTTAGACAATTCTACTCCTTGTTCATGCTGGGAGTGTGTGGGCAGATCCCCTCATGCCTGAGCACATTTAGAGGAATTAAGGGTTTGATCCAAGTAATTAGTGATGCAACATGGGACCATAAATTAAGTTAGTGATTCTAGAGCTGTTCAGATCCTTCTGGACATTTGAAGATGAAATCCTAAAAGGTTCAGAAGACAAATCTATGTACTCTCCACGAGCAGAAATATTTCCTTGCAGCCTCCCAAAGGACCAAATTTCCAAGGAATTTAACGGAAGGGGATCTTGGTGAAATGGTTCCCAGTGTGACACGCAGTAGCCCTTTGAGATAATGAAATGTGTGTTCAAAATCCATTTTAAGCAGCAGACTTATTTTAAACAGCAACTTGCAGATGTGTCTCTGCGAGGCAGTCACTGTTAGTTTACCATTTGATCCATGGCTGCAATAACGAGGCGTGCTTGGATTATTATGAACTCTCACTAATTGTCCAGCAGTTCTGGGAGCTATAGATCCCCATCCTTGAAGATAATTGCCTGTGTCACAATGAAAGATCACTGCAAAAGGAGCATTTCATGCCTTAAATAGTCAATTAATATGTGATTTAAAGTGCCATTGTTTGTACATGACTGTGGTACCCTAGGAAAGAATTGCACCCAGTTAGTTAAAGTAGGAAAATGGTTGGAATATTCCTTAACAAAGTAAGAGCTTTAAGAAAGCTTTGCAAGATTGTTTCCCTTCTACATGAAGAGGAAATATTTGCCCAGCTGATTTGTGGGACTGATCATAACATTGGCATCACCAGCATCATCCAGCTGCTCCTGGTTGGAATTGCCCAGCTGGGAGGATGCTGCACATGTGCTGCAACCCCAGACTGGAGCAAAGTCCTGTCCCTGGAAGGGCTGGATGAGACTGGAGGGTAAGATTGGTCATCACAGTGTTATCACAACTCATCATTAGTTTACAGTTTATCAAAAAGGTGCTACCTAAAGGTCATTTAATCTCTGATTTATGGTTCAGACTAGGGCACTAAGGAAAAATCTCTCTTTTTCTAAAAATGCAAAGAGCTGTTTCAGGCCTCCATGCCTCCCACCCTTCTCCTGCACCCTTGGGAGCAGCTGGAACGTGGGATGCTGACTGATTGCTGATGCCAGGCTCGCTTCCTCATCCCCCTGGGACAGCCCTGCTGTGCTGAGGGGGAGTTGCCATTCCAGCTGGGATATCTGGAGGATTCAAAGGCTGCAAACATCAGAGTCTCCTGGGAAGCAATGATTTTGGACACTTGGCCATCAGATTTTTTGGGAAAAACGTGCATTGCAAAGGCTGCTTTAAACTTCAGGTGTGTGTGTCTCTGTCTTTGATGTGTTCTTGCAAATTTTAATTGACTTTTCTAAAGTATTTCAGGTAAGGACAAGCGCAAACAATATATAAACGTTTGTATAAATATATACAGTATATAAACAATATATGTGCTCTGTGTTGTAATAGCTGCTCCTTCCAGTGGGGTGATGGCCACAACATCAAATTGAGTTTATTCTAAATTTGAAGCAGGAATGTTCAGTGTGTTTTGCTTAAGCACAATCGATTACAGCAGGAAACCAATTTTAATAGTGAAATTATTTCAATTTCTGGCCACCTGTGTGGGAGGAGCTGTTTTATGTGGCACTGTGGATAGTGAGGAAGGGATGGTAGCAGGTTTGTCTTGTGACAGTTTTTGGGCTCAAGGGGGTAGCTCAGGTGAGTGGAACTCTCTGAACACTCCTTTGAGCATCACAGACCAAACACAAGTTCCCACCTGCAGCACAGGTGAGTTGTGCCCTGCCCTTATTCCTGCAGCACCTGCAGCCTCAGGTGGGGAGGAGGCAGCAGCAGAGTCCATAAACAGATTTCAAACAGCAATTTCTCTCAGGTGAAAAGGAACATTGGAAGATTTTTATCTCAGTTTTTATTCTTGGCATTGATGGATATTACTGGGATGTATTTAATGTACACACATGACAGGTAAATGGAATGAGAATGCAGAATGTGAATGACAATATCTGGAGAGATGAATAGCACAAGTTTCCTTTCTCTCCTGTGAGGTTTAGCTCACAGTTCATAGAGCAACATGCCTGGTTCAGTTGTTAAAGTTTAACGCTTCAAAACTTTCTTCCCACCTGAGATCCTGTCTGATGTGAGAGGTAACACTTCTGGAGAATTGAATTGCAGTATCTTTGCTATTTCCCCACTCTCTGTCCCACATTTTCATTTCTCCTTCTATTTGTGTTGCACTCAGATTTTTGCTGCTGCTACAAAGATGAAATTAATCACCAATCTCATTTGTGGCTGCTGGGAGCAAAGAGTCCATAGGAAAGCAGGCTATGGAGTGGATTTGGACTGGTGTGATAAGGCAGCTTTAGTTATAAAATCACTGTTTTTTTCCTGTGGAATGTCCTTGTAACTGTTCCTAATATTTTATGACCTATTTTGGCTTCTGCTTGTAATGAACTTTGAGTGTAAAGAATCACTGGAGCAGTTCCCCCTGCTCCCCACACTGCAGCTGGAGATGAAGAAGACATTTCCTGCTTGTGTCATGCTTTGGAGCCAGATTCACTTGCAAAACACACCTGAAAATGTGCTCTGTCAATATGATTATTTAATGACTGACATTTCTGTAGCTCCCAGCACATGGCCTTAACCCTTTCCCCAGATGACCACATTTGCAATTATAAAGGGTATAATAATTTTATGATTTTTTTTTCCCTTTTTCTTTTTTCTTCAAGGGAGTGCAAAAGCCAAGCCCATTTCAGCTTGCAAAGTACATTTAAATCTCTGCTATCTGGAAACCTTTCAAATTGCCTGGTACTTTTAAAAGAGTGTCAGCTCATTGTCAGGGCATGATACAGAAAGGAAAATTGCTGTCTCCCTGCTCTCAGCAGTATCAGACAAGCTTTCTGATTTAAGTATTGCGTCTGAAATGGAAAAAGTTAATCACAGGCCTGCTCTGCATCATCTCTTTCAAGCCAGGGTAAAAGCAGCAATTTTAGATGTTATATTAGAGCTGATTTAGTTGTTTGTAGTGGAAGAGCACAGAGAACCCATCAGCACCTCCGTGTTTGGCTCTAAGGCAGGTGGCCATCTCTCAATGACAGCTATCAAGCAATTACTGCCCCAGGTGGAGATGGACATCCCTGGGCTGGCTTTGGTGGCCTGTGCTGTGTCCAGGGACAGCTCAGGATGGAGTTGGTGACAAATCTCTTGGAGTTGTGGCCCTTTCCCCAGGGGGAGCTGGCCTTGCACTTTGACTCATCTTTCAGCCTCTTGTGGTTGACAAACCTGTGTGGAGTCTTACTCTCAAAAAAGTTATTTAGAAGCCTTAATTTGTGCCAGAATAAAAGAGCCTCTGATTTGCCCATGGTTTAATAAATGCCTGTCCTGTTTGTTGCTGTGGAAGGCCTTTGGGGTGGCTTTTGTCACCCACCAGGGCCTGCAAACACGACAGGCAGGTTGCAGATGTGTGTGTGATGTCTTGGGAAGGATGACCTGGAACAGAGACTGGACAGAGCTAAGATAAATAAAGACAAATAAATATTTAATAAAGTAAATATTTATTGAAAGGCATTTAAGGATACACCTTGGGCAGGACAGGAGCCTGGCCAGGGCTGCACCCAAGGTGGGCCCAAAATGGTGACAAAATGGACGCTCGGTCATGAGGTCTCACGCTTTTATAAGTTTTGGTCCATTTGCATGTTGGGGTTTAATTGTCCAGTTGCAGCTTCAGGTTGTGAAATTCCATCCTTCTCATTCTCTCCCCTCAGCCCTCCATTGTTTATGCTTCTTTGGGCCTGAAACTTCTAACGGTTGTTCTTGGTGTGCAGCAGGAAAAGGATTTGTTTTGTGTCCCTGCTCTGTGCAGAGCTGAGTGACACTGACTGTGAGCTCAGAGCTGCACCCCTGGGCAGCACAGAACCTGAAATACATGGAAGATGAAACTTAAGGCATCACATGCACAAGAGATGTACCCAAATATGCTCTGCAGACAATTTTGAAGGAAATTGACTGAAAATTGTGCCCGTTTGTGGAAACAGGGAAGCCTCTGTAGCATTTTCTCTTCATTTTAGTCCTGCCTCCATTTGGTGATTCCTTGTGAGTCCAACTCTGTGGCTGCTAGGCTAATTGAAAATTCACCCCAGGACTGGAGGGTCTCAGGACTGAAGGGTCTTTGGTCACATCTCATTGTTTTGTCAGGAAGAATTGTCTCTCTCAACCTTTCTGCTCAACTCTTTACCTCCATGATTTACATCAATTATTTACCTAATTTTATTATCCATAAGTATTTATTCCCCCTGTGCTGACTCCAGCTATGCTGCTTGTTATTCTCACAGCTGCTTTAGTACCTTTAGGGGTATTTTTTTCTTTAAGACTGAAGTCTGGGGGCTTCTAGGTACTGAAAAGTTCTCTAGGGAATGCTGGTTTGGTCACCAGTCTGACCTAGGCCCAGGCTAAACCCCATGGAAGGTGTGAATTCTCTGCTCTTTGTCCTGAATGCACTCTGGAGAAGGGAGGGATATTTAAACATGGTGTCATGAGGAAGTGCACATTTTACATAAAACTTCAGTGTTTTTCACATCTTGTGCACCTTTTTAACCTATGTTCAATCAGAAGCATTATCTTTGGAAATTCATGATAATTCCTTTGGGCCTGCTGTATGGATAACTCAGTGTGCTTTGTCTGAAATACGTGGTTTTCCCCAAATGTACAAATTTGGTTACAACTGCTTGCTGCTTGTCTGTGTTTGAGTTTTAATGATGTGGGTGATGGGTTAAAATTCCCCAAGCCATTTTTTCCGTGCTGGCTGTGGAAACTGGCACTGTGATGCACATCATGTCTGATTTCCCAGGGAATAACGGGAATGCTTTTGTAGGAATGGCTGAAGGGTTTCTGTGTTCTCCTGGCTTTCCCCAAGTGCTGCACTCAGCACGGAGCTGCAGCTCTTTGGGAGCATTTGTCAACCAAGATGAAACGTGCCACTCTTCACTCCCACCCCCTCTGCATTTCAGGATCAAGCAGTGGCTGCTGAGGATGCCTGTTATTCTCATATTATTTTAAATCTGAAATGTTCAGCATATTTCTGACTGGAGGTTGTAACTGGAGCAATGCTCAGTGGCTTGTAGAGTGTGTACAGAATGTGAATTCCTCTGAACACTGATATTTGGTTTCAGCTGGAATTGCTACTTTATCAAAAAAACCAAAGGGAATAAAGACAAGGTTTTGAACTTTTGAAGCTATCAATTTTATTTTGCTGTCAGCAGTTATTCCTGCTTCAATTAATGGTGTTAATCAGGACCATGGCCAGCTACAGAGGACACGTGCAACAAAGAAATCTGCCCCACCTCACTCTACTAATGCAGTTGTGAAGTAATGCTGCATTTGAAAAATAATTATTAAACTGTAAGCAATTGCACCCTTCATTCATGCCGATTTCTCACTTGACACTTAGGGAATCTTTTTTTAAACTGAGAAATAGTTTACCATATAGAATGATGAGAATGTTTAGAAACAGTTTGGACAGAAGTTTTGCCTGTCCTTTTGACTGCAGATGTACTCAGTGGTTTTCTAAAAGGATTCATGTTGGTTTTCAAATCTAGTTTGGTGAAACTTGTTTCCTGCTGTGTTCACAGACTGACATAGAATAAGTGTTGTACAGTGTTAAGTTTATTTATTTTTTTTTTTAGGTTTGAAGCTTTTTTCCCTAGTCCATGTTACATTTTAATCATGGCACTCTTAAATAAATAGACAAACTGGCCCTAAAATATGCAGAGGCAAACCTGTGCAAACAGATCAGGCCCTAAACAGCTTTGGTGTATTTATTGCATGGGGTTTTTTTAGCCAACAGATTTCACCTCTATTAATAAAACTTCACAGAATTAAAAAACAGAAAAAACCAAACCCTCATATCTTAATAATCTTCTTCTCTGTAAGAAGCTTATTTGAGGAAAGCTTGTCTGCTGGGTTAGAAGGTTTCATGTCTGAGCTGTAGCAAGCTGTTGGCAGCACAATTCCTTGGCTCGAGGGCAGCCCGTGCCCTCGTGGATGCCATGTGCATAACAAGTAGGGAAAAGCACTTCAGGGTCAGCTCTGAGATTATTTGACTTCCAACAGTTGTGCAAAAAAATTGAAGTGCATGTTTTATGCAAAGGAGAAGCATTGGGCATAATCCTAATCCTGAAGGAATTAATTTTATTAAAATTTTGTGTAGTTTTGTGTAGTCAAGAATTCACTTCTTTGATCTCCAGAACATGTACTTTGAGACTCTCTTTTTAAGGTTTTTTTCTCTTTATTGGCTTTACATGTTGCATTATATAAGACGAAGGGAAAATGTATAATGCACCTTTTTAATATTTGTAATAGCTCTGATTGCTGACATGCAGGGACCTTTGTTAACAGGTTGTTGAAGGCAATTTAGTGGTGCTGGAAGAAGGAAAGGTAAAAATGAAACTCTGAAACTGGTCTGGATTTTACCACTGGTGTGAACACCTCTCGTTCCAAGAATTAGGAAGTAGAAGAAATCATACTTGGTGTTGCTGTGGTCTCTAGCAATCAGAAATAAAGAAAAAATATCACAAAAACAGTCCAGGTTCCACTTTAGCTCAAAATCTCTTGTAGTTAACGGTCCCCATGTGTACTAAAATGTAGCTAGAAAAGAGATGTTTGGTTTGACACCAGTTTTTGCTGATCTTCAGGAGGTTTAGTTACTGCTTAAACTGGGTTTCACCATCCAGCAGCTGGTAAGGGCATTTTCTCAGTGGATTTTGCTATGGCAGGAATTTAAATCAACAAATATTTTGATGCTTTTTCCTTCTAAAAACCCTAACATTAACTCCCTAATTCAGAGTTATGAAAGTAATGAATAAAAGAAGGTTTTGTTGAATCCTCAGAAATATTTTCTGCACTCATATTAGATAAGATTGAATCTTTGCCAAAGGGTTGAAAAAGTGAAGAAAATTGGTTTCCCAGTAGTGTCTTGCCTTGGGTATCTTTTTTTAAGGTTCATCTGAGCACACTGGATTTCAAAGATACTCAGCAGACAACTCTGACAAGGTGATAATGGTGCTGTCCACTGCTGTGATAACTCTGAGTTTAAGCCTGGTTTTACTCAGAGGAGTAAGAAAGGTGTAAAGTGGCATTAGAGCCCATCTCTGAATGGGCTGCACAGCTGAGAATACACCTGTGTGTGTTCCTGCTCAGGGAGCCAGGAAAGGCTGTGCTCAGAATTACACCAAGGGCCATTATGCAGGAGGCAGCAGGAGTCTGCAGACTGTTGGAGGGGCAGAAATGCCCCCAAAATAAAATTACAAATCACGGGAGGAGAAAAAAAATAATAAAAAAGGATTTGAATCAATCTGTTTAGAATATGGATATTAGGAAGAAGTTTTTCACTGAAAGAGGGATTAAATACTGGAATAGTCTGCCCGGGGAGGTGGTGGAGTCGCCATCCCTGGATGTGTTTAAAGAGAGACTGGATGTGGCAGTTGATACCATGATCTAGTTGAGGTGTCAGGGCTGGGTTGGACTCGATGATCTTGAAGGTCTCTTCCAACCTAAACATTCTGTGATTCTGTGAACAATTGGATTTTAGGGGTTTGTGCTGTTTCAGATGCTGCGACACAGCACTGACAAAGCTGAGATGAAAATCACAGTGGGACCCCTGGTCAGACTCTGGAACTGGAAATCAGGCATTAGTTACTGAAAAGGTAGGTTGGCTCTGAGGTGTAATGAATTAATTGTAAGTTAAAATTACCACCAAAGCAGATGCTGCATTCTTGTTTGAGTGTTTTGCCTCATCCTGCTGACATTTCCAGTGTCCCTCGTGCATCCTGCTTTGTGCCCCAGACCAGCTTTATTGGATGGACAGATTTCTGAAGAAGTGTGGCATTACTCTGGAATGGAAAAAAATTCCATTAATTAAGATAGCAAGTGGAAAATATTTTGATTACATGAAGCTCATTGGGAGCAAATTAGCAAACTGACGCCTTATGGTGTCCACATTTTTGTGGTGTGGCCATATGGAAGAATTAGACACTGAATTGAGCCAGTCTTTTCCAACCTCATACGGAGAAATTAAAACTTTGATCAGTTTGTAGCCAGCACTGCTGCCTCGTTGATGCACACAGACTCAGGAAGTCTGTGCTTGTGTCTGGGAGCTCTGTGGATGAGTTAATTCATTTACAGAGCTGACAAATAGCTGTAAATGAATTTTTGGGCCCCAGCTGAGACAGAAAGTTTATCTGCAAAGAAGGTTTATTAGATCTTGCAGTGACAGTGGGAGTCCCCTGGTGTGTGTCTAGCCCAGCTTGTTACTGTGCTGAAGGTTTATTTTGTTGCTTTGGTGCTCTACCTGGTCCTTGTGCAGATTTGTGATGATTACTGTAGATGGCAGCAAAAGCTAAATAAAATACAACGATTTAAAAAATTAATTAAACCCCTCCCACCTGCTGTCCTGAGTGTGCAGTTTTGTCTTGGTGCCTGCCAGCTGTTCTTGAGGATGGAAGCAATTACAGGCAGCAGAAGCCAAATTAAATTACATATTGAATTAAGGTTTCACTCATAGGCAGTTGGGGGGTTTGTGGCTGTGTTGGTTCTTGGTGTGGACTCTCTCAGATACCAAAAGCCAATTTTAAAGCTCTCCTGATGATCTCTGAATTGCCCCTTTTTTTCCCAGTGTGTGCCATGTTGTCAGGAAGGAGCAGCAGCATTTCTGACAAATGATAATGCCTCTGGGAGTACTTTTATTTTTCCTCCTGTAATAAGTCTGCTGTTTGCTTTCTTTCATTGCAATTAAATTAGTTTCCTCTTCTATTTTTAATGTCCTTCCTTGCTCCTTTCGTGTGTTGCCACTTCCTCTCTGCTCAGAGCACATAGGGAAAAATGGTTAATTGTGCCATCATGCTAATTAGCTGTTTAATAAGACACAGGATGTTCTCTTGCAATACCTCAGAGTGCAGGAGAAGCACAGGACAGGCACTGGCCTGTGGGAAGTAATCTGGAATAGTGGAGGGATCTTTAATGGGAAATAACTCCCAATGTTAAGTTTATTACACAAAGCAAAAGATGGTTTTTAAATATTGAAAGGGCATAAAACCCAAATGATTATGGGTGAACTTGAGAGCAGGATTTAGGGCCAAGCAATAAATAATAAATGTAGCAAAAGGTCCGTATGTGATTAGCAAAATTGCTTGAAAAGAACGAGCTGTGAGAGCTGGGGGTCTGCAGTCTTTGTTTTTACTCTGAAAACCATAAAACTCAATTTTCTGCATGGCAGACATTTAAAATTAGGCAAAATGTGGTGCATCAAAATGACCCTGTGCTTTTGAAATATTTCTGAAATCCCTTTAAAATGAAAAAGAAGGACGGGGGAAGTATGGAACTGCTGTTTGACACTTGTGTTCAATATATGGTGAAGGTGGGCACAAAGCTCTAGGTATTAAAGCTTATGAATGTATTAATGCACTGCTTTGGGGGAATTAAACTTTAATATTGATGATAAACCTTCCATAATAAAATGTGTGGAGAGTGAGAGTAAATCTCTCTTGCAAAGTCCCCGAACTATTTAAATAACTGCGTGCAAGCTGTAGCATCTCCTGAGATATATTATAAATGAACTTCTGCATACGAATGTACACTGTGCACAAAGTGGTTTTCCAGCAGAGTTGCTTTCTGCCCTGCAAAAGAGACTGTCCCAAATGACTGTATTTTTTTAAAGTGATTGATCTCCAGCATCGATCCCACAATATTTCTCTCCAGATACACATCATTCACTACCCAGAGTGCATCCCCGTGGGAGATTCCCTGTTGACTGCTCTGAAAATGGTGTGAAATTTCTGCAGTGGATTTTTCTGCCAGCCTGATCTTGTTATTTTTAGATAACATTATGGGAGAGAGATTGTAAGGCTTTAAAATATGAAATGCTGAGGAGATAGAGGGAATTGTGAGTTACAGTGATCTGGAATGTAGCAGCAGAGTATTGAACAAGTATGTCTGGAAAAAAATACCCAAACTCGTGTTTCCCATCAAGCTGGAGGAGGAAAATGTCATTTTAGAGAGGCACCGTGGAACGTGAAGGTGTTCTGGAAGTTGAACTGCATGGAGCTGACATCCAGCCTATTTATTCCTTTCCCACCAGAGTACAGGAATGTAAAATTTACCTTTAGAAGAGCTTGTGTGATGAACTCAGCTGTACAAACCTTAGGAACAGTTAATGACTTGAGCAGCTACACTGATCTGCTGATCTTGGGATGTTGCTCTGTCAGTTTAGATCTATATCTGAAAAGTAGAAGGGAGCTGTTATCGCAGAACTGCAGATTTCAGAGGGTGTCAGCAGAACCTTGAGGAAAACAAAGCTGCTCTTTGTTCTTTGCTCCCTTTGCAAGGTGGGAGGTTTTAGGAGAAAGTCCACTGTGCTTCCAGTTGTGGAAAATTCTTAAAGAAGAAGGTAAGTTAAAGCAGGAGGCAATTCTAGAAGCCAAACCCAGATTCATATCAGACCTGACAAAAGAGCTTTTTGCAGATGGTTGTCAATAGCAATAACACAGCACTGAAATGTTCAATTACTACTCAGGCAGCTTTTATTTCAAAAGCTTTACTTACAAGTGTGTTTACTTTGGTGTATTGGGTTATTGCAAATGTTTTATATTTTCAGTTCCTGTAAACGTGGTGTCTTCTGGTACCTGTAACAAGCTGAGCTGTGCAGTCACCAAAGGATTCCTGGTGCTGTGCTGTGTTTACCTGGAAAAAAATTCTCCCTGTGATTAATTCACCTTTTTGGGAGATGTCCTAATGACCTTCCAAGCCAACAAAATGGCCATAGCAACATGGCAGCCTTTTCATTTATACTTTTGCAAAGAGAAAGGCATTTCTTAATTGTGATATTGGAAGAAATATTGTTTTTAATTTCTACTTAACAGGAAATCCTTATGTCTGATCAATTCTGGGCATTTTGAAGTAGTCATTGCTGCTTCTAAAGTTAATCAAAACTTACTGCTGTGTAAGAAAAATCAATGGAAAACAGATTGAGATCATATAAGGATAATTCTGCTGCAGGGCCTCTCTAGCTTCACCCATCAATAAGCAGGAGCCTGTGTGCTCAAAGTGTCATGTGTTCTCCTGATGTCTTTATTAATCACCAGAGCACCAAATCCTCCTGTTCACCAAACTTCATGGATCTGGTTTTGGTCACAGGGTGGGGGTTTTGTGGTCATTGGGCCATAAAATTTTGCCTGCAGGATCTGTCAGAAATTAAGATGTTTTCAATGCAGATGCAGTGTAGTGAGTTACAATTAGGTCTGGTTGGAAAGGACACTTGGATTGAGAGTTCTTTCTGGGCAAAAAGCGCAGGGAAGATTCCTAAAGGTGTTTCAGTGTTCCATTTGAACAAACCCTGAATCTTGAGTTTTGCTCTCTATTGTACAAATTTATATTCTGCATTTATATAATTGTAGTCTCTATTACTATATAAAGAATATGCAATTATAGAAAATTAATGTAAATATCAACTATATATTATATAATTGCAATATAAATGTACGTATGATATGAAATATTCTCCACATATACGTATTTTTTATAGTCACTTTTTTTGGCTATTAAGCATCTTATAAAATAGAATGGTGGTATTTCAACAGGTCGGACTGCAGAGTGATTTGTGGTTAATGGCAGAATGAGGAGTGTACATTGCTTTGACGTTGTGGCATGTCTGCAGCCATTGTCATTGCAGGCAAATAATTGGCAATGCCAGCTGTTCCAAATGCAGGCTGAGCCTCTGCATTGTGACTTTGGGCAGAGTTAGACAGTTATTGACTTGGCAAAAAGATTGAAAACAGGATTTGCCTAATACACTGATTACTCTCCATTAGATGATTATTTTTTGGTGTTGTTGACCTTTTCCTGCACCTCTCCCTATACTTGTAGGCACACTGCACTGGAATTTAAACAAACATTTGATGGCAGGCTGTGAAATTCCTCATCAGCTCTCAGGGTTTGTCTTCCTGTGGGCTCTTCAGTGGCTTCCTGTGAGTGTGGTTGATGTGGATCACATGCCAGCAAAAAATATGTTGCTGCTATGGAAAAATTAAATTTCTCTTTCTCTCTTCTTCAGGATATATTTTATTCAATCACTCTGGGAACAAGGTAAAGCTGTAGTTTGCCTTTAATCTGAGGAACCTGTCATTTCTTCTGACTTCATTTATTTATGCTGAGGACAGGCAGTACTTCCTTCTGGTTGGGTTGTCCGTGTGCTCCCACTGGTCAGCTGAAACCAGGCTGCCCAAATGTCTGTAAAAATGGAATTGATGTCCCAATTAGTTGTAGTTCAGAAGGAATTTTGTGTCCTGGTGCCAGGCTGTGGCAGAGAAAAAGGAATTATAGCTTTTGCTTATTTATAAAAGTACTGCTCATATTTAGCAAAGGATTTTGGGACAGTGGAAACAAATTTACTCAATGTGCCCATTTAAAAATGGTTACTCTTAAACTTGCCCTAATTATGCCATTTTAATTATTGTAGGAAACATATTAAATGGTCTTTTGACTCTGCAAGCAGTCAACAGTCAAAATAGGTAAATACACAGATATTTGCATGCATTTTCCTGTGCATATCAATATGCCACAAGAGCCTGCTCAGTGGAGTGGAACAGCATCTTCATAGTCATTAGGAACCACTAATGTGTGGTTGAATAATGATCATTCTAAAGGCCTATTTACCTGATAGATTTTTATGGTCCTGATGGAACTATCAGAAGCTAAATACCAAAGATTTTTAACTGTCCTGAATATTTCTGGAAGATCTAATTGTTCCTAAGGAGCTCCATTTACAGTCAGCCTGGCAAAGCTGCAGGTGTCATTGAAGAAGCTGAGTATGTGTAGGAATGAATAATCTGTTTATGATGCATGGCATGCAGCAGCATGCAGGGCATCCTGCAGTTGTGGAATAGAAAAACTCAGGTAAAATGAAGCTTTCTTTAATAAAAAGGGGGAAAGGCAGGTATGGCTCTAGTAAGAATATGGTTTAGATGTTGATTTCTTTACATTCTCTTGGCACAGAAGCTGTGTGTCCCAGTTCAGGATCAGTAAAGCCCTGCCCAGGCAGGGGAAGGTGAGCATGGTCAGTTGATGCAGCTCCTGTTAAACTAAGCAGTGAAATATCCCAAAATTCGTCAGCCAGGAAGGTAGGGAGGTCTGTATTAACCCAAAATTTCTAAGAAATTTCTAATAATGTCTCATTTTTTTGTTAGTTTAGGGTGCTAGCAGATGAGTTTAGCTGTTAGTAGCAGTGTTTTTCTGGCTGTGGCCATTGCCCCTCAGGTCCTGTGTGTGTCCCAGGCTGTTGGTCATGCCCTGGAGGCCATGGGCACACAGCCCCTGGGAGCAGAGCTGAGCTGGGCTGCAGGAGCAGAGCTGAGCTGCAGGGCTCCAGCCCCAGCCTGCCTGCCTCGTGTCCCACAGCACATGTACAGCTGTCACCTTCTGTGGCTTCCAAACCCATCTCAGCACCTTCCCAGCCCCCACTGGCCCACCCTGCCCGAGAGAGGCAGCTGGCCCTGGTACTCCCTTCCACTTCATCTGCAATGGCATTTTCAGGAGTTTGGCTTCTCTTCCACCACACAGCCTGAACTTCTGTCAGAGATAATCCATATTAAATATAAGGATCACTGTCACCTGAGGGCCTGATCCATTCAATAAAGCCAGCTCCATCCAGGTAAGTGCCTAGGAATGGGAATGCTGCCTTTTAAGAACATTTTCCCATGCTTAGGAGTTTTTTCTCTTTACTTCTGCTACAGGTCTTTATCTCTTACCACATAAATCATTAAATGGATCTCAAATCTTATGTCTCTATTGCTTGAAACTGTGCATTAATTTATGTTTTTGTCCTTTTGTAAGGCAGGAGAACTTTCTTGTTTTATTTTTTAAAGAAATGATCAGTGAGTACCATGTGAGAGCTGAGCTCTGCTGTGACACTGGCAGCACTCCTGGCATGGCTGGGCAGCTGGTGTGCTCTAGCAGATGCTTCTTTTACCAGATTTAGTCTCTCTATTGTTCTCCCAAGCTCATTATTCTACCTGCAGTCTGTTTCCCTTTGTGCTGACATGATCCAAGGCAAGGATCCGTGCCAGGCACAGCAGAGCCCAGGTTCCTGTGTCTCAGGCTCCTGGGCATGGCTGCTGTACCAGGGGAGCTCAGCCAGCCTTCAGGTGACTTTGCTCAGGCTTTCCTGACACAGCTTCACTTCAGCATCTGCTACCTCAGAAGACACCGGAGTAGGAGAAATATCTGGTTTTCACTTCCAATCAAAGACATCTTTTCCTTGGTTTATAAAGATAATAATTAAATAGGTAAAGTACTCATTTTGCAGCAAAAAAAGAAAATTTTGTTATGGCATGGATGACTTCAAGGATATTTTGTTTTTTCTCAAACTGTGCTACTAATGAACATAAAATTAAAAGATGTTTGGCAAGAACACCTGTAAGAAGGTGCTGGTTCTACTACAGAACACACTTAATTTTGTTGGGCTGGAAAAGACAGTTCATTAGGAAACCAATCCAGAATTTGAAGTGTATTTCATTTTAGTTCTATGATTTCTTTTCCATGTTCTAAATCTCCAGTGACTTTGGTTGTCCCTTCAGCCTTGCAAAGGTGACCAGGCTTTAGAAGGAGAAGATGAGCAGCTCTGTCATGTAACTGCCAGCCCAGTGTTCAACACCTGCTGCTCTTCCACAGATAAAACTTTGGGAATAGTGATGGTAGGTGCAGATCAGGTGTGTGTGGAGTCCAAACAGCAGAGTAAAATCTGCAGACACTATGAATAGAACAAGCTAAGGCAAGTACAGACTTCTCTGGATCTCATTATACAGGAATAGTCTCCTCATTAGCTCATTTGACTCAAGTAATTCTCCTGCTGGGTTGCTGTTTCTGGGTTCAAAGTGAAAAAAAAAAAAAAAGGACAAATAATGTGTTTGCTCTTTGCTGCCATTAGTTGTTAATTATGTTTAGAGAGATATTTCTACAAATAAACCCCATCTGCACCGGTGTGAGTGTGTTTCCATCTGCAGCAGCAGCAGTGCTTGTTTGCTGAGAGTGGATGGAGCAGGGTTCCTAGAGTGGGGTGGGAAGGAGGAACTTGACATTGGAACATGCCAAAAGTGTTTTCCTGTGTCCTTCACTCCGAGAATCCCTGTGGCTCAGAGATCCTGGACACAGCACACATCCAGGATCTCCAGGAACAGGGCTGGGAGTAACAAACCACACTGGGAGTTGATAATCTGAAAGGCTGACCAGATTCTAAATTTCACAGCTGTCTCTGGTTTTATGGGCCAGCTGAAAACTCTGCAACTGAAGGGAGCTGCAACTGGGAGTTTGGTGCTGGAGCCAAAAGCTGCCATCTGTGGTTGTGCTTTCCAGGCTTGAATTCAATAACCAGCTCCTGAAAGCTGAATAAAGCTCAGCTTTGGGAGTTTTGAAATGATCAGTTGTGCTCAGGAACAATTCTCTAGTCCTGAGGGCTGGCTTGCCTAGGTGTGCAGGTGGTTAGAAATAAATAGGTATGGAAATCCTTTCAGGTTTGATCCACCAGTGCTAAAATATCCCAAAAGCAAAGAGGTCTGTAAATACTTGTGCTTATCTGTCTATGAATATTAATGATCCAGGTGCTACTCCACTTCCCAAAATTGTTGAAAAATTTAAGATCTTTCACATTCAGCCTCACTTTCAATTCTTGTCATGCATTGTCTGCCCAAACTTATGTAAAATAGTGACTTTTATTCGTTGTATTATTGTATGTGAGTTAAGGCTGAAAAAGCAGGGGTTGCTGAGATTAAGGAAGAGGAAAAGCTCTGAAGCTGTTCTGGTGGTCTTTAGATGCAGGAGAAGTTGCTGCAGAGACTCAGGCAATGATGATAATGCAAACCCACGGGGAAAAGAGCAAATGGTAATGGGCTTAAATTGTACAAAAGAGATGGAGATTTGGCATTACAAAAAGCTTTCTAAAAGAAATGGAATAAATGACTTGGGGAAAGTGGAGTTTTTGTAACTGAAGGCTTTTAAAACCAGGTTAGATGGATGACCCTAAGGAATGACTTGAGTTGTATATCCTGCTTTTTGAAGTTAATTAACTGTCTTATTCTTCGGGCTCCTATTTTATTTTCTTTGATGCTGTTTCTTTCTCTTTGTGAATGTTGTAGCATTCAGAAAAAGTTCTTGGTCAAATGTACTATCAAAGTAAAAGAGTTTATCAAAAACATTGTTTTAAATGGCAGTAAGGCCCTCAGATATTTTCCTGGTTACTTATTTTCATTAAGTAATGAAAGTCAAGTCAGCTCAGTCAAGTCTTGCTCTGGAAATTCAAGGTTTGTTTGCTTTTTAATTAAAAAAAGAAAAGCTCTAATTGTAAGCTAGGTGCAGGAAACTCCTGTTGCCCATTGCACTGGTGTAACCTCCTTGGCATCTGCAATGTAGAGCCAGCTTTTGAAAACCTTGGACAACCAGTTAATTATGAGGAAAAAGTTATTGTGAGCTTTGTCCCAAAGCAGTGGCTTTGGTTGAGGGCTGTCTGCAGTCACCAGGACACCTCTGTAATTATCCTGGAGCACCTCTTGGATCAGGAGCCTGCCCTGGGCTGGGCACTGTGGCTGATCTGTTGTTTATTGTGAGCACACCCCTCTCACATCAGCACTGGCTGCTGCTGAAATTCCAGCTCCTCTGGCAGCAGCTCCTGCTTCACTCACAGAGCTGGGAATGCCTCCTCTGGGGTGGCTCCTCCACCTCCTGCCCTGCCAGCAGCAGCTCCAAAGCTGCAGCACCTCCTCCCTCGATGTGAGTGGTGAGAACATGAGGCTGTGCCTGGGAATGCAGGTGGCAAAGCAAAGCTTTGGGGTTGTGGTGCTTGAAAACAAAGCTGATTCCTTTACCAGGATAGGGGAAGGGTCTTGATAGGGAATGTGATTATTTGTGTGAGTTAAATCCTGCAATTCCATCTTGTTTAGCTATGACAGACACACTGTGCTGAGTCACTCCTGGTTGCTTTATGCAGAACATGCTCTGCCTGTGCCTAAAGAGAGTTATTAAAGACTGCTGAGTACAGAGAGCTTTAACAAAGAGATCTCAGAGTAAACACTGACATTTGTTACTGCCTCTGTTTAGCACTGCTGAAGGTCCCTGGGAGCTTGGGAAATTGAGCTGTCAGATCTAGGAAGATGAAATGAAACTTTGTTCTGTGCCTTCAGTCCCTTAGGAAAGTTTTTCAGGTCATTTAGCGTTAGTGCTGTGAGGAGAGCTTATTATTATTATTTTCCTAAAAATTATTCCCTTTTGTTGATAAATGTAGAGTGACAGCTTTGCATTGCTGTTAGTCCACTTCTGTTTGGTTAAGGCAGTGCCTGAAAGACTGACAAGGCATTTTGCAGGCAGCTTGCCTGGTCCATGGGCAGGACAGGATGACTGATGGATGTCAGATGGAACCACCACACCAATTCACTTGGAAGTTGTGGTTAAGCACATTCACAGGATGACTTGGCAAGAAAGCACAAAATGTTCTGGGAGGAAGAATCACTTCTCACTATTTCCAGGCTTAAGCATAGCTGCTGTTTGAAAAAGAGAGAGATTCAGGGGAATGATGGAATGACAGTAAAGCTGAGGTTTAACTCTTAGAAACTCTTAGGCTGGGCCTTGCCTGAGATTTTGTCAGTCTAATTTGCAAGTAGGAAAAACCTCAGTGTTTATAGAAGCCTTTTTAACGCTTTCTTTGGATTGCTGCTCTAATGAGTTTTTGTAAAATGTGTACATTGTATTGCCAAGCAATTTCAGAGATATACACGTGGGCTGTTTAAAACACAACAAATTTTCACCCTGGAAATATTAGTTGTGAATCCGAGAAACCCCAAAAGGCTTCTCAATTTTCATAGTGTTTTTCAATTCCATGACTAAGGCCATGGAAAGGGCTCTAGGGACTTAAAAATAAGGACAAAACAGCTCTGATCCAAGTTTGGCTCTCAGTATTCCATGTTGTATGAACCTGGGGGAAGAGGAGGCCACCATCACTGCTCTGGTCAGGATTTTGGTGTTAGTCCTGTTCTGCTGGGGTCCCAGTTCTGCAGGTTTTATCTGTCCCCCATTCCCCCTCCTCCCCCAGCCATACAGGCAGAGTGGGGAGGATTCTGATCTCTCAGCCTTCCCTCCAGTGAGAGCAGAGCTGGGGAGATGGAGCTGCTCTCTGCACAGCCCTAGGTGATTAAAGACTGAAAATGTAACGTAGGCTTAGCATTAAATCCATGTTTGCACCTTCAGGCAGCTGCCCTGTGAACATTGGCTCTCGGAGTTGCAGTGCTTATCAGTACTTTTCTGAATATAAAGGGATATTATGGCTGCTGGTATCAAGCCCCACAATCTGCATGCAGGATTCTTTTCCTTTAAGAGGATAATCTCTTTTCCATTGCTTCCTCAGTGCCTGAGGAGTGAAAGAGTGAAGGCCAAAATATGAAGTGTGCCAAAATCCACTGTTCCTCTGGACAGGCAGCAAGAAGAAGTTGCCCTTTATTACAGAGATGTTATTTACAAGCTGACTGTTGTTAATGGATGCTTCATTACAGGTAAAGAAAATAGTTTTCTTTGGGACATTAATTTTTGGCTCTGTGTTCATTTTACTGAGTATCCATTTCTGACAGGCACAGCCAGTACTCCTGCCAAACAGTGACCTCTGATACTGCTGTGGTTATTTTTTAACCACAGATGCCATTTGATTTATAATCCAGTGACTCTAATGTCAGAATCAGTGAGCCTCAGGTAACAGAGCAGGTCCCAGGTAGAGCAACGTCCCATGTGAATTCAGCTTTAGTAAATAACCAGGGAGCTGGTTCTGTGTTTGAAACAGATCAAACCACCAGGAGCCAGCACTGGCTGTTGGAATGTACCTGCTTTGGGTGGGGGGACGTTTGGACAAGCAACAGGAGATATAAAACACAGTTAGTTCATCTAGATCTGCAGCTGTTTGAATTTCAGCTCTTTGCTGTGGGTATGCAGAAGCAGAGAGGTTTTCAGAGACTGGAAGCTGCAGAGTTGTCCTGCCCAAAGCTGAATTCCAACCCTAGGCAGAACAGGGCCCACAGCATAGCCCAGGGTTACCTGAAATAAATATTCAGCTTATTCTCATGACACTGTCAGAGCAGACCCTGCAGCTTGACTTGTGACTGCCAGAAGCTGTGCATGGCTCTGGGGTGGGAATGCTCAGCTCTCTGTGCAGACTGGCTGCTGTAAGCTGGGGGCTGATGTTTCTTTTCCTTTCCCTCTGTTCCCATGTTGAACACCTTGGCAGTGCTGCACTGGCTATATTCAGTTTGGTTTGTTTAAGCCAAGCAAACGTTGAAATGAACATCTCTGTCATTTCATTTGTAAATCCACCTCTGGTGAAATCAGTGCTTCCTCTCTCTCCCTCTCTGAAAATGCAGTCTTGTCATTTCAGAGGAATATGCAATGATGGACACAAACTTGGAAAGCTTTTGTCATGGAGCAGTGGATCTCTCAAATATCCAAAGGTTGAGCACGCTCTTAAGTCAGGACTAGTTTGTGTCTGGAGCCTGGGATGTCTGCTGGACACAGTGACTCAGGGAATGAGTGCTGGAGCTGCCTGTGCTGCAGGATTTCAGTGCTGGCAGCCTCAGGAAAAGCCTGGGTCACTTGTGTCAGGGGACACAAGGTGGAACCTGTTATGCAGCTGCTGAGACAAAAACCACCTCAGGTTACAGCTGGGTGTCACTGCAGAGTCCATCACCAGGGGAAACTGAAAATTCTCACCTTGCACTTTTCAATGACTTGGAAATTTGCTAAGTCACTTTTATAAACCAGGAGGAACTATTTAAAATGCTTCTTCTGTCCTGTAAACTTCTTCACAGATTGTTTAATCCTACTCAAAGCCTATTTTTAGGAACATTCATTCTGTTTTGCAAGTATTAGAGATATCTTTCCTTGTATTTGATGTCCATTTCAGAAGTGAATTCTCACCTGTCAGGTGCAATTTTGTGTTGGCAAACAGCCACCCAGAGCTCTCACTGCACCTCTTCATGCCTTCAAACTAAAGCAGCCACAAATGGTTTGGACTCCCAGCTATGTTCAGGGAGCAAGCAGAGATGAAAGTTTCATCAGGAATAAATGAAAGCTTTTTGTGACTTAAAGCTGCAAGTTTTAGCTTGTGGAGAAGTTTGATTTCAGTGCTTTATTTAGGATATGATTCAGCATTATGACATAAAGGGGTGAAGGTGTCTGTGTTTGGGGGCTTGTTAATATTAACAGGGCTTGGTGATGAGCTGGCTTGGGCTGCCAAGCAGGGAATTGGGGTCTCTGGTCCAAGCTGTTCCCAGGTTTTCCCCTCCTTCTCCTGCTGTTTTTTTGGTGGGACCTCAAGGAAAGGCCCGTGCTGTAATTTCCCTGGTCTGCAGGGTTGTTTGGGTGCATTTGCATTTCTGTCAGGAAGGCACATCTGCCCTCTGTCCTTTGCTCAGTGGGTTTTGTGCACACTGAACTACTCTCTAGTGAAACAAATCATTACAGAGAGCTCCTTTTGCTGCAGCCCAAGGAATGTAGGTTACTTCAGAAAGCCTAAATCCAGCCTTTCTTTCTTTATTTTATATGGACACATCCAGTTTGTAAAAAACAGCCTAAATTCCCTAAGTAGAAACTCATTATCCTGCTCTGATTCTGTTAGCAATAAACTCACTTTGTACCTCCAAGCTGAGTCTTTTTTGCCCTTGGAGTGTTTTCTCCTGGTCCTTAACTCAAGGACCCTTTGTTAATTTTTTTTCTCCTCTGCCCAGCTGTGGCAGGGGAGGCTTGACTGAGTGACTGTCGTGGGTGCCTGGAGTTTGCCCAGTGTCAAACCCTGGCATCCATGAAAATTCCAACTTGGCATTTATTTGAGGTCTTGAAATAGTGACAGAATTCGGAGTGTCTCTGTGGAGCACAGAATTAGATATAAATGATGGCTCTTGGTTCCCTGTTCTTGAGGAGAAGTCCTTAGGAAGCAGATACAGGTCCAGCACAGAGGACATGGAGGGATGCCCTCGTTCATTTTGAAGGCAGTCACAGCTTTTTGCTCTAAGCTCCAATATCTTAGAGCACTGCAGAGACTCTGAAAATTTTGGCAGAAGCCATTTGGCTGCTGTTATTCCAGTTTCCACAACATGCAATGGAAACAGGCTTACCCCAATGGCAGAGAGCAGTGGGGGTTATGGGGAAGTGATACCAGGATTTTGCTTTAATTTCTGTTCTTGGTGCATCCCTTCTCTGCATATTTCAGCTTTTTCTCAGTGCATTTCCCTTCCTTCTCTCTGGCTGCTGTGTTTTACTGCTGTTTTTCTTTAGCTGACAGGTACTGTGGCACATTAGCACCAGCTACATAATTTCATAGCTTGTATCCCTTCATAAACTCACTGTCCAAAGTATTATTTCCTCGCGAGAGATATAGATTTATTTTTCTTAAATATACAAATTTTAAATTGCACTCCGGACTCGAGCCATTTATTCTTAAATTGAATCTTATTTATTGTAATCCAGTTCCAACTGATAGAGCATTCCTCACATTATTCTGACAGAAATAAACACGGAGCTGAAGTGCTATCTTGGCAGAGTTAGATGAGCTTGTAATAGCTGCATGCAACTGAATTTTCATTTCACTTTTATTTATTGGAAAGCTATCCTAGGATTTTGAATTGATTCCTCACTTTTGTTTGCATTTATATGTATTTCTTCAATAAAAGGAAGAAATCTCCTGTTATTTCAGGCCTCATCAACCTTCCTGAAAAACAACATGAATGCTAGTATATAAGGAAAATTGAAATACTTAACTGTAGTTTTTTCTACCCATGCCAAAAGAAATCTGTGCTAAACCAACAAGTGTTCAGGGCAGAAGGTGGCTTGGAATTGCAGGTGTGTGTTGAAATGGCATTCAGAGAACAGGTGTTACAATGTTTTAACAAATAACAGGTGGTGCATATGTTAAATTTTCCTGTGAATGAAGCAAACCCAGGATTACAATACTCTGGGGGGAGCTCCCCAGGCCCTGGGCAGAGCACAGAAGTCTGCCCTGATAGGAGCTGAGGGATGGTCACTTGTCAAAAATCACAGCACAGGGTGTGATGTAGTAATATTTGAAATATATATCTTCATCAGTTCTTGTCATTGCACAGTGATGGGAGTGGAGTCCATGGCATGGTGCTGCCAGCAGCAGGAAGGGAAGATGAGAATGCTTTGGGACAGCTCGATGATGCACTGTGGAGGAGCAGCCACTGTTCAGCCTGTAAAAACTGCTAATGCTCCACAGCAGTGAAATATTTATTTTCTGAGTCAAGACTCTGTCATGTCAGACCAGCAGCAGTCCCTACAGAGGAAATTTATCTGCATGTAATACAGCAAAGACTGGACAGGGTTTGTTCTGGTCTTCTTTTTTTCTGAAAGATTCCATGTAATGCTTGTTAATTTTACAGTAATATACAAGATACCAACTCTAAATAAGTGAACTTCACAGTTATTTAATTGTTCCCAGTAATGTAACCATACACTTACATTATTTTCTGAAGTCTCAGCCCGAGAAACTTGATCAGAGCTTGTCTGAGCGTTCTGGGGCAGAACAATGCAAGGTAGGTGGTGTATTGCTATAGCAGAATATTAGTGCTTGGATTTGTGCATAGCTCCATTCTAACTGGTGCCAGAGAATCAAATGAAAAGTATATTCATTTGTGAGGAGCATCCTGCAATAGTGATCAGGCAGGTAATAAATGTAAAATATAATCACTGACTGAAGGTTCTGTAGCATAAGAAATATTTCTGTGCCTGGGGGAACAAATAATGTGGATGCATCCTGTGGCTGATCTTTTGCATTTAAATCCACTTAGTGAAAATGTTGGCTGGTTGGTGAATTGAGCATTCTCTGATGGGGTGTTTTGGTGATGAGGTGCTGTGGGAGAATGTTCCTGTGAGATTTCCAGCACTTTCTGCTTTGCCGGGTAAAAATCAGGAATCATTGGAAAAATTCTCCAAGGCTGTTTGGAGTAGAGATAGAGCCCAGCTGGGTTTCTCTGAGCTTCCAGCAAAGACAGAAACTTTTTGATTTCTTATCTGGGCTCAGCTGCAGTGTCGCTGGGGCTGTACAATCAGCACCCCTGCAGCCAGGGCAGGGCTGGATTTCTGAGATCTCTGGGGATGTTTGCTGCTGTTTCAGTGCCTGGGTGAACCCTCCCAGCCCTGGGAGCTCGGTGATGATTATCATTGCTCCGCAGATTCTGCTCCTGTTTGCCTTCTAATACTCCTAGATAAACGTTCCTGAGTGACTTGTAGGTGACTGAAATCTCCTGCCTCAGTAAACCCAGAGTAATTCTGCTTGGGAGATAATGGGCAATGTCAGACATGCTCATCTGTGCCCTTTGCCATTACATTTTGAAAGTATTTAACTCTCTCCTTGTTTTGTCTTTTTTCTTCACCTTGATTTCACAGCAGATTCTGCAATAATTGACCCACTTCATGGACTGCTGGAGGATTAGGAAATACATAATCAATCAGTGGAGCAGAAGCAATCAGGAATATTCTGGGTTTCTTCTTGCACTGCTTCTATTCCTCATCTTTGGGAGACATCTCTTCTTGTTCCTTACAGGGTTTCATTATTCAGGATTCTGGAGTTTCTTCTTGGCACATGGGAAAAATAATTTCCCATTAAAAAAAGCTTCTTGTGTGTCTTACACTGGCCTTTCTGCTGTGCATCTGAAGATAGTGGTTGTTTCTGTTCCTTTACCTCAAACAAATAAACCCTTTTTAAAAAGTTGCTCTTTTCTTGTGCTTCTAATCTTTTGAGCCCTTGGACAGCCATGCCAGGCTTCTGTTTGTTTTTCTGCTGTGGAATCTCATGCTATTAGACACATTCAACTGCAAAATGAGTGTTTGTATGATTTTAGATGATATAACATTAATATGCTTATCACTCCTAGTAAATCTCATCCTTGTTTCTTGACTCACTGAATCAGTATATTGGCAGCTCCTGACATGCAGCCATTATCCTTGGCTTGTGATAGTGGGATTTCACAGAGAAGTTTGCATTAAATAGGATTCAGGAGCATGGATTTAAAAAATGAAATTTTTTCTTATATCCAATAAATAAATGATTTTTTTTTCTGTGACTTTATGTTTTCCAATTTATTTCTATGTAACCTTTGATTCACTGAGTTTTATCTGTTGGAAAAGGGCAGCATTCCTTTTTGCTTGTGTATCATCATAGGAGAATCATTACACTCTATAAATACATGAATATATCAGAGTTGATTAAATCTATTTTTATTATTTGGTGAAATGTTGTCTTCCAGATAAAGCTGAATATATGCAAAGACCATATATATATATAAAGGCTCCACATTCCAGTGCTAACTATGAATTGTGGAACAGGGACAGTGTTGTGTACTCCCTGCTCTAAAGGACAAAGTTGGGGTTGGCTTTCTCTTTGGGTACAGTAGGAAGGTTTTTCTGCTGTGTAGAACAAGAAGTGAAACCCCTCAATAATTCCAGATTCACCCATGAGAGGAAGGCCTTGGACATCACCTGCTGTTGCCCAATAGTCTGAGAGAGAATCCTGCTGCTGTGGCATTTCTGCATGGAGCTGTTCTTTGCATGCCTGGAGCACCTGGGGCTGTTCCATATCCTGGAGCAGAGCTGTGGGATATCTCTGTTGGGGAAGCCACAATCTGTTCCTGGTTTAAAGGGTTCCTATGTTAGAGCATTTACTGTAAATTGATTTCAATTTGCTGTCTGCTCAGCCTTGTGCATCTTTATGTTCTCAGCCCTGTTCAGAAGCCTTGAGGACATTGTTTTATTTTCATTAGAGAAGTTTTACAGGAATATGGAGTCCCCTTTCCAGAATATCTGAATATTTGCTTCAGTCAGGACCTTCTGCTGCTTGGGTGTTGATTGTCCAGATTGCCTTCTGTGGGGGACCCAGAGGAAGAAATAAAAACCTGTCGGGAGCTCTGCATTTAACAAGGCACCAGCACTGCTGTGAACTGGACATTGGAAAGGAAAAATAGTTGTATTCATCTTATGGGCAAGAAGTACCACAGTGGGGAGGAACACAGTGCCCAGGCCACCCAGTCCTGGGCCTTTGGAGCTTCTCTGTTACAGAGTTCAAGGCAAACTTTTCAGGAGGAGGGCATGGCTGTGCTTCCCCTCTGGAGCCATCAAATGCAGCCTTGTGCTAAAATGAGGGCACACTAAGTGTACTTTAAAGAAAGATTGGACAGTTTTTGACCAGAAGAGAAATTTCCACTTTGAAGTTTTCCCTCCATAGAAGCAGGTGAGAATCTTTCAAGTCATTTCCCTTTCTGAACTCTAGAATAAGGAAAAAAACCCCATTATCCTATTTCCTATTTCCAGTCTCTGCCATTCCACTCTGCTTTTCAACAGAAGGAAAGATTTCTTCTTGTTACTACTATTTTTTTTTGTCCTTTTCCCCTTCTCTGAGGCTGATGCTTGAGACTGCCCACCCTTCACGGATCTAAATGCTCCCAGCAGAGAGCTGGGACTCCCTGGATGTCCCCAAAACCTCCCAAGGCACAAGCTCCTTGCAGAACCAGACCCCTACAGCCTCCAGGCTCCCTTGCCTTTATTTGCTGTTGTAAAGCCTCATACTTATGTAAAAGAGGTGTGATGAGAAGGGACCTGCTCTGAATCCTTTTTGCCAGCCCCAGTTGGTCCCCTGCAAATCAGCTGTAGTGTGCCACACAGCCCCCTGATTTATGTGAGACATCACGTATTGATGCCTTTATAGACAGCAACTTAGTGTTTCAGAGGAGTCTGCATGTTACAAAAAGGGCAGCAGGTGTTATTTAGACTAAATTGACCTTGAAATTGATTATTTTATGACTTACTGAGGGGAGATTAATACTTTTTTTTTTTCCTGCAGCCTGAAACAATTTACATGGTAATAGAAGGCATAGTCAGTCAAATAAATTGCTGGAAGTAGTGGTGTTCCAAGAAAGAAAATATGGATCTTACTTGCATTGATTCCTTCTGTCCCCAGGGAGTAGCTAAGACTTTTAACACTGGGGAAAGACTGCCAAAATTTATTTTTCCCATTAAAGGCAGAAGAATGGATAGTAATGTCTGCTAGCTGACATTTACTCCAAACTTTCAGTTTGAGGGGTGGGGAGAAGGCTGTGCCCCATATAAAATTTAGGGAGCGTTTTATTGCTATTTCCTGATTTCTCTGAGGGCAGATGGATAGTAATGAGAATCATAAGAAACTTCTGGAAAGGCTGGCGTGGACACAACACAGCTGCCCTTGGTAACAGAAAAAAATAAAATAGCCTGTAAATGGTTGTTGCAATTCCACCTCCGAGTACCAAGTAGAAATCACCTCAAAATACAAATGTTAATGGAAACAAGAGACCCAAAAGAAATTACCTGGAGGAGGCACTGATAGGAACATGAAGTGTAGCTCTACAGGAGGGAGAAAGTTTTTGTTTATTGTGCTGCTGCAGTGTTGAAACTGTGTAATTTCCATTTTCCTGTAGCCTCCAAGACAAGTGCATAGTTAAATGATTTGTCAGTGGCACAACACTTTGCATAACCTCAACATGTACCAGATATTATTATGACACATTACCTGGAAATGAGTGCGAAAGCAACTCCACAAACCAATTTTTGGTTTGCTGTAAATACAGAAATGGTGTTGGGGAAAGTGTCTTATATGTGAAAATCATTATGATGGGAATTAATCTCCTTTGTCTATCAGTGCTGAATGCTGCAGCTGCAGTGAGGGGAGGGTGATTTCAGTCTCTGTGATACAGGAGGAGGAGAAATGGGTTTGGTGGATCCCAGTCCAAGCATCTGGAATTACTGGGGAAGGGATTTGGGCTCTTGCTAACAGGTTTAGATTAGTCTGGGTTGTTGTTCAAATTCTCTGCCCCCCCAAAAAATCCCTAGACCTGAGGAGCTTTCCTATTTTTGCTTTTATTTTCTGTTTCAATCTCCCTGGATTTTCACAGGTGGTGAGTTATTAATAGGGAGCACACCACAAGCTTCCCAAGGAGGTGTCCCACGTGCAGCATTGGCCTAAAGCTGTTTATTCATTTGTTGCTGGTTCACAGAGCTGTGCAATGCTTAGAAATTAGCTGGGTTGGGCGGGGGGAGGAAAAGTATATCTGCAAAATAGCTGCTTAAAATGTCATATTTATTTGGAACTCGGGGCATTGCCTTCTGGAAGAG
>VXBB01021240.1:89783-101085 GCA_013399915.1 Illadopsis cleaveri
GGAGTTTCTGGTAACTAAGATAATTACTAACTTTTACTTTAACTTTTGCTATTCTATATCTAACAACTTTTAACTTTATACTTTTAATTTATGAGAGTTGCTTTAGACCTCTTTTTTCACAGCAACAGGAGGGGAGAGTTTTCTTCACAGGGGAGAAGGGAAAGTGCGTTGTGCAGGCATCTCCAATAGTAACATAGAGAGCAGATCCAACTTGTGCCAACAAAACCAACAAATCTTGGGGATATCTGCCTAAGTTTGGTTTTATTTCTCAAGCTCATTTATCGAACTACTGAAAAATAGAGGAAATTCCTTCCAGCTCTGTCATGAGGATCACAGAATGGTTTATGCTGAAGAGAATATGGCATGAGGGGGAAATGTTTACCTGAGATGATTTTGTAAAGTTTCCTATTACATTACTGATTTGAGAATCCAGGCACATGAAATGTTGCTGTGTTAAGGCACAGCAGATGGGAGAAGTCAGAAGCAGGTACAGAATCCTGAGTTTTGTTCCTTCCACCTCCATCTGCTTCCAATGTTTTGCTCCCTATTAATGCCCATGGCTGTGTTTTTATCCCAGCAGATGAATTGGCCCAATGGCTGGAGGTCACAGCCATTATTCCATTTATTATGGATAATATTTCCACGTTATCTGGAAATGTCTCCTTGAAAATCCTCCAGTATCATTTAGATGGTGAGACAGTGTTACTATTACTGGTTGTATAGGGAAAATCCTCAAATTAGAAAAGTTACTTACTGATGAATGACATTAAAACAAACCAGTTATCCTTAGATTCAAACTCCTGTAATATATTGGCAGCTGTTCCCTGTTCCATCGGCCTCTACTTGTGTGCTGCTATTAAATCAGGTGCTGAATGTTGTTTATCAGGGGTAACCTTGCCTGGAGTGGTGATGGTGTGGCGTCTACAGAGCTGGAGCTGATTTATTATTCCTAGAGAAGCAGATCTCCAGGATAAGTTGACACGGTTGAGATTTTGAGTTTTTCATTGATTAAAATCAAGTTAGGTGTCATCTTTTCTGGCAGGAGAGATGAAACTGAGAAATTGCCCTGTTCTCGCTGCCTTCCTTCATTTCCCCATCAGAGATCCTCCTGTGTTTGTGCTTTAGCCAAGGAGGTGAGAGACTAAATAAAATAAGAATAAACTATTTCCAACAGCAGAAAATTCAAGTGCTAACAAGCAGGTGAATCCAGAGAGCTGCTGAAATGCCAGGTATGGTTTGATAAAAGATCCTTGTATCTTCTTGAATACTCGTGATTGTGGTGTGGAAAGAAAAGCTGGGGTTGGACAGCAGCTCAGCACAGAGACACAAGACATGTCTAAAGAAGAAATGGGGTTCTTTTGAAAGGAGCTGCGGAAAAAGCAAAGGAGAAAACCAAAAAGCCTTTGCTGCTGTTAGTAATCAAATTTTGGTGCTTCTAAATACTGGAATTTAGTAGACTTTCAGGGTAAGCATGCTCGCAATCTAAGAATAAATGAATAAAGAAAAAAAATGGAGATGAAGAAAAAGCAGGAAAAGGCTGTGTCTGCACCAGAGTTGTGTAAAAGCTGTGCAGAAGTTGCTGTTCCTCACTGCCAGCAGCACTAAATTGGTTGTAGGGTGCAGGGTGCTCCCGGAGATTAATACGAGACACTGAAACAAACAGCATATAAAATACATTTTGTACAGCCCTTCTGTAATTTCTGCTTACATCATCCACCTGAAACTAAGGGGGAAGTGATCATTTTGCCCTGCTTGGCCTTTGAATCTTAGTTTTCAGTCAGGATTTGTGAAAATGTGCTATTGGGAAAATAAGTGAATACAATTATTGATTTGCATAAATGTTTGTGCAGAGACTCTTTAACTATTGTACAGCTGCCCATCAGAGCAGGTCTGTTTAGCTGTGCTGTGGGAATCACATCCTGTTTTATTTTGATGCTTTTATCAGTCCTACGGGCAAATAAACCAATGCATCATTAACATGAAAAGAATTTATAGTTCAGCTAATATCTTTTTATTGTGATTTTCTTTTGCATTCTCCCCATATTAGCAGCGTTTGTAAAGCACTAACACCCAGGATTTAAAAAGCAAACAGAACCAAGCAAGCAAACACCAAAACTAGAAAACCTGCTCCTAGAATCCGCCAATAAAAACTTTTGAGAATTGTGATGAGAATCACAATTTGTATATCAAAAGGAAACAAAACCAAGCAAACTAAACACCAAACTAGAAAACCTGCTTCTAGAATCCAGCAGTAAAAATTTTTGAGAATTGTGATGAGAATCACAATTTGTATATCAAAAGGAAACAAAACCAAGCAAACTAAACACCGAACTACAAAACCTCCTTCTAGTATCCAGCTATAAAAACTTTTGAGAACTGTGATGAGAATCAGAATTGATAGATCAGGATGAGGGATATAAATTAGCCAGTTACCCCTGCCAATGGTCCCTCTTGGTAGCAGTACTGTCATTTGGACAAACGCAGTGTGGTGTGTATTGGGGGCCAATTTATGGGGATAAATCTTCTGAATTGCAGTCGGGCGGGCAGCGGGGCATAAGGAGCAAGGCAGGATGTTCTCTTTGCTGAGCTGAGGTATGTCAGCAGCACGCTGCCCGGCGCTGGGAGCGGGGTGTGAGGAACAAGGCAGGATGTTCTGTTTGCTGAGCTGAGGGTTCAGCAGCACGCTGCCCGGGGCTGGGTGCCGGCGGTGATGCGCTCCGGGATGCGGAGCGCGATGCCGAGATGCCATCTAGTGACATCGGCAGCGCACTGTGACACTGCTCGCAGAGCCGCACTCTCCTCTGAGTGCCCCGCAGAGCCAAAAATCAACCACTGCCATGGCACTCACAAGTTGGTTTTTTTTTTTCCTGAAAAACGTCTGGCACTTCACTGAGCTTGTGCTGTGCTGAACGTGGGACCAATGTGGGGAATGGGTTTGTAGAGGATTCTCAAAGCCTGATTGAAAGCTCACATAAGTCTTGTGCATCTATGTGTAAACTCTGAGGTGAAATATGTTGACTTGGAAATGCCATGGAATGGGACAGACATTGTTGAGAAAGAAAAGGAACTAGAAACAAGTTTCAAATGATGACCTTGCAAACAGACCAGATATTTTGGAGAAACAGAACTATGAAAGATGTATTGTAGTAAGACTCACAAGGGGTATTTTTAAGTGAATATACCTGAAAATACTGAGGTAACCAAATACCTGAATTTGGTATTTTAACCAAATAAGCTTAAAAGGCATTAGCAGCATTGTGTGGCAAAACCTGATAGGCTAAGAAACACTTGGCTTCTGATTGTGATGGTGTGAATTGTAACATCTGTATTGTCTCACCCTTCTCATGAGACTGAAAATGGGATAAAGGTCTTTAAAATGCCTCTCAGGAGCCCCATCTCTGGGTCAGAAAAAAGGATAATCTAATAAAATTGGTGTCCTATATTCAGTGCCTTGGCTCTGGGCTTGCTGCCCCTCCCAGCTCACCCAGGCTCCCTGCTAAGCCTAAAATGTGTTTGTGCTGAATTTGGTGCAGTAATGCTCTCACCTGGCAGAGAACAGAGGTAATAATGGTAGAAGAGAAGCTTTTTGGCATATAGAACACTTAAAATTTTGATTTTTAAAACAACCTAGATTTATTCAAACTTGTATTTGTACGATTTTACTGTTCATTATTGAAAGAAACATATTTTTAAGTTGCTGCTTAAAAATATCAGGTTCATAAAATGTCTGGGGTTTATTGTTGGGAATTTTTTTTTTTTTTACTTTTGGTGGGAAAGCATCAGTTTGACAGAAACTGAAATGAGCTGCCACGTGCAATGGTCTGTGTTTTTTTGATGGTAATAATTGTGGTTTGCTTGGAGAATGTCAAATCTGGGAAAAATCACATCTGAGGGAGTTCAATTTTGTTCCAGAACTAATCTTTATTGCGGGTTAGGTGGGAGTCTGCAGTGACAGTGTCCTCTTGGCCATATTAGCACGGGTGTGGAGGGAAAGATTCTTGTATGTATAAATGTCAGGTGATAGGAGGTTTCACAGGATAGGATTTTGACATCTGAGAGTTCAAGTCAGCAAAGTCCAGCACATCTCAGGTTCCTCTGGAAAACGGCTGTAATCACCCTCTTCTTATTTACTTAGCAGAGCAGAGAATGTTCTGATTGTCACTGCACTTTGCAAAAGTGAGAGTGTGTACAGATGGGGAGGTGGCTGAGGGGTGATTGGATAAATGTCCACACATCACAGAGTGCTTGGATATTCTTCAAGTGAAGCAGGTGAACACTCTGCTGGGGAAAGGTCAAAGCATTTGCTTTGAGCACTTTAACAGGAATCTCTCAGCCCCAGAATAAAGATTTGTGGCTACCTGCTTAAACAGACACATCTGTGGTTGTATATTTGAAACATAAATGCAAATGAGGTGCAAAATTTAAAACAATTTGCAGTTACCACACGTGGAGATTCTGGCAGTGTGACTGTATTAGGGGTGAAGACCAAAGAGCTGAAAATAGTGTGATACTGATCTCTTCCCTTGGCTGTTTGTGTAGTTCCACGGGAGCTGTGGAGGAAGTGTTTGTGCTGAGGGATAGATTTGCTTCTGAGGAGATGGCTAAACACCCATTTAATGCAGAATACTATTAAAAAAATTCAGGAAGAAATAAGCTCCCCAAAGCAATCTGTAGTATTGATGTTTTTAAAAAAGGAAGGGGTTATGAGAGTAATTGAAGCAATTGCAGGTTCTGCCTGTTGCTCATCAGTGTTTTCCAATTTACATCCTAAGAAAACTGCCAGTAATTTCCTGCCTAAGTAAGATGGAAAGTGTTGTTAAGAGCACAACAGTGGTTGTTTTTGGTGGGAGCATTGTGCATGGTGCTTTATTCCACTGTGGCCTGTTACAGGTATTATGAACATTTAAGAACCAGCAGCTGTGCAAGGATCTTTATTGTGGTCCTAAATTTCCCCAGCTTAGGACCTAGATGTAATAGCTTGTTGGAAATTTCCATTTTTGCCTTTAATAACCTCTAATAAATATTCTTCCTAAGTTTTTCTCTAAATAGGTTTTGAACCTGCACATTTTTGGGCATTTGAAATATTTTTAATTCTGTCTTTTGACCGCTCAGTTGAATGATGTATCTCCCTCCTTGGGGCACGTATAAGTTTTTTACTACTACAGTTTTTGCCACTGTTTTATTTTAAATTTACACACAACAAATAGAAGAAATCTGCTGTTTTTTCTTCTATGTATACAGAAGGCCATAGCATAATAATTCAGAATTACAGTCTGTATCTAAGTGCCTGTTTAATGCCTCATGATTTTGTATTATGTAAAAGCCACTGAAAAATCTCCCATGAGTGAGTTGCCAGTGGAATGTTTATGGTGAGTTATAGCTGTTACTAATGCCAAATATTGTCAGAGTAAACTGTGGGTTTGATTAAACAGTACTATAATGATGCTATCAAGGCCTCAAGCATCTGAATTATGGAAAACAAATGTGTGAAAGTACCAGGAAAGAGAAAAGTAAAACTGTGAGGTCTGAAGCAGATGTGCCAGAGTGTGGGTGTTTGTTATTCCATCTTCATTAATAAAACACTTCATGAGCACAGCAACAAAATGTGAGTCACTGATGTGAAGGCAAGGAACTGGGACTTGAAAGGGATTGAAATCTGATCCAAGAATCCCCAAATAACAGCAATGGATTGGGCTGTTCTGTTTTGTTCTTAATATGGGAAAGAGCTTGAAATCCCTCTTTTGAAACTTTTTGCTTTGGTAAATGGAGTCACAACTCTAATATTGCTGGGAAATTCATTGCCTACAACTGGGCAACAGATCTAACCCCCAAATGAACGTTTAAACCCAGCAGCTAGTGAAACAAAGGATTAACAGAGGATTTTCAATGAGTGGGGTGTAGAGCACTGAAATGAGACTGAAAACCAGAATTACCCACTTAGAGAGGAAGTTTGTCCCAGTCAGAGAAGCTCACGTGGACTCCAGCTGCACCACGAGCAGTGCTTTGACTCTGGATCAGTGTGAGGGAAGTTTTGAGGTGAAAACATCAGTGGAGAAGAGAAATACACAGGGGAAAAATGACATCCCAGTGTCTCACAAGTAAACATTTTCTCTGTTACCTCCACTGACATAAATACCTGAAGTGTTGAAAATCCATTCTAGTATTCACAATGCCTGTTTGCTCATTAAATGAATTCATTCCTGCAGAATACTGGGATGAATAATAAATATTGAATTGAACTCCTGTTAGCATCATACATGGTGGCTAATCTTCCCCCTCAGCTCATTGGGAGAGTGCAGGTGTAAAAGTTAATTAAAGTTAACTAAAGTCAAATTATCTTTTTAAGCTGCCAAAACAGGTTTTTTTCTCTTTCAATCAAACAATGTTGTTTTCATTTTTTTTTTAGTACAGAATATAGAAATGGTATGTTAACATTTAAAAGTGGCATTTTTATTTACCAATGAAATTATAATAACTAGTTACCCTAATTGGGGGGGGAAGAGTCAATATTTTGACAAAAGTCTTAAAAGGTACTACACAAAAAAAAAGGGCAAGTGTTTTCAATTTTTTATTGTTATTTCCTGTTTTCTGCTTTTTCAACTCAAACTCCATGCAGAAATCTATTGTTGGCAGCACTGTATTTAAAGACAGAAGGTCAGCTGACCCATTTGCTGCCTGTATCTTTTGGATTTTTTATATTTATAATAGAATTATGGACAGAAAAGAACTTGCCATGTAGCAATGCATAACTAATGTCAGGGTTTAAGTGAGTTTCTTTTTCTTGTCCTCTGGTAGAGCAGGTGTAGCATTAATATAATAATTATTATTATCCCCATGAGCTGGGCTGGGGCTGCTGCTGGACAAGGGGTTTTGTCCTGAGAGGCTGCTCTGGGAATTGTCACCCAGGGGCAAGTGGCACAAACTCCCAGTGCCATTACAGAACACTTAAATCCCAGAATTTCCCCAGGCACAGAAAATTCCCAGGGATGTTTTTCACGGGAATTGCTCTGGATGTTCTCTGCACAGCTACAGAACCTGGGTCTGTCACAGCTCAAGGTCAAGGCCAAGTGCAGCCCAGCAGGATTGGAAATATCCCACTGGAGGGGGGGAATTTCAATGCTGTGCCTGCCTCAGTCACTGGCAGGGAATATTTAAATATATTCTGAGGAGCTGAAGATACTAAAAACCCCGTTTTTCTTTACCTGCCTTGGAGTGAGAAATGCCCCTTTTGTGTGTGATCCTGGCCAATGACCCCAGCAGCAGATGCTAACTTAGATGAAGAATTTGTGAAAGACACGTTTGGAGCCTTCAGGTGTTATGTCTCTAATACCTTAAAAATATTTTAAGACTACACCGTGTGCCTGCTGTTAATGTTAATTTCAGGAGTCTTTTTATCTTTTCTCCTGAGTCCTAAATATGTCTTCATGAATTCCTTTAGCCCTGAACTGACATCTCTCTTCTTCTCAGTTAAAAGTACATTTATTCACTTGAAAGAACTGGGACAGAACCGTTGTCACATACATATTTCCTACATTCTCTGATTAAAACTCAGGTGGAAGCCAGGCTTGTTTGCATATCCTCTATCCTAGCATGTAGCCAGGGGCCTTTTACTGCTTGATACAAACTGGACAGCTTTTATATGTTATAGGAAAAAATATCACAGCTAAAAAAGTGATTTGTTGCAGCTATGCAACTGGGCTTTGTGCAAGGGCAGCCAGTGCTTTTTGATTTATGGAAATATGGCACTAAATCTTCCAAGTTCTCATTAAGACTATTAAAGGAAGTGCAGTGGCTCACACTGTGGTGATGGGTCATTGCAAAAAGGAAGGAGTTGTGATTGGTGATTTTTGTGGTATTTGTGGTCATCTGGAAGCAAGCAGAGAAATTTAGAGAACAAAGCCTCTGTGCTCTCTGTGTCATGGAATCCTAACAGACCCATGGGAGTGATCTCGCCACACCTGTTAACCAGCTGACCCTTTTGGTGGTGATTTGGGTTGCAAAAAGTAAATTATTCTTCATGACAAAACCATGAAATGACTATCCAGTCTCAGGGGTGTTTACATCTCAGAATTCTACCCATTTGAGCCATCCATAAGGCAAACTGCATCTCTTCCCTCAGGTTCACCTGTGTGAGAACTGTTGTATGAAGAGGGCTGTGATTTCAACATCTGCTCTTTGTGGAGACTTCACAAGGGCTGAAGATGCATCTGCTCTACTTTAGGGTCATGGGCTTTGTTCAAGTGGGCTTGTGATTTGTTTTCTACTCAGGGTTCAGCCTTTCTGAATGCTTTCCCTCTCCTGAGGGACTCTGTTAGGAAATGCTTTTTGAACAAAACAAGGCAGATGAATAGGCTGCAGCTTCATTCATTAAGCCAGATAAGGCAGCTTTCCATGCCTGTATTCCCCCCCTCCTTTAAAAGTAAGTTGGAATTCATATATTATTTTTCACAGGGAGAGTTACATGTGTCCTTGAGCTCAAACTAAGAACCAAATCTGATGAGGAAGAGTCCTTCTGCTTTTAATATGCTGGTCCCAGCATTCTGGGTTACCCAAGGCATGTGTTAATGCAGAGGTATTTGTTCTCTAGACCTGCAAGCATCAGGGGGAAGTTCTGCTTGATAATCAGAACACAGTGTCAGTTTTTTCTGCACATCCTCGTGTTATCTGTGCATTATTGGCAGTTCCTGAGCTGGTGCATGACTGATTTCCCAGTGAACCTGATTTCCATGTGCTGCTCTGCCCAGCCCACACTGCTGTGGAGCAGATGCTCATTCTGCTCTGCAGCACCCACGTCCAAAATATGGCATTTGCCAGGATTATCCCAGGTCGCTCTGAAAAGCTGTGGAATTAATTAATTGTCTTTGTTTGGGAAGCTGGCCAGTGCATAAAGAATGGGGTGAAACATCCCATTACCACTTGTGTAGGAGCTGTAAGACAAACCCCTCTGCACAAGAAGACCAACCAGTTGTGATGGGAAGTCCCAGCTGGAGAAAACTGGAAGGGTACAGAGCACACCTTCCTAAATGAATAGAATAAATGGAAAGCAGGTAAAAACTGATTAGTAAAGCAAATGGTGGGATTTGTGTTTCTGAAAAGGGAATAAACATCCCAGCCTGTGAATGTAAATTCCTGTGTCTCCTTTACAGAAATAGACAGAGAAGGTTCTGCCACAAAACCTTCTCTGGGTTATCAAAGACTCTGCTTGGTCTGGCTGCTGCAGCCTCAGAAGCCTCATCTGCAGCTGTAACCCAACAGAACCAAGCTAAGACACTGCAATGTTTGACTGTGTTTGCAAAGGCCTGCACTTCATGTCCTCTGTCAAAATAAGGATATCTCAAATTGCCTTCTTCCCATTGTGAATGAGGAAAGTGAGGAGTAGAGATGAAGGCTTTGCAGAGGTCCTGTTCTCACATATGGATGCCCTTTCATCTGGTTTCACCCCCCTGTGGTTTTCTGTTTTAATTAATTACTGAGTTATCTGAGGAATGGTACTGTAAAAAGGAAGTGAGTTATCTGAAGTTCAGATCCTAGGAATACATAGATTTTTAACATCTTTTCCCACTTCAGCTGTAACACTATCTCTATGCTGTCATGCAGTCTTTGTGTACAAAGCCTTGTAAACTTCCTCTATTTTCCCAGGATTAAACAGGGAACTCAGGTTTCTCAAAGTAAAATGTTCACCTGTCCCATGTTGTTATTAGTGTGGTTTATTGGTCTATCCACCCCCAGGTTTGGCTGTAGTAATGTAGAACATATTCCCCAGAATGAACAGCTCTGAAATCCCCAGTAATCAGAGTGAAATCCTGTAATTTGCCCTTGACTTGTAATAGCAAGGTCTGGTTTGACCAGCTCCTGATTTGCTGTATTAGCAGGTTGGCATAATTTCTACAGGCAAATTTGCTGTCCCCTTAATGATAAATGGAGCTGCCCTCCCTTTACTTAACATGTTCTCCCTGGGGACTTTTATGGTGTCAACAGCATTTTGAAAAATTGCTGCAGAAATAACGAGGACAGGGAAACATGTTTGTGCCCATTTCATTCATCCACTGCTGTCCCTTTTTTACTTACTCTGTGGCCTCTCAGTCTTGTCTGAGCCACTTACAGAAGGAAAATGCTGGAAGATTTTTTTTCAGTGGCATTTCCCCTCTCTAGTTTTGTTTAGAAATACCAGTTCAAGGTCAGATTAATTGGGATGGGGGAGGAAAGATTGTTTTATCTCTTGATTTGTAAGAACTTACACCTGATTATTTCACAGAGCATTTATTTTTTTGTGTTGGGTAACCTCTAAATGCTCGATGCCATCAGTTCTACCAATTGTTTCTCCTTGCAATGAGGAAATCACATAAATGTAACAAGGGAGAAGGAATATGTATTTTCTTTTTTGGCCAAACAAAGAATTGCAAATGCAAGACCACCTTTTCTGAATGTGATGGTGCTCCTTCATAACACAGAGGCATTGCTTGGGGGTCATGTGTACCTTTTTAAAGAGTTTTTTTAGGGCACTTAAATATTCTGTATTTTTTCAGAACTTTGAAGGTTTAGGATGGAGTCCAAGAACCACAGACTTTCCCGTGCATGTTGTGCATATATTTAACCTTCAGCTCAGACCCTTTTCCCTCTCAAAAACTTTCCATTTCAAGCCTTGTGTTCTGTACGTCTCCTATGATCCAAAAAAAGTGCTTTTCTGCTTTTTATGATGTTTGGGTCCTGTTTATTTATCACATTTCTGTTCCAATAAATCAAGAGTGAGACTGTGGTAAGAGTTTTCCTGCCTCAGGCTCTGAGCCCATGCTGTTCCCAGTGCCTGGGGTGCAGTTGGGGATCATTGGAAGGTCTCTGACAGGGGGCTCTGGGGCTCTACAAGTCCCCCAAAAGACACTCATTTATGATGGCTGAACCATTCTTACAGCAGATTACTAAAGTGATTCAAAATTTACCACTGTGGTGTGTAAGGATTATGGAGAATTTTTATTTTGCAGTGTTTCCTACCTGAAGAGCTTCAAATCTTTTACTTGAAATCAAAAGATTAGGATTGAGTCATTTGAAAAGGGGATGAGAAGAGCAATACTGCGGCACAGCAAGCCTTTAGCAGGGGATTTTGGAATGAAAACCTTGATGCCAACACCCCTCCAGGCACTGGGGTTGGAGAGCTGGGTGAGTGGTGGGGCTGCAGGGAGAGCAGTGCACCCTTTCAGGGGTGGGAGGGCACAGGCAGATCACAGAATCACAGAATCACAGAATTTCTAGGTTGGAAGAGACCTTCAAGATCATCGAGTCCAACCCATGCTCCAACACCTCAACT
>VXBB01021240.1:105192-117842 GCA_013399915.1 Illadopsis cleaveri
CAAATTCAAGCCACTACTTTGAAAATGCAGGATTGAAAAGGCATTGCAGCTTCCTGCAATTAAATGTAGAGGAATTAATTATAGTGGGGAGAAATCCATCCACTTTAGAGTTTCAGGAATGATTTTTAAATGTGGGAAACGATGTTAATCACCACAGTAGTGTTATTTGGGAGCTGTATTTAGTGCTGCTGGCTGCCTGGATGAGCAATACTGCACGATGTTTATCTCTCAATCCATCACTCAGTTGTTCTCACTTTCTCTTTTTCTCTCTTTTCCTGCAGTGTTATATTTTTGTGTTTCAAAACAAAGGCTCTCACTTATTTCAATGTGAACATTTAAACTATGCCAAATGTAAATTTGCCTACTAAATACCCCACTCCTCTCAGAATGGCACTGTATTGTTTTCTAAAGACATTTAGAAATGCACTTTAATTTCAGGAGCAATAAGACAGCCAATTTTGATACGAGTCAGTTGTACACGTAGACCCAGTTCTGCTCTATGTACCTGCCCTGCCTTACCCAATCTTATTGTCCTCTAGGAATGGTAGAACTTTTGTTCTCTTGCCGTTCTCATGGCAAAATAAAGTAAGATAAGTTTGCCTTTATTTTGTTTCTTTTCCCTGCAGCTTGTGATTTATGAAAGTGAAGGGATATGGCAGTGGCTGTCTCTCCAAAATTCCAATTTTTCAGCTTTCTGAACTGCAAGCATTCTGGAAGATGAGCAAATACTGTTTGCTCAAGTTCTCTTTACTCTGCCTGTTCTTCTAAGCCTGAAGCTGAAATATAAACCCATGATAAAATCCAAGTTCTTGGATTGAAATTAAAGGTGCTATAGTTGGGGAATCTAAATGCTTTTCCAGGGATCTTTCTTTTCAGATGCTGGCCCATGTAGATGGTGAATTATTTCTCCTTTCCAAGTGGAATTTTTTATGTAGTGGCTGGAATTAGCGACCAAGAGATTTCCTCTGGTTATTAATGTAAATAGAGAGTATTTCCACTGAAGGGACCCTAAATTCTTTCAATCCATTGGGACACGTGAGCAGAATCTTTCTGGAAAGACAGATACAAAGAATCTTTAGCAAGAAGCTAAAGCAGATGAAAACCCCCCCAAACCAACAAATTGTAAAATATGATGGCAGCAATTGTTATCTGCTAAAATTGAGGAACTGGTAACAATGAATCCAAGTTCAATTTTGATTTCTAGGGCAGAATTAATGTAGTTCTATGACAAAATGGAATTTCCAACTCTCTGCAATGTAGCTCTCAGCAAACTTGCAACATTTTACCCAGCAAATGCAGTAACTGCTCACTTTCCTGAACAAGGCAGTATCCAGCTGCTCACCTTCCATCTGCACATGCATCAGCCTGCCCTTCCTTTAAAAAGTCTTTTTTTCCCCACTTTTTTTCCTCTTTAATGTTCCAAGCAGAGGGACTGTTAGCAAGATGGATCTCTAGCAAAGTATATTCAATAATGTGCAATATAAGGAAATATTTAATTGGCACTGCTTTTTAAAATGCCTGGCAGTCTCCAGACATTAATTTGGCAAATGCCTAAAGCCTGAATAATATTTCTCCAAGCACTTTAAAAGCCTAGGGAACACAATAGGAAGATCTGGACCATTAAAATAGTTAACTCAATGTTTTAGTATTTGAACAGCAACAGAGCAAAGGTAGGACTAAAATTCTAGGATCGTTACAAAGTATCTCTGTCTCATTTCCCTTTATAGCCTCATGCAGATGCTAATCCATCATGTTATTTTGTAGGACCTCGAAAAGTTTAAAGGTTGTTTAGTTGGTGGAAGTGCTCAGGGTGATTACTTCCAGTTTGCTTATTCTGCACTTTTTTTTCTAAAACAGTAACATTTTATGCCCAGTAAGCTCTATTACTCCTCATTTGTTTGTAATGCTTCACGTCACACGCAGGTGCCAGGTACCTGGGTTATTATTCATTTTTGAAAAATGCTTAGCACTGTTCCTTGCTCTGCCTCCTGCAGCAAACGGGCTCTGACTGATGGTGCTCAGCCCCTGCAGCTCCACTGTCACAGCTCCCCAAAAACACCCCACAGACACTGCTCCTGGGCAGCCTGAGCAAGAGTCTTCTCATTTGCCTGGATTTGGGGATTCATTGATGTATTTTCCTTTAGGAAGGTTGGCTATATTTAACACCTTTTGGAGGTGTCATTTAGAATTCGAGTGGCCAAAATATTTTATTAAAGGGTTTATAGGAGCATTATCTATGATTTAAAGCATGTTTATTAAATCAAGGGATACATTTTATAAGTTTTAGCTGGTTAAGTGTAATGCAGTTTATTAGATCACCTACTAACAAACTCCAGATCATATAATTCACCATTTTAGGTGTTTCTTTAAGCCCATGAAAATAAGCAGTGATGGGTAGTGCTGACAGTCACTAAGCTGAGACTCTAACTATTGATTGGCATCACTTGATGTGCTGGTTTGGATTGAGAAAGGGTTGATTTTCCCTCCAACCTGCAGCAAACAGTGCAAGCTGAACCCCAAAACTGGGAAGACAAATAAATCAATTACTGGGATAGAAACAAACTCCTGCTCTGGGGTCAAGGCCAGGGCCTGGGCAAGCTGTAAGTATTAGGCAAGAGAATTTATTTCTTTCTTTAGCAGGGCAGCTGTTGCTGCAGGGAGCAGAGTGAGGCCTCCTTTAGCATTCCTGAGGAGGACACTCGTGTAAAGGCACCTATTCTCAGATCTTCAATGCTGAATCCATCAGACCTCATTAGGGGGGTGGAAAGCTTTGAAGAAGATCAGACTCGATTATCTCTGTATTTTCAGATGCTGGGAGAGGTAATCTTTAAACCTCATTGCTTTATTCAAGCTGTTGCTGTAATGGTACAAAGCTTTTTGTTCTCATTGTCTTACAGTAGTGGAGAAATTTAAGGAGTGACGACAGGTTAACATGGAACAAGGTCACAAGGTGAGTTACTGCTCCACAGAATGATGTAGATTTGGTATTAACTTGTCATCTCAGTTCCTTGCAGTGATGCCACTTTCCCTAAAGCCTCAAGGCAAAGTCTTCATTGCTGAGCTGGTTTGTGTCACTCCTGTGACATCGCTGTGGCTGGCACACCATTCCATGGGGCAGCCTTGCAGGAGGGCTGGGCTCTCTGCTGGGTGTCCAGGGGGAAGTTTGGGGAGCAGAGGGGAGGATGGGCTGCCTCATGCCAGACACTGACTGTTCCCATCAGTTCCTTACATTCCAGGGATCTCTCCTTGCTGTGGGGTTGAGTTCTGTATCCCTCTTCAACATGTTACCACATACTGTCTCAAGAGCAGTTGTTCAGCTTACTATTTTATCAGGAAGAATGCAGATAAAGGTGTCACCTGCTAGGAACAATCATTGGCTAAAAAGATGTGTAGGGAGCCACAGGATCTCCTTGAGCCTCTTGTGCTTCCCAAGTCTGGGTTTGTACAGTCACCTCTGCAGTGTCTCACCTGTGGGCAGCTACTGATTGAGGGGTTCATGAAAATATCTGTCATCCTCATCTGTACCAGCAGCTGGCAGGAGAGAGGCAGGGGAAAAAAGGAAAGAGGCTGAGGATGTGTGGGGTTCTGGGTTATGGGTTTTAATTATTTACAACATTTTCCTGAACTGGGCATGGTCCCATGCCGGAATGAACAGAAAAACAACCATTTGTGGTTATTGGGCAGTGCAAGAGCAAGAGAGCAGAGATTTTTGTCCCTAATTCTAAAGCAGTTTGACCATTTTAGGGTGTGTTTATATTATGTCCTATGAAAGATATGAAGAAAAGAAATGGGGAAAATTTTCAGGCCTGGCTCCTGAGAGGGAACAGACCTGCATTTAGACCCCCTGATATACTTGGCCTATTTCCAGCAGCAATGCCTCAAACTCCATTTTAACAGCTGGGCTTGGTGTCTGTAGGTGGGACCTGAGTGTGATTCTCCTTGGAAGAGCTGAGGAGCAGCAGTGCAGCAGCTCAGGCTTCTCTCTGCTCTGTGTGCAATGAGATGTGCTCAAGTGAGTCACTTGCAACCAGGGAATACAGACTGTGGTCATATTTCACTTGATGATGAACTTAATCAGTTAGGGGAAGAATCTTAACTGGGGCTTTCCAACAGTTTTAGTTTTTCCAAGTGGCAATCAGGAGCTCTAGCCAATCTATCTGCCAGTTTGGGGCACTGAATTTTGGAATGCATTTCCTTCTGGTCCTCAGGGCAGTGAAAGCACTGAGCCCTTCAGGATTAGCAGTCTCCTGCCATGAACAGAGACACCCACACTACCACTGCCCTTGTGATCAGCCGTGGGGAAGCAGAATTCCCACAGCAGCAGGGATTTCAGCAGTGCTGGGCACAGGAGAAGTGATCCCCATCGACACGATTGCCTCGAGGTGTTTTAGAAAGGGATCCATTAAATGGGTCATTCTTGGAGCCCAATTCCTCCCCAAAGCCCAGCTGTTGTGCAGGCAGAGTGTGTTTCATGTCTCATGAGCTTCCTGAATCAACCACTGCTGAATGACCTGACCATCAGCCTGTGCTGTCAGAGCTGGCACTCACTCACCACCTAAAATAGGAATGAGAGAGCACAAAATCACTGAATTGCTGCCCTAGGTGCAAGAAAAGGAATGTTCTTATCCCTGCAGTAAATCCATGTTGCTGCTATATTATGTCCATCTGTTATATATCAAATTTTCAGTTGCCTTTTTTGTAATAAGAGAGTCAGAATTGGTTAAATTTTGCCGTATCTAAAACTTTTAAAGACACACTCAAATTTTACTTTTGCTATATTCAGCTGATATTCATTTGCAGTTCTATTTTCATCTGATATAAATTAAGTGCTGATGATGTTCAGCACAGTTTAGCTTCACTACGTTCTGTTCTGAGTAATATTATGTTTTATTACTTTAGTGTTCTCCCATGTCCCAGAAGCTCTGCCAAACTGTGGAGCACACTTGTATTCTCAAGTCTTTGCAGTATTCAGAGCTAACATACATTTTTTTACCAGGGTTCATTACTTTTTTACATACACAATGCAAAGAACATGTTCAATATAAGTATTTGAAGCCAAGCTGATAAAACAAGCAGTTGTTAATTGTCACAAATTACACCCTGGGATGCAAACGGTGCCAGCAAGGGTGGATGAGTCTCAGATATCTCTAGAAGGATGAGGGTATAGATTAATTGCATACAATAGGAGAGATACTAAGCTGATCATGTGTGTTGCTCACCTGAAGCCCAGGCAAATGGGAAGAGAATGCAAGCTGGCATTCTACAGGGAGGAAGCAGCTTAAAGCCTCCTCTAGAAATGTCTGAAGTACAGGAGGTAAGAAATCAGAGGGTTTGGCTGAAGCTGAACAAAGCTGAACATGACTTTGTGCAACAGATCCTGGTTTAACACATACCTCAGGTTCATCACACCCCTCCCAAAAGGACTGGCAGTGATGTCCCTGCATTTTGAGGATGCCCTTGTGTGTTCAAAGTGCCTGTTTCCCTGCATGCCATTTGCATTAGCATTTTAAATGTTAGTCTCCATAAAGAAGCCTATATGGTACATTTTCAGCTTACAAACGAGGCTCTGAGATAGGGCAATGTTCACCTGGAGGGTCATATATTTCACACTTCATTGCTTTCTGCTGGTGATTTCTGAGGTAATCTGCAGTGTCTCTGAGAAGAGGTGCCAGTTACTGTGCCATGATTGCTGTTTGGGGAAGTGTGCTGTTAAAATGTCTGTCTGGCAGGCAGATTAACCACAGATTTATATGCATGTGCTGAGGAAAAGATTTGGCCTTCGAAATCCTGATTTCTAATTGGAAATAAGCAGGGTTTTATACTCTCCCTCCTCCTTTTTTTCTTCCCCCTCATGAAGCACGAAGAATAAGAATAAGCTCAGCTATTTACTGGGATACTTTTGTTACTTGGCAGTGCTCCTTTGTAATTTAGGTGTGTGTTGGTCATCTCCTGCAGGTTCATATATTCCTGCTCCTGTGATTGTTTTATTTCTCATGAATCCTTGGAGAGAAAAAAGATTCCTTTTACTGTTTTTCTGCTGTGTTTCTTCTTCAATATCAGTTTATCAGCTGGAGATGCTTATTATGTTATTTAAGTAAAAAACTTCTTGCCACTTCCATGTAACTGTAAGTCTTCCTGGAGTTAGAGCAGGTTTATCTGGGGCCTGGTGTCTTTTCTCTCCAGCCAGTAATATTGAGAAACAATTGTTTTCTGTGAAAATTGAAATCTTCTTTTACTCCTCTTATGTTTCATCCATCAGTGAAAATCTCCTGAAGGATTGTTGCATTTCCAGAATAGTTCCTTATTTTACTGTATCTCTTTTCTCTTGTAAACCACTGGCCTGGGTTAGAGTTTCCCTTCCTTGCACATGATATCCTTTCCCTTAGTTTTGCAGCTCTTCCCCTGGCATCCAGGACACACTGTAATCCTGCAGCTTCTGTTGGGAAGGACATTTCCCAAACCTGCAGTGAAAACGTTGTGCACTCAGCTACAGATATTTTCATAAATACAGTCAGAGTCCTTTTTTAAAGAGAAGACAAATTACAAAAGATTAAATTTTAAGAAGTGCCTATACTTCATATACCTTTGAATAAATATGCTAAAAGTCTTGCTGGAGTAAGTAAGAGGAATCATGTCAGAAGTATTACGTGCAAAGAGAAAACAAAACCAGGAGAAGACCAGAGAGAAGCAGAAAGGGCAAAAGGAACAGGTGCTGAAACAGTGGTGGTTTAGTATTTTCGTTGTTAATGGTTTGTTCAATCATCTAATTATGTTCTAATTTTTATTTTTTTTTAAAATTTGGCTTTTCACTGCCTTGAAGTCCTTTAGCCAATAAAATCTGGGGCACAGGGTCTGGTGTCTGTCTCAGAACCACATCAAAAAAAGACTACTTTTGAATTATAAGTATTTTCTCCAGAACCCAATGACAGCAGACGTGCTTGTCCCTGGTGTCACGTCTGTCAGTCTTGCTGTGATCTGGTCACCAGAGGGTCTGCAGGGACAGGCTGTCTCTGCCATGGAGTGCATGTCCCACGGCACAGCCCCAAGGAGGAGAAGAGAGGCTGCTGTCAGCTGTACTGAGCTTTGCAGAGGAATTCACAGCACAGGGAGCCTGGGTGTGGGATATCAGGAGAGGAGTGGGAGGGTAAAACGTGTCACGAGGTGAAGGGTAGAAGACAAAGATCATTAGAACTGCCACATGCTCCAGCCTGTCAAAGCTTTGCAAGGGGAATATTCAGTATTCCAGGAACGTATCGATAGCCAAGCACGGAACTTGATGGGGCTCAGAAAGAAATTTTTTGTGACACTTTCCCTGATAAAAGCTTTCCTCAAACCACACAACACAAAATGCTGGGCTGCAAAGGGACTGGAGCCTCTTCCAAGCTCTTTGCAGACTTTGATGGAGATGACATTGCAGACAAGAAAAAATAAAGGCTTCTGACATGCAGAGGCTTTTGGTCTTTGAGTGTTGCACCGACTGGATGACCTTGTGAAAAAAGGAAAATGTTCAAAACAAGATCTGTAGGTGGATGCTCTGCTTGATATTTGCAAGGTTGTGGGTAATGCATTTACTAGGACTTTAAGTGCATTTGGCATTTCCTGCTTATATGGTTTGAAAATGAAGCAAAAGGAGATGTTAAGAAATTTTTGTAAAGTCATTTTATCAAGAAATAACAGTCTGCAGAATTTGAAACCATAAACAATAGAGCACTTGCCACGGGGACACTCCCAACTCAGAATGCTTTAAAGTTTAGAAGTCAAGAAAGGACCTGCTTTAGCCTGTGTATTTTCAAACTGGCACATTTTTTTCACCAAGTTGATTTAATTATTCTGTTTTGAAATTTCAGTTCAATTTAGATACACTTTTAGGAGTGAAATATAAGTCAAAAGCATATCACAACTATTTAACAAAGCATGACTGACTTAAACTGACAAGTTCAGTGCATTGAAATTTGTGAGGTTTTACTGGAACACAGTAGGCAAACACATGTTGGTACCTTTAACATTTTCATGGGCTAAAATGGAAAAAGGAAAAAAAAACATCACATTTTGTGCTCAGCCTCCAACAGAACAGACCCTGCAATCAGTCACACGTGCATGGGCTCTCTGTGCTGCTGCACACCAGGCTCCCACTCCTGCAGCCACTGCTGAATGGCATTTCCAAGCCTTGCTGCTCTGTTTTGGGTTTTGTTGGTTCTCATGAAAGTGAGACATTTGGAAGCAATCTGCAGAGTTAGGAACAGGAGAGAGACACCGAGCTTTCCATGCACAATTCCAACACTGAGACGGAATCTGTGTTTAAATGCTTCACAGTGCTTCCCAGTTCACTGCAGCCAGGAGTTCATTTAACTCTTTGTATCATGAGTTCTAACAGACTGGTGTGAAAGTTCCACCAGATTTCTTTTCCTGGGAGGTCTGTGATGGCAGAGCTGATCTGCCCAATTTAGAAAAGAAATACAGGTGGTTTAGCACATCAGCTACATGTTTTTGTGTGATGAATATTCTACTTCAAACATTTTTGAAGTATGTGGAATATGTCAGGTATAGTCACCACTGTGATGTTTTTCATTTTATTTCGACTTAACTCTGTCAAAACCAATTATTCTAAATTTTGGACCTAAAACTTAGAGGTGTTAATATCTGGACTGCTGGGTGTCTGTAGGAAATTAAAGCAATGCTTTGCTGATTTCCAACTGATCTTGGCACACAGTTTAAGGTTTTCTACATCCCAATCTCAGCAAAGGGACTCTGTTTTATTCAGCCTTGGGACTGCCAAAGTTGAGACATCAAGGGTTTGTAGGATGCTTTGGGTTCAACTTAAATGTTGTGGGGTTTTGGCCTGTTTGGGAGACCAGATCACAACAGTATTTATAAATAAAATAGCTTTCAGAGCACCTCTAATAGTCAATTTGCTTTTCACATTATCCTACTTACTTCCTCGCTATGATTTTTTTTCCCACCACCTGCATCAAAAAAATCTTATTTCAAATGAAAGGTAAAAAGCCAGTTTAGCATTTCTCAAACGAGAGGAATTTTTAATGTATTAAATATATTCCTCCTGCCATATGTCTGACCATGAAACCAGGAGCAGTTGCTATTCTTACAGATCCTCTCCAGTACAGAGAGATGCAGGAATAAAGCCCAGCTCTGCTCCTGAATGAAGTGTGCAGAGATGTCAGCTCAGAGCTGCTGCTTTTGAATATGCTGATTGTGCCTCTGCAAGGAGGCTGGGATCCCCTGGAGATCTGTGATCTCTGCTGCACATTAGAGCTGCCTCCCTCCCCAGCGAGGCAGCATGAACCAAATACATAACTTTATGAGTTCTCCTGGCCTCAGATCTGCACTCAGATGACAGAAAGTGAAAAGAATTAATCAGGGCCTAATGCAGCAGAGCATTCTGCATTGTATCTTCATTAGGCTGCTTCTGCTTTCCCCTTTTGGAAGGGTCTTTTATTTACAGATTTCAAAGCCAGATGAGAAGGAGAGCTGGTAATGCACTTCAGCCACTGCAGCACTGAAATTCAAAGGCAAGGACACAGGAGGAGAAAGATTATCATCTTATTAGTGAAGGAGGATAAAGATTATCAGGCTGCAATGATCCATTATTTATAGGAATGCTGTCCTTTCCTCTGTGTGTTACTGAGGCATTTAATGTATTTGTGCTGGAGATTAACATTGATGTTATTTTCTTTAATGTCTGTTTTCAGTCTATGCTGTGGAGGTTGGCATTCAGGAAACTCAGCCAGAGGAGAAAAACAATAGTATTAATTAGGAACGTCAGTCATGGGTGTTATGAAATTCAGAATTGCCAAGTTTCCAGTGCAGTTTAGTGGTAATTACAATGGAGTGTGGAGACAAGCTGTTCTGTTCCCTCTAAAGAAGTGCAGAGTTTGTTGGATCAAAGTGCTGATGCAAATCCTGGGGAATGCAGTGCTGTATCTAGAGTCACTTGGACTTTTTTGGGTTTGTTTTTGTTTTTAAAGGATGTGTTGCCACAGCTAATTCATCAGCAGTAGCACTTGCTTCTTCTTCAGGGCTGTTTATCACAGGATCTCAGTCTGCTCCATAAATTATCCTCAATTTGCAAATGATCATTTTGGCATAATAAAATAGAACAAATTTAATGGGGTTTATCTGAGTCATCAGCAGAGCTGAGCGTTGGAATTGGGTTCCACCTGAGCATTTTTTATTTATTTCCCAAGAGTTAGAAACCTAAAGCTGCACCCTGCCAAGCTCCTGGGGAGTGCTTTGGGATCTGCTCTGCAGGCTGCTGGAAGGAATTGTCAGTAAAACTCAAAGGCTGTGCTCAGAACACTTGTACTGCCTAGACAAGGACTTTTGTCCCAATGGAAAATCTATCCTTTTTCACAAAAAAACCCCAAATAAACAAACAAACAAACAAACAAACTAACACACACACACAAAAAAACTCCCAAAAAACCCAGCCTACAAACCAACCCCCCCAAAAAAGACAACAAAAAAGACAAACAAAAAACCCCCACCCGACCAAAAAACCTCCCAAAACCCCCAAAAAACAAACCAACTGACCAACCAAAAAACCCTCCCGAAAACCCCCCAAACAAACAAACTAGAAAATGTTCAGAAACATTAGGAAGGCAAGCTGTTGCTCTGAGGCTGCTGCAGCCTTTGCTGAAAGCACTTGGCTGTTTGCAAGGCTGGGTTTTGAGACTGAAATGTGAAAAGAGGGTGTTTTATTGACAGCAAGTTAATTTAAAATTTATTGTCTGTATTTTTAATGAAGAAAAGTCCTCACAAAGTCATGCAAATCATAAGCAGTCTAAGGGTCTGTCTTGCAAAAGGAAAACATCAGGCTCAGTCTATGTTTGCATTTGAGTAATGCATTAAAAATCAATTAAATCCATTTGAATAATTGAGGTAAATTGGTAGTAGTGAACTGGGTTGTCCTGACTGAGGATGTAATTAACTTCCAACTAAGTAATTGTAAATTAATTAGAAACAATGTATGCTCTCCAGCTTGTAAACATTTTAGTTAAGGATTGTTGGGAGTCGAAATAAGGTTAGATTAGAATCAACAATCAAATTCAAGGAACATTTAAGGAAATAACCCAGGGAATTATCTTATTATAGGAGAAGATTCTTGGTTTTCATTTTCCACATGAGGGAAATTGAAGAATAAAATGTCTTGTGCTTACAAAGCTTTGCTACAGTCCTTGTTTAGTATTTGGCTGAAGCTCTAAAGTAACTTCTCATCTTAAATATTTAATTCACATGCTGCTGATGGAACGACCTCCTCAAGCCTCAGGTTTTGGTACAGATTTGTATTTCCAGAACTGCTATTAAGTTTCTCATATTTTACTGGTACCAGGTTGTTCAGAAATAATTGGGTACTTTCATATCAAAGAGACATAAATAACTTAAATTGCTTGAGGAATTTTGTTTTAAAATTCCTTTAGTGTATATTTCTCTGTCAAATTTCAAACTATTAAAATGCTCTGATTTAAAATAGTGAACAAATGTTTTAATATAGAATTTGCAAGTCCTCATGCAGGTAGCTCAGTAGGATTTTCTTACAGGCAGGCAAGCAAGCAAAAAGTAAAGATAGCATGTCCTTAGAACTTGCATATTTCTTTCTTTTTTAATGCATAATAAAGTCACCTAAGTGTAAGTTAAATGTGCTGACATTTATCACTGAAATGGAATTGACAGACTTAAACTTTGGAAAAAAATTCCATGGCTGTCAGTTTTAATGTAAAAGCAGATGAACAGAAATTTCTGTAATTTTAACTCTTCTAATATATGGAAAACAGTTTGTGAGCATTTATTTTCCCTCAGATTATGGAAAGGACTGCAGTGCCACTTAGCTGACATGTTTATTGCTGAAGTGTTTATTTTAGTGTTAATGCTTAAAAGCCAATACAAATTTAATCTTTTCATAGCTGTAGCATTTTGTGATTCAGAGCGAGTGATGCGATGAGTAATGGTAATTCTGCTGATTGCACAGATTTGGGTATGAAATACTTTAATCAATGAATACATCCCTGAAATATTTAAAGAGGAACTGCCAGCTTTCCAAGCACTGGTTGATTTTAGAATTTGGCGGCTTTATTTTTAATATTTTATTTTTAAATCAGGGGAAATGATTTTGTGTGTGAACAGAAATACCCTGAATGTTCTTCAGAGTGAAATGATGGGAGGGAGAGGGATGATTGAACCCTGCTCAGACAGTGCTGTGCTGGTGAAACAGGGAACAGCTTCAGCCAGGATGTGGACAACAATGGAAGAGGGACTGTTGTAATTCTCACCGAGCCAGATGTTTTCAGCTCCACGAGGGTTCAACATCTGAAAAACGAGTTTCACTCTCTTAGAAAAATTTACAGGTTTAATAAAAAATAAAAGTAGACAATTGGGAGACAGAAAAGCAGAAGTTTCTGGGCAGAGGGTGCCTGGCATAAAGTCAGCCAGCAGCACACGTCACCCTTTCAGATTTCTATTTTTAAGGATCACTGTGTTACATATTCAATAGACCCTAATGCATGATTCAAACATTCTTTTTGGGTTTTATCTGTTTCAAATCCTCTCAATCATTTTATGTCTCCATCATTTGTGGGTGGCTCCACTCCAGTCTGGTAACATGGGTCTCATTAACTTTTTTCCTGAGATTTCTGGTT
>VXBB01021246.1:0-44310 GCA_013399915.1 Illadopsis cleaveri
ACGCTTTTACTAATAAAGGTTTTCTGTCAAACTTGTCCCATGCAGTGCATTCAATCAAAAGTGTTTCCAGAGCACAGGAGGAGCTCCCCCTCACATCGAAGGCCTTTCCACCACACCCTTAGTCTCCACAGTGAGCAATGGCCTTTGCTCCTCCTCTCTCCTGTCCCCTACCTTCATCTGCTTCAGTGACCTGGGGCCTCTGCTCTCTGCCCCCACCCTCAGCTGGGTGAATGCTGCAGCTTCCAGCAAAGCCTAGCAGGGAAACCACCCCTGCTGCTGCTGCTCTGAAGCATATTATATAAAGCAGTAGATAACTTTGTTATTATGATGTAATACTCATACAGCATCTGTGGATGTGGTTTCATTTTGGCAAATGCTATTGTACTTTTAATATATTTTCTGCACCAAGTCCCACAGTATATTACAGTACAACCCTGAAAAATTTTCCCCAAAGAACAGGATTGTCACTCCAAGATGGTCATTCTGCTATACAGATCCTTCTTTCAGTGCTGAACATTGGACCCACAATGCTACTATGCCTTTTGACCTCTTGTGCAACACTTACCGCATCTCACAGCCCTTTGAACTTCTGGAAACTCCTTAGCACAATCAGCAATTACACAGAATATCAAGAATACACAAATGAGTTATCAAAGGTAAACAAATCCCATCCTGTTCACCAATTTTTAGTGACTTCTGCACATATCACTCTGCCATGACGAGTTAGCTATAATTCTCTTTTTAAACATTCTCATTTTTAAACAATAAGAAAATATAATTCAATAAATGTTGACTGAGTTCTAGCACTTCCCTAATGAGAAAACTCCAAGAACTTCCTTCCAATAAACAATGTTTCCCTAATACTGCACATGCATTTGCACAGTCTTTATTTTATACAAGTGACAAGTCTCAAAAATGTAACCAATTTGCCAAGTATGTGTCTACCAAATATAAACACAAATAAATCTGTGCAGGATTGGGACAAAAGATGATATTCCTTTTTGGAAAAAATCTAAACCTAGATGAAAAAAAAGTTTGATCAGTATAAAAAAACTCTGCCTGAAGTAAATTGTAACTTGCACTTAACCAATTCTGTTGCTACGTGAAAAATCGCGTAAGCCCTTCTGAGTACTGAGGAGCTCTCTCCTACAGCAGGGCCACCTGGTGGTCACCTGTCCCTGCTTTCCGGGCATACTGCCTTGGATCTCGGAGATCCTCCTGCTCCTGCGACATCACGAACGGGGCAGGACTTGAAATTTCAGCAGATAGTTAAGTGAGTTCCTCAAATTCTGCTTGATTCCTAAAACATCACTTGTTTCAGAGCTGGCCAAATAATTACATTTGAAAGCAAAGACATTTATACAAACCAGAAGAAAATGCTGCCAAGCGCAAAGAAAGAGGCGACAGCACAACTCTTTCCCCACTTTCATCTTTCAAATTTTCTTTGCATAGTTAGTTTAATATTAACATATTAAAATCAGCACATATTAGATCAGCTTTTTGTGTTTTATTTGGTTTTCAATGAATGCAGATACCTGAGAATATGTAATGGCAAAACTCCCCAAATTACTTATTTCCATATCTGAAATATTAAACATCTTTCACATCCCAGCTTCATGTGTCTCTACTGCAAAACTGTCATGGTCATTTTCACACTTATTTTGAGTACATCAGATCTGTTTTGAAAAGTTATTTTACTCTAGGATACTTTAGAATTATACTAGGATTAATTAGTGAAATTATTCCTAAAGTTTTTCCTTTGGAACAAATAATTTCTTGAGTTACCAGATAATATTTAGATTTATGTTTACAAAACCAGAATATTTCCATTACATAGGAATTATCCAAAGAAATACCAACCAGCTTTGAGCGATTTTGGACATAGTCTCAAGCTGCGTCAGGGCAGGTTTAGGTTGGACATTAGGAGGAATTTCTTCACAGAAGGAGTGATTAAACATTGGAATGGATTCCCCAGGGAAGTGGTGGAGTCACCATCCCTGGAGGTGTTTAACTAAACACTGGATGTGGCCCTCAGGGCCATGGTCTCATTAACATGGTGGTGGTGTTCAGTCAAAGGCTGGACTCAGTGATCTCAGAGGTCTTTTCCAACCTAAATGATTCTGTGCTTCTAAATTAAAACAATTCTGATTTTTAAAATGTTTCCATTCTTTAACCAGCTATACTTACACTTTATATAAAAAAAAAATTGATGCTGACTTGAGGAATTACAAGAATTTCTAGCTTTTTCTTTTTTTAAGCTGCACAAGTATTACCCTCCAGTACTTCACAGGAAAATGTAGAAAACTTAAATCAGAATTCAAAAGGATGGTTTTGAGAGCAATGCCCCACAAAAAGAGTTACGCTCACGCATCCACTGTGCACAAGTTATCCCAGCTCCAACACGGTTGCTCTAATGAAATATTCCTATCAAAACTACTGGTTTTACTTGGAAAATTTATAGTATTAATAGAAGGAAAATTACCTGTGGGTCAATCTAGGATCATATCTGCTTGGGGAATACAAACCAGGTAACGTTTGTATTAATGCATTTCAGTTTTGCCTCTGGGTAGACTTGTCAGTCTGCTCCAACCTCCCTGTGCCTTACCAATCTGTTCAGCAGCGTGTGAGGCTGCAGCCAGCAGTTCCAGTGCCAAAGCACCAGCTCCTCCTGACAGAGGCACACAGCCAGCTTCTGCCTCTGGCACTCAGACTGTCCCAGGATGGGCACCCTGGCAGACCACTTGCTTCTTCATTCAGCCATACACTGCCTGCCAAGCTTGCAAGTGATTTTTTGCCCCACACCTTCTTCTGCTTCAAAGTTAAATTAAGGTACAGAAAAAAACTCACTAAAAAACTAATGCCTCTAGGGTAGGCAGAATAATACAGTTTTTGTTAAAAAGGAAAAACAAATGTAATACAGACCCCTAGTTGTTTTGGACTTTTCTCCCCACTTGGCACACAAAACAGGCCACATCCACCAAACAAGAACATGATTGCCAGATCTCCCCTTCCACATGTTCAAAGTGCTTCCAAGCCGTCCTCTTCTCCCAATCCAAATTGATGTTCCTGATTAACACGTAACATCTGATAGAACAACACCAAAACCAAACCAGTGTAAAATCCAGAGCAGCAGTGGAAGTCCTCACTTGTGAAAGGAACTTACGTACATAAGCCTCAAACATGTGACAAGCCTAGATAGTTCAGTCAGACCATGGAGTAGTAACTAGATTCACTTGCATGGTGCTGAGAACAGAAAGAAAGTTGCAAAACCACTTACTGTGTCCTGGGGCTTTCGAAAGTACACAGCAACACTGGGGGCAGCATCACAAAACTGCAAGGGAAGGAAAGATGAAAAAATAAACCACCTCTTTTATCTGTGAAATTGGACAACTAAATTGGAGCATTAGAGATCTGATTTATGTATCTGTCCCTTTCTCCACTAGAATCAGTGCCTGTAATGTTCAGAATGCCAAAGATACTAAAAAAAGCAGAGCATCTCTGGAGCTTAGCTAAACATAAAATACTTGGAGGCTTTTTGGAAGCACTGACAAACCAGGGGTGGGCAAGAGCATGGCAGAGCTGAATTTAACCAAGGAAATAGACAAGGCCTGTGTTGATTTCAACAATGTGTGTAACCCCTATAGCACTCTCATTGGCCAAACTACCTTCCAGTTCCATGTCAGGTTTAAGGAGCCTACAGATTTTGTTTCTCATTTTAGTTTTGTTATTAAATGTTATGCTACTTCCATGTTATTTACTAAATGTCATAGCTGCTTATGCCCTGTTATTAATTTTCCACATACTGGTACTGTTCTCTATATGTGGTATTTGCTAAGCTTTTGCTAGCATGTCACTGGAAAATAAAAATTCCCCTTTTTACTGAGGAGGACTTACACCCTGCAATTCCTCAAGCACCATCACCTCTCATGGAAAATCCCAACAGCTCATGGCAGAACTGTTCTCCTCATCTTACACAATCCCGTCTGCAGACATCACAAGGAGCCCTTCCTACCCTGCCTGGAGAAAAAAGGTTTTTCAGAAAATGAAACAACAGCATAAGCCAATGAATGATCCCATCTTGCAGCAATAGCTCCTTTGCTTCACAGGCTGCTGGATGGAATCTCAAGACACCTAGTCAAAACTTCCATCCCACTGCAGATCCCTTCCCCTACCAAGGCAGCGGGCTGCCTTCACCCAGTCTGAAGTAAACTCCACCACTGCACTTTATCCAGCCAAGAACAGATTCAGGCACAAAGGACATGCTCTGCAGACATGGTCAGCTTCCCCCTGTGTCCAGCTGAGACACAGGCGGTAACAAGCACCTCCAGAGCGGGAGCCAGGGAAGGATTCCCCCGCATGGGGAGTGCAGGCACATCCAGGCACTGCCGCGGCCCTCAGGGAGCGGCGCAGACGAGGCCGTGGTGTCTCATTAGTCGGGAAGGAATCTGGGCAACCTGGCGTCGGCAGGAGCAGGCCCATAGCCAGGACGGCGGGCCTGCTCCCCCATGGGCACAGTAATGTCCATCTGCCGGCCGGACTGAAGGGGCCGCGATGGAAGACGCTGGTGCAGCCGTCAGCAGCCACAAACGCAGCCACACCGCAAGGCAACACTGCGGGCACCCTGAGGAAACACAGAGGCCTTGGCCCGCACCGCGGTCTGCGGGAAATAAATCGCTCCACGGGCCTCGCGACCAACCCAGCGGGCGCCTACCCTGCGAGGGAGGGAAGCGAAAGAGGGAGGAAGAAGCCAGCTCCTTCGCCCGCCCCTGAGAGGGAGGCGGGGAGAGAGGCAGCGGAGAGGGAGGTGGGCTCCCCTTCCCCTTCCGCTGGCAGCCGTGGCCGTGTGCGATGGCGAGCGGGGTGAGCGTCTGCGTTCCGCGGCGGGAAGGTCGCCCGGGGGCGGGTGGAGGGTCCTGCACCGGGCAGAATGAGGCGGGAGAGCTCTCCCTGCCCTGCCCTCGCTGCCGGGCTCCGGGGCCGCGGGCTGGGCTCGCCGTGGCCGCTCCCGTCCCAGCTCTGGCGAGAGCCGGGGCGCGGGGATTGTGCGGGCGTCACCGCGCTCCTGCCCCACTCGTGTGAGGCGTGTGGCGGAGTCGGTGCGGCTACTTAGGCGTGGGAGGCTCCCGCTGTAGTGTTTGCAGGATTGGGAAGGAAAAGACACGTTTGCTCCCCGCCGGGTGTTGTACTCGACCCCCGTGCGCGTCCTGTGTGTCTGAGGGCTGCGCTGGGGCCGCTCCAGGGTCGCGGCGGTGGAGGAACAAGCAGAAGACCTTGAGCTTGCGTAGTTTCCTGTGGACTTCGGGCAGGTGCGACCGAATCGGCTGGAAAGGAGGGGTAAAACAAGACCCTGCCTGCTCACAAAGCCATTCCCTGGCACGTTTGCTGCACTGCTTTAGAAACAGCGCGATAGGCCACACCTTCTGCCAATATTTGTCCGAATTGTGCACTGGCGGTCAATGCCCGGGGCTCGAGCGGGCTCGGTGGCCGCGCTTGGCCGGACGCTGAAGCTGCTCCAGGCTGGCACTGGGTTTGGAGCAGCTTCTGTCACTGCCCAGAGCACGGTTTCATCCCGACTGAGATAGCTGATCGTGTGCATAATAGCCACAAGCAGCCCAACAGCTGTGCTCCAGTGCTAGCACGGTAACAGAGGAAATGAAGAGCTGTTGAAAGTTGGTGTTTTGGTTTTTATTTCCAGTTGTTGGCTTCAAGATTTTCAGCAAAGCAACAGCGGAAAGCTACAAATAATAAGAGAGCAGAAGAAGATGAGGCTTTCCTGATACCCACTCTGAATAGTTCAGGGGGCTTTGTGGCTGTATGAACTGAACCAGAAATTACAATTTCAAAATGTGCTTCCAGATGTGTACTGTTAGTTTTAGATGATCAGAATTTATCCTGTAAGGAGACTTTTTTCTTCCTCTCTGTCTTTAATTTTGTGTTTAACTAAACTTGAGGAAATCAAATTTTAGGAATGCGCAGTCTCCGATGCAATAACAAGTGATGACTGAATGAAGGGAGGATGAGGGGATGGATTGAAAACCAGTAAATGACTTACTGAGTGATGGCTCCTCTTGCACTTTGTGCTTTGAATTTAGATTTTCTGGCAAAATCTTTGGTAGATTTAGAGATTATGACCAATGGCTCACACTGTGATTCCACAGTTAGTTACTATGGCACATTCTGTGCATTTTTGTAGTATTTACCCTGGTATTAAAAAGCAGGACAAGAAGATTTCATGGTTTTAGTTAGGGGTGTTTCTGTCTAATTTAGATTCCTGCTGGCTGTTGGAATAGGTACCTGTTTTCTGTTACAAAGCTTTTTGGGTCTGTAGTATTTTACCAAATTTAGGCTAAGGTAAGTATCTAAGTTCTGCTATTACAGGTACAGTGAGGATTTTAATTGGCTCTGGCAAGGCCTGGTACTGTTTATTGTACAACAGAAAGGCATAGACTAGCCATTATTTTCTCCTGATCACACATAATGTATCAGACCTGGCAAGCTTAAAAGGTGGTCTCAGCACTGTTATTTCTTCCAGCAAGTGAAATTTCAAAAAGGCTGAGTGACTGTATTTCTGGTCTTGGGAATTTACATTAGTTCTCTTTCTTTCAAGCATTCACACCACAGCTATTTTAAACACACAAAATGTCATGTTCTTTTATTGTTTTATTTCTAATAGCAATGGTTTAGACCTTGTCATCTTCATGAAACTGACTTCTAAGGGTAATCTAGATGCTTATCCTGAAGCTGCTCTGGAGTGCATGGCTGTAATGCCTGCTGATTTTCTCAGTCAGTTGTGTGTATGTACCTATTAATAGGGTTTACAGATCCAGAAATTCTGCTCTTTCATCCAGGCTCTGCACCTTTGGGATTGAAAAGCTTCCCGGGATGTTTAGGTGTGGTTGCAGAGCAGGATTTGTCGTGGCACTGAGAGTAGTGAATGAAGACTTGCTAACAGTGATCCCTGTGGCCACTGCAGAGCTGTTGGAGCCTTGTAGCAAAGTCCCTCTGGTCCCTCTGCATCACTGGGGGCTCTGCATGTCAGCTGCACACACGCATCTCCTTGCCAGAATCCTACCTGGAAACCATCCTGATAAGGAACAGGAAATTCAGTCTTGATGTGGGTCTCCAGTTTCCTTTCTGAACTTTCCAACTTCAAACGCTGTGTTTAATGAACATATCTGAAATGAATGGCAGTCTTTGATTTTAAACCACCATTTTTATTATGCAGCCTTTCCATTCATGATGCTCACTTCACTGCAGCTTGTCTCCCAAGCACTCTCAGGCTTATTATATTTTTTACTCAGTAAAAGAATGACATCCAAATTTCAGATCTTGGCTTACTCATTATTGTTTAGTTTCCTGAAAGCAAATGTGGGGCAATTAAATCTTTGTGTTGAAATTATGAATTTCATATCTGGGATTCTTTCCAAAAGCCAGTAGTGCTGCTTTTATTTTCTCACTTGGCTGAACAAGAATTATTTTAAATGAACCATTCAACAGATGTCCTCTTTTTTTTTCTTGTTGTTCTTATCTTTTAGGTTATTAAATGCAAGGCTGCTGTTGCCTGGGAGGCAGGTAAACCTCTCTCTATTGAGGAGGTGGAGGTTGCTCCACCAAAAGCTCATGAAGTTCGTATCAAGGTAATTACATCAATTCTTATCTATATGTTTTCTGTTTTAGGAGACTGATTATTAAAGATGAATGGTTTGTTTGCCAACAGAAGAAATGTTGAATAGACATCATTAGTTCATTAGTATCTCAGCTGGCTTTCCAAAGAAAATGACAGTATTTACATCTTCTGTTTATGCAAAACACTTTTAATTTCTACTAGTCTCACTTCAGACGCTGGTGTGAGGATCAGTTCCAGTTGTTACAGACTAAGTTCCCTCAAAAGTCTGAGCTAGGAACACCTTTATCTTGTTTGAAGGACAGCAATTTGTCATTTGTGGCAGCTGTGTAACATGCTGGATTTTACTTCAGTCAGCGCATACGTTACTGACTGCTCAGCTGGGAATGGTCTCTTGGATGCCCTATACCCATGTTTCTGATTTCATCAGGACTTTCCAGGAGCCTGTATCTGCCAAAAAGTATACATTAACGTGAGATTTATTTCTGTGGAAAGGATTTCTGCATGGAGCTGAATACTTAAACTGGATTTTTGCAGTACTGAGAGTTCTGCATGGTCTCTCTGGTATTTTACCTCTAAGTCTTAACTTACTTCAAATCTGAGATGCTAAACTACTTTGGAGCACTGTTTTCTAGTATAGGAAAACACATGTCATCTTTTACCCCTTTCAGGGTCACATTTTGGTTGATGGAAATTATACAAATGTACTGTCATGACTTTGTTTTTTCAAAATAAGAAAAACTGCCTTGCCAGGAATTGAAAATATGTTGCCCATATCCCAAATGCTGCCAGAACTTTGACCTGGCAATTGTTCTGAATTTCTCACCAAAGGGAATTCTTTAGGTCTGTGCTACTCTTCTGTTCTTCAGGGTGTCTCAGATTATATGTTTCTTCACAGATAATTGCCACTGCTGTCTGTCACACTGATGCCTACACACTGAGTGGTGCTGATCCCGAAGGATGTTTCCCTGTGATCCTGGGACATGAAGGAGCAGGAATTGTAGAGAGTGTTGGGGAAGGAGTAACAAAAGTACAGAAGGGTAAGAAAATACCTTACAAGTTTTCTGCCTTCCTTGAAAGTGTTACTTTATTTGAAGGCCAACTGTCAAATTGGGCCACTGAAATGCCATATTGCAGGAGTTAATACAATATTTTATTCTGGGGTGTATGCCTGTCTTGATTTCTGTGGTCTGTGAGACACAACACTAACCTATTCAATGAGCTCTTGATTTAAAGCTTGAAAGAGCCCAGAATAGCATTTTTTTTACTTGAAATCAGATCAATATATAGTTGGAAGGTTGGGGGTTTATTATTTTTTCAAATTAAAGTTTTTATCTGTTGGTTTAATTAGAAGGCTTAAAGGATTTAGTCATGTTCACTGTTGATTTAGGGTTGTGTTGTTTTACAGTACCATTGCTACTTATTCTGGAACAATGAATTTTGGATGGAGCTGTCTGCTCAGCCAGGATGAAAGTGGTTTATCTAGCACTCTGTAATACCACTGTATGGTATACACAGCTTTTAGTATGCAAAGGTTTTAAGTGAACTCAAGCTCAAAGAAAAACACGGAGAATCAAATAGCTTCATTTTTTTTTTCCAGAATGCCTTGCTTGACTCAATAACTAGACACAGAATATTTTTTTTTCTTAGGGGACACTGTTATCCCTCTATACATCCCTCAGTGTGGAGAGTGCAAGTTCTGTAAGAATCCTAAAACAAACCTGTGCCAGAAGATAAGGTTTGTATGACTTTGACACACGCTATAGTATTTGTTCAATGTATACCTGCTGTAGTTATCAAAAGTAATTGACAGGAGTTTTCTTTGAACAATAAATCTGTTGATGCATCATTTAATGACTTGTAAAGTAGGTGTTGCAGGAGTCACTTAAGCAATTTTTTCCACTCCTCCTTAAAATTTCTATTCTTCCCTTAAATAAAACTGTTGCTCTCTTTTCATGTATGTGAAGGTGCAAACTACTACCTTGTGTCCACAGGTTGGAAAACATAAATGCTCTGACTCCATATTTAATCCTTAAGGGAATTAAGGGAACTTAAGGTACTTAAGGGAAGCACTTCAGGGAATTTACCTCTTGGGAGTGAACACCAAAGCTTTCAAGTGGTACAGAATCATACAGACAGCTCCTTTTTTCCTTAACACCTGGTTCCCAGATAAATTTGCAGCTCCTGTTCTGAAGAAAATTCTCCCAAACTCAAGAAAAACCCCAGTGACATAACTGACAGGTGCTACTCAAGGGGAGAGTACTGAAGGAGGGCGAGACAGTGGTGTAGTACTGTGGCACAAGCGGTTAGCATTGGTAACCAACAAAGTCAACGTGTGAATAAACTCCGTTTCTTTCAGTTTTTTTCCTGGAGGAATTAACTGCATGAAGTTTTAGGAGTTTAGCATCTCACTTCTGTGAACTCCTAGGTTTATTAAATGGTCAAAATATAAAGGTGCAAGTATGCAACTGCCTCTCTGTGCTGGTTGGTAGATTCTGTCTGGTGAGAATATTTGCTGCTTAAAACTCTGACTTCACTTTCCCATCTTTGCGTCAAGAATTACTCAAGGGAAAGGAATCATGCCTGATGGTACCAGCAGATTCACCTGCAAGGGAAAGCAGATTTACCACTTCATGGGGACCAGCACCTTCTCTGAGTACACTGTGGTGGCTGATATCTCTGTAGCCAAGATAGATGCCGCAGCACCTCTGGATAAAGTGTGCCTGCTGGGCTGTGGCGTCTCCACGGGCTATGGGGCTGCTGTCAACACTGCTAAGGTAAAGGCTGGGCTTGAGGCACACACAGCTTAGTGACTACATTAGGACTGTAAATGTGATGTACCAAATCTGTGTTTCTTCTTCCTCTTCAACTGATGAAGTTTAACTAAGAATTTCTAACTTCCCCATAAGAGGCCAGATCAGGTTAGAAGAACTTGTTGCCCTTTGGAGGAAATTCAGGTGGAGTATTCTGCATCCCTTTTGATAGCAGCTATATATGAATTACTTTTCCAGTTCATATTCCTCTTGCTGCAAGTCATTCTGATAGTCTGAAGCTCAGGGTGAGACAGAGGTGGTAGGTGAGTGGGCATGAGCAAAAGAAAAAGCTTAGTACCTACATATTAAATTTCTATATAATTTCCCTTGTCTATAAAATCTCATAGCCATATATACTTGCTTCCATTTTTTCCTTTATTACAGCCTCCTTAACCTGCATTTCCTCTTCCCATGGAAGGATGAATTTTTTTCTGCTGCTCATGACTCGTTTCTTACTCCTAGGTGGAGCCTGGCTCTACATGTGCCGTGTTTGGTTTGGGAGGAGTGGGGCTGGCGGTTATTATGGGCTGCAAAATAGCAGGAGCATCCCGGATCATTGGCATTGACATGAACAAGGATAAGTATGCCAAAGCCAAAGAGTTTGGAGCTACTGAGTGCATCAGCCCCCAAGACTCCAAGAAGCCCATCCAGGAGGTTCTGGTTGAGATGACCGACGGTGGTGTGGACTACTCCTTTGAGTGCATCGGAAATGTCGGAGTCATGGTGAGTGCTTGACCAACAGCAGCATGTACAAGGAGGGACCAGTTCTGCTAAATAGCAAGATCAGCTGCTTTCTTAACACAAAACATGCCAGACTCGTTAATTTTTTGGGTTTTTTTTCAAAATAGTAGTGATAACTGCTATGACTAAAAAGGACAATTTACGCTCAATTCTAGTTATGTAATGAAAGCAGTTGCTACTTCTTGGGTTGAAAGTGGCACTTAGAAATGTTTTTTCCCTAATCAGAGTTTTTTGAGGTCCTGAGTTTCTCTGTGCTGACAGTTGAAATTAACAAAAGTCACATAAAATACGTTGTGCAATGAACAGTAAAATCTTGGGGATCACTCAGGATTTCCCTAATTTCGCAAGTAATTAATTTCACCTTTGGAAATGCAGAAGTATTACTAAATGTAAGACTACATTTTCAGGAATTACAGTAGCATTCCTAACTGTTGGTAATATGGTCTGTGATTACAGTTTATCCCAACTCTCAGTTTATCTTAACTTCTTTGAAGGCTAGATAGGATATAAAAAGTGCAAAGTGAACCTTTAACAGTATAAGGGAATCTGAACCAATGGAAAATAAATATAATGTAATTTTCACTATATTAATTGTTCCTTAAATGCTGATGTGGTGATTCATTAATTGGGGAAGAGGAAGTGCTACCAGTCCAGGCAGTGTAAACCTTAGCAATAAACACTCTGCTTTGTCCTGTCTGTCCATGAAGAGGGCTGCCTTGGAAGCCTGCCACAAAGGCTGGGGAGTCAGTGTGATAATTGGAGTGGCTGCTGCTGGCCAGGAGATCTCCACACGGCCATTCCAGCTAGTAACTGGGCGGACATGGAAAGGGACTGCATTTGGAGGTAACTCTCTCTTGCTTTGGGGATAAAAATAACTTACTCTGGGCTAAAGCTGGGAAGAATACATCCCCTTGGTTTGGCTTGTTCAAGTAATGCACTGTTGACAGGCTATTCACAAATGTTACGTTGTCTTTTAAGATAAAGGCTCTTAAAAATCTGTTATTCCTACAGACAGGGTACAGATTAACACATTGGTATGATATCTAACGTATTTTGAAGAGAGAGTATCTCTATATACTACTATACTACTAAAGGAGTGGGACAGGGAGACTGCTTTATTATCGAGTAAAGGTTTGGGTTGGACCAGTGAAAGGACCTGGTCTTTGGGGAGATGGGAACTCACATCTGTGTGTTTGTGTTGCTTAACCACTAAGTAAATTGTGGGGCCAACATGACAATGTGCTATGAAGACCTTTAAAACAAAAAGGGAACAAGTACTTGATACACATTTTTTCCTGTCAACTCAAAACCACACTGAGTTCTTTTTCTGGAGAATTCAGTAATTACTGAAATTGATGGAAGTATTCAGACTTTGAATTATTACACTGCTCTTTGTCCAAGCAATACAAACCTTATTGGGTTGGGTTATAAAGATATGTAGGGGGCCTGACAGATATGCCTTGTGTATACTTTCCTAGGTAAGGGCTGTTGTTAATGTTGAATGCTGGAACAGCTAGTGAAAGATTCTTCATCAACACTCGTATGTGTTTGGATAACGTGTGCTTTTGCCAGGCCTCCACGGGAGGGACAGACATGTCACTACTCTCTGTTCCTTTTCATATTGATTATACAAGTGCCTATGTACGGGCTGTGTTTTTAATTTTCTGAGATGGGTGGAAAAGGGAAAAAACAAGGCATGTTTTCCTTCTTGCAGGCTGGAAGAGTGTAGAGAGTGTACCAAAACTGGTGACTGAATACATGTCCAAAAAGATCAAGATTGATGAATTCGTGACTCACACGCTGCCTTTTGACAAAATTAATGAGGCTTTTGAGCTGATGCATTCAGGAAAAAGGTAATGTTCACAATATTGAAAGGTATACAAGACACTTCTTGATCAGACACTGTCAAAGTACAGGTTCCCTGCACACTGTCATGTTTTAAACAGGGAAGCTAAAGGGTGACATATGCCACATGCATTGATTCTGATATAAACACACTTCTCTGAGCTTCCAGGCATGTGCCAAAACACAGTGAAAAGCAAGCGACAGTGTACAAGAGAAATACAGATGTAAAGCTGATAAAGAGGACAGGTCAGTCTCAGGCTTTCACCATTGCTAAAACATTCTATCTTATAGAAAGCAATGCAAAGAGACTGAAGATTACATATTCAGTAATATCTAGGTTCCTCTGCAGTTTTGAGCATTATCTCCAGAAACCAGCATGGTCTTTGCATTTGATCTCACTCTGTATCTATCTATTGTATACAACTTCAGGGAAAATAGTAGCTCTATCTGCTTTAGCTCATATGGATTCTATTTTGGATAAATCACTTGACTGTACTTGTTACAAGTGAAAACACTGCATTTTTGCAAATTTCATCTGGCAGTTCATCCCTGTCCCAGTTACAAACTTCAGTATCATTTCAGTGCTTTATTCATACATGAGCATGTCCTAGGAAACTAATAATGAAAGCTACCTAACATTTTCCAAACAGACAAAAGAGAGAATGCCTGTAAATATTAATGCTCCTGATCAATCTTTGCTAGCTACTGAAAGCTGATACCTAGTTTGAAAAAGCATTCATTTGGAGTTTATTTTACTGGAGGAGACAAGCATTATCCTGGATTTTTAGTAACTACTATAGGCATAAGCATGACTTCATTCTTACAAAAGACAGAAGCTAAAATATGTCTCAGCAACGAAAGGGAGGGAACAGATGGGGAGAAAATTGACTTTTTGGTAATTTTTTTTTCTTTTTTATTTTAAGCCTTCGAGCTGTCCTAAAATTCTAGAGTCAAACGTGGACCTTTGAATTGGCCAGCACCATGCTAATTGCCTTTTTATAATGGAATTTTTGATAGAAGATAGAATCAAGCAACTCAAAACTCACTGGGACTAGGAAGACCATGTATTTTTGGGTGAGCATTCTGAGTATTAAATAATAAAAAGTTGTTAACCACTGAATAGCATTACAGAATTAGTCCTAATTATGGAACTTCTGTTTCTGTACTCATTCTTCAAATTCAATAGTGGATAACAATCTGCTTAATAAAAGCTTATTTCTAAACCCAGTGTTGGAATTCTTTAGCATTAAGAGTGACTGTGCTGTGTTTTACTTGTTTTCCTCTAGTGATTTTACAGTGCATGTGTGACAGAGGAGGAGTGTTCTGCAGAGTCTACAGCAAACGATGTGGGATTCACTGCACAAGGCACAGCTAAGCACAGGGGTGAGAAGCAGCATGCATTTGCTGCAACTGTGCTGAGAGTGGCCAGAACTTATCAACTTTCTGAGACTACTCTAGGACTACAGTGGATTGTAGCATCCAGCTCAACCTTGAAGCCAAATGTAGAGCAGAGTTTGGTGTCCAAGGGTAGCCATGTTCTGCCTTATTTTTTTATTGGTCTCTTTGGCAGGCCTCTTGCAAAGATCATGCCACAAACTCTTGTAGTCACTTGCTCTAGTAGTGTCCTCCAAGGCTTCAGGACACTTGTCCCATTTCCTTAACTTACTGGTAAATTAAAGAAACTTTGCAGCCAACACTGCAAAAACAAACAGCGTGGGATTGTTACCTCTAGTCAGAAATCTGATCATGCCATTGAAACAGGAAATACTACTAATTAGAGCAAGTCTGCTCTTGAGGGCTGCAGGGGAAGAGGAAAGCATTGTGTGATGATGGCTTCAGGATTTTTTGGAATTTTTTTGATGGAGGGGTTAAGTCTCAGTTTTGGAGTTGCAGGTTTTCTTAACTCTAGGTGAAGTGATCTGACTGGATAAGGTTCTTTTTGCATTGAAACCTGGAATCAGTGCCTCACATCCAGGAAAACAGAAATGGCAGAAAACAGACTGCAAAGCAGAGGCAGAAAGCCCAGCCAGTTAAAAAAAAAAAGTTACATACATATAAACTCAGTGGTTTTCAGTGAACCAAGGACACTGATTAAGTGAGAAGTTTCATGTTTTAAAGAACCCTGGTCAAAACGATTTCTAACAGAGAACACTGAATGCAAACAGTGATCTTACTAGAAGAAACTCCCTCTCACCACCACCAATTACTCCAAGCCACTGCTATACAACTGGGACAATTACATCTTTTCCATCTCTCATTAAAAAAAATCCCCTAAAGTATTCTCAAAATAGTTGAGGTACTGCATTTCTACTTCATTTCAGACAGAAAAGAACAAATGTGAATGTCGTAAGAATTCTATTTTGAGCATCAGGAGGAAATAAAAATGTATTTGTACCAAGAAAACGAGCCATTGAACCCAGCAATGAGGTGATTTTCAGTACCTTGTAGCTCCAGGAAGCCTGGCTGAACATCAGAAAATCCAGTAGCAAACTCATTCCAGTGAGAGTACTCCATAATTACAAGATGGTATCAATACAATACTAGCTAACCTGGCAAACCACCCCCCAGCTGGATCTAACAGATGTAAAATACTTACACTAGAACAGCTTTTCCTCTATGCTGCACAGACTAGATCAAGACCACACAATCTTGTCTGCACTACATTGTTACTCCAGAGAATCTGCAGTGTGTTTGTGGGAAGCCAGTCTGTAATACCAACAACAAAGAAGTGTAGTGATACCAGAGCACTTGGGTCAAAGACTTGCAGCTTCTTCCCAGCCTGAGGAGTTATGTCCCAGCCACTACTTTGTCCTAGAAAGGTTTTGGTTGAATGGAGCATGTCTGAATTAGGGCTTTTTGAAGTTCTTCAGCAAAGGAACTCAAAACCAAGAGCTTCTATCCCATTTTTGGCGATCAAGGTGCAGTATTGAATGGCACCATCCTGACAATGGTAAGAACTTCAGTGGACAAAAATGTTCCACCAAATCACTGTGCATGAAGTGTGCAAATACTCTGCTGGCTGTCATGTAAAACATGCAGGCTGGCCACTCTCCTCCTGCTGTTAATCTTACTCAACACGATCTACCAAACTTTCTCTCCTTAAATATTTCACATCAAGTTGCAGAAACAGCATGAAGAATCTCCACACTGACTTAAGCAACAGTAAAAGGGAAATACATTAAGAGATTGATTTGGAACTAAGTGCAGGATTGCGTTTTTGGTAAAGTGTATACAATTGCTAAAAAATGTCATTAAAAAGTAGATTTAAGTTGGGATCTAAAGTTGGGATCTTTTATTTAAGTGGATAGCAACTTACATAAGAATCAAAAATAGTTAATTTCCACAATCCAGTCAGCGCAAGCCTAGTACATCATGTTCAAGCAAAGACACATCTAGATAGCTGAAAAAGTAGCTTTTCTCAATACGTTTATTTAGTAAGTTTTGTTCTCAAGGCTGATGTGCCCTCTCATGTTGAAAGATCTGGTGTAGATGCTAACTAAGCTTTCCACTCATTTAAAAATACTGCAGTAGTATGAACTCACTATGAGTACGAAATCACAGTTACCATGCTGTGATTTCAATTTATAGGCAGAAATGCATAGCACCATAGATTACCTGCATTAAAAATGTGCTAAATTTGGTTGTATCAGTGCAACAACAAAGAGGTACCCAAATGGCACATGTGTGGGTTTAAGGGTGAGTTTGAACTGGGTGCATGCGTACCAGTGAGGCTTGCACTACTGCAAGCAAACCTGGATGTAATTGAAAATTCTGTGTCTGGGTTTGGATAAGAAGACAAAAAAAAAGTTACTTCTGTTAAAAGCAGCTGCAACTTTTATTTCATAGACCAAAAATGAAGCCCCCCACCCCCCGCATCATACACACACATAGAAAAGGCAAGTCCATTGTAACCATTCAAGTGAAGGATATGGTGGGCAAACGTCCAGGACAGGCATCTCCTCAACACAGCCCATTCAGCACAGGTAATCCCACTCAAGTACTACGGTCTGTTTTGTTAAAAATCTCTACACACACACGCATACGCACGCACACGCGCTCTCTGTGCATCGTTTCAGGTCACTTTACTGCATAATTAAAACAAGAATGAAGTTAATGAAAACATTGCAGTGATACTCTTCCAGCAACAGAGGTCTGAGGCACTCAGGGCAGAGAAGACATTTTCTGATAAATTTGGGAGTAGATGAGTCCAGTTCTGTGAAGCACTAACCCCTTTTCCCCACCTAAATTCTGCAGTGCCAAGGGGAGCCAAGGGTATGCAGCACGTCATGTGGCAACAAATTCACCAGACATTTTGTAGGAGGTGTATTTTATGCCCATGATTGTATGATTTAATGTCTCTGTTGGTTTAAGTATTTCTTGCTTTACAGTGGTGTAAGAAGTCTACAATGGGGTCTGAAAATTTTTTCATTGCAATTCAGAAGAAAAAATAAATTCCCTCAGCAGAGACACCTAAGATGATGGAAGGGAAATGGGCATGGAAGAAGAAAGGGTAGAGAGAAGAGAGGCTTAATCAATCCACATGCTTTAACATAACCATTTTCAGCTCACCATGACCCACTAACAAAATATAAAGGGGTATATATACCAACACTGCCCACTCTATACCCTGTCTGAGGAAAAAAAGATCAGTGTTCATAGCTGCCCCCCTAAGACTTTCCAAAAGCCTGAAACTCATTCAACCGAGGAGGAAGAAAATCACCCGTTTAAAAATTACCAAAAGAAAATGAATACAGTGTTGAACGTGTTTCATTTTCACACACTCAGACTTGTTTTGAGATACTTCACTGTAAGTCTTGCAAATCCAATCCCCCAGAGCTACTGTGGATGTACTTTTAAAAAATGCCCCACAGTTAACACATGTAGGGATCCCATGAATCATGGGATCTTTTTGGTTTTTATTTCATTCCTTTACCTAGGCAAGTCTGATACATCAGCTTCACTAAGCTTTTGGTGCAGGAGGCTGCCTGCAAGTAATGCTTTGCCAAAAAGCAGCTTATTCCAGGGAGCTGCATTTAAGATAGACTTTGTTAACTTCCCACCCTATCAAATCTCCAGCAAGAGAAACAAGTCCTGCCATTAATACAGTGTGCCACCCACAGTGGCCATCACCACAGAAGCCACCACCAGAGAGATGGGGGCAGAATTAAAGGTAGCCAGCTCTTGTACGTGCATGTCTTTCTCCCTTCTGCCCCCTTCTCAACTGATAAACAAACAAGGCCCAGAATAATATCTGCAGAAGCAAGAGCAAGTCTTTGGAATAAGAAATGCTTAAAATCTCACGTGCCACTCACAAACCAAGAGTGACAGGGCACACTGAAATGGTGAAAAAAACCTGGATCCCAAAATATCAAGTCCCAGTGGGAAAGCTTACCCACGCTTTTCTACCTAATATCATGGCAGCAACAGAAGCAATTGTGTGTCTAATTGGAAGAAAGGTGCTAAAGAGATAATTGAAGAAAAAAGGAAAGTACAGCATGAGTGTTGTAGGTAGGAGGAGAGCAGGAAATTATTTTAATTCTTCTCTGCTTTTGCAGACATTGGGTCAGGTTCTTCGAGATATTCCTCTTATCTACAATCACTGAGAACAAAGTAAATGGTGGAATCTTTCTACTGTACTCTTAAAAAAATGCATAGTACAGGGGCAAAAAATATATATATTTCTTGTTCTGCTGCACCTGCTCAGTGTGGCCTATCACTGGGTCATGAAGTGGGGGCGAATGCTGTCCAGGCGCCGCGTCAGGATCTCGCAGCCCGTGTCCGTGACCAGCAGCGTGTGTTCAAACTGTGCCGAGCGCTTCCCGTCCCTCGTCACCGCAGTCCAGCCGTCCGGCCAGGTCTCGTCCTGCCACCCACCTGGAAACAGAAAGGGTCACTTCCTGCCAGTTTTTAAATAACAAGTATCAGACCCCCAAAGAGAAATGAAAATCTATCAGCTCTGCAGGATAGAACCAGCATCCTGTTCCATCATTACTTAAGAGCAAGCAAGGGTCACCATTTTACTCTACTGCTCAATTGCTCACCTTCACAGATCATTGGCTCAATTGTGAATACATGACCTGGCTTCATGACACCAACAGCCTTGTTTTCTGCAATAAAATAAACACTCAAGTTAGAAAAAAGAATACCATCTTAGTAAATGAACAAATCCCTGTCCCAACAGAACACAACAGAAACACAGTAAAGTCAGAAAAGCCCTTCTGAGATGATCTGTTCACTTCTCCATTTTTACATATACATATACACATACGTAGAGACTTGTCTGAGTTCTTTCCTTCTCCCCATCCACCAACACTGTAACACTTACTCAGGCAGCTTAAAATTAACTGCGGTCTTTCTCTCCAACAACTAGAATTTCAACTCTAGTTCTATAAAAACACTGAACAAATAAAATACAGGAATTTCTGCACACTTTTATAATGGAAAATCATAATGAAAAAACAACAAAAGTAAGAAGCACCTAAGATATTCAGAGAAGGCTTGAAATCTCCTTATTTTTTTGCACGGAGCCATTAGCCTCAATAAATTGTCAAAATGTGACAGTGGTTAAGTAATCCCATGATTTCATTTATGAAAGATACACTTGCCCCCTAATTACTCTGGATAATGGGGTCCTAAGTAGTGTCAGAGTCATAATGCTGTGTTCATTAGCTAACATAAAATAGCATTTTGAGGCATCCAGGACAGTAACAGGAACTTTTTGATGTTAAATGCACCAAAAATGCTTCTGTGGAGGCACATGAACTGACAGACAGCATGACTCCAGGAGTGCAGTTTGACTGGAGAAAGGCTTCAGCCCATTTCCTCTGCCCTGTTTCACCTGGAAGGACAGTGCAGCTCAGATGTAACTGAGCCTGAGAGCTGGAACTCAGAACTGCACAGGAACCATTAGCTCCCAGCTACTTTGCTGCTGTGGACAAGCTGCATTCATTTTACATTCCCCCATCTAACCTTAATTGTGTAAATTTATTACACTGTCTAAATCACCTAGAGGCTTTAAAAATCTCAGACATCAAGCTGCCGCAACAGCAACAGAACATTTTTCTTAGTAAATATGCTTTTTGCTTTTCAAACTCCTTTCATGGTTGGCTAAAAATAAGCAGCAGCATTCTTTTTCCTCCAAAAGGCTTTAAGTCCCTCAGATCTTTCCTCTTTGCTTTTGCTTTGACTCTGTATTTAAAAATATCAGAAAAAACACCCAGCATTTTTCTTTCCGAGAACAGACATATTTGCTCAAAGAAAAAAAAGTTAAAAGTTCCAAATAGCCAGGAAAGATAGAAATTTCCTTTGTCTTGGATTGGATTTTAATTGATCTAAAAAGCTCTCCAAAGAATCCGTATTTTCTTCATTTTACACAACAAAAACTACCTACCAGGAATTGATACCTTTTTACCCTGCAATTAACAGATTTTCTCTGTTGTCAGACAAAATAACTTAGGGAAATGATGACACGGAAAGTCAGGAATTGCTAGACTATATTCTATAACCGTAACGTGTTAAAGCTCATTAGGAGATGGGAAAGTGGAGGGACCTGTCAGTTCTGAAGAAATAAGTGTCCTGTTATCAGGGCAGCTTTACAGCTGAAGTGAGTGTGAACTGTTCATCACTGCTTCATGATGTTTACTCTGCCCTTAGTTGTCCACTGGCACTTAACTTTCCATCCTTTGCCTCTGTGGATGTTGTTTCTTAGTCTTGCTGGAAAAATTGTTACAGGACCATGGACATCTCCAAAGATACCACTACTGGGGGAATGTTCATTCCTCCTCTGCCACACACTAGGATGAAGTTTCCAGAAACACCAAATCACAACACTCGAATGAAGAAAAGTGAAAGAAACAGGATCCAGATTCAGGCACAACACCATCTATACTATTCAGAGAGCTTTTTATTTGCATCTGTAAATGGCACTAAGGTTTTGCGTAGAACTTCTAAGGAGAGAAACATTTTGCAGTTCATGTCAGACAAGACTGTCTAAGGGAATTCAGCTGGGAATTCAGGAAAAAACTTTGAGCACTTACCCAGAACTGATGAGAGCTAACACTAACCATTAGTGCAGGCAGATAATGCAAGCACAGGTTCATAAAGTATGCTACAGTCCAGAGTTTAAAACAAAAAAACTATTTCTCATGTGCCAAAATGCCAACTTGATGGCTCAAGTAAATTTGGTGCATTTGCTGCAAATCACTTCTTGTCTACAGGACAGCACAAAGGGAACAAATACTCACTGGCATAATGGGGCACGTTAGGAGCTGTATGGAAAAGTTTATGGATTCCATGCCCACAGTAGCTCCGAACCACTGAAAATCCATTTGCTTGGGCGTGTTTCTGAATTATGTTCCCCAGTTCTCTGTACCGAACACCAGGTTTTACTGCAAAATTAAAGAGATACAGATGAAAATTTAGAGAGCTTTCTTTCAACACAACTAACCATCAAACACCATCTCTGTTGCACTCATGACTTGTGTGTCCATTTGTTCCCGTATGCAGCTTCCTATGATCACTGAGTATGTGTGTGCAATAACATGAGAGAGGGAGGAAACTATATCATATTAAAAAAAAACCAAGAGAGACAGAAGAAAATACCTTTTTCACAAGAATGCTACTTCCTTACTTCCAGGGATGCAAGCGCTCACATTAAAAGGATGTCGAAGTTTGAAATTAAAAATAAAGGACTTTGAAAATACTTGGTGAGCTCTCATACCCTGAGCTGCAGTGCTTCTTGCAATGAATGTATGAACTATATTTTAATATACAATTATCCCTCTATTATGTGAAGAATGCACACAAAGGACCAATATTTAGAAAAATAAATTAAGGGGAAATGGTTATCTCTACTCTTAGACAAGATTCTCACTGACAATGCTACAGCAAATAAGGATGTTCATATTCAGTTTTAACTTTTTTTGACAATTCCTGTAGGAAGCCTTACAAGTTAAAAAGTGTTTGAAATACATGAAAATAGTGTGAGAAATTCACTTTGAGCACTTGGACAAGGGAGTAACAATACCATAAAAGCAACAATGTTTCATCCTTCAGCTAATGAAGATTCATCCCAAGAACAACCTTGAGCCCTTAAAACAAAATATCAAGCTTTCCCAAGACTATTCCCAACTCCCTGAATATTTGCTGTTCCTTCAGGAGCCAGATGTGTGTTTGTGTGCAGCTATCTTAACCAGACTTCACATAAAGCTAAAACTTTATGTGAAGCAACCATTTAGTTCAATTCTCTGCTAATGTAAGCGACTACAACTGAAACCCCTAAGCTGAATATACAGAAAGTAACAAGAAACTTACATTACTGAAATATACATGCTTCTCCAAAAATTAAAAAGGACATGGTGGGGAAGAAATTAATCTGTTGCATTTGTGCTAAATAGCTGTGAAGTATGGGCCTGACAGCACGTGCAACTAATTTCAATGGAGCAAGGAGCCCTCTGCTTCTCTCTCATACAGCTCTCTCAGCTAGAGCTCTGCTGGTCCAACACCAAGATGTTAAGGTGATTTAAAGAGGGGAGAGGTGACCCCCTTTTAACAGCTGAGATACTTGCTGCCAGAATTCCTAGTCACATGCAATGTCTAAAACCCTTTAAAACATGTTACAGCATCTATAAAATTGCCTGGAAAGACTTGAAGTGAGATTTTTTAATCTCATTTTAATGAACACAGGGAAATTTCTGTCACAGTTTCTACATCAAAACCAGGATACAAAGGATAAGAGACAACACATGTAACAATTGCTATAAAAAAGTACAGGACCAAAGATACACACTGTTCTGGTTTAGCTCTGAAAAACAAAGTGGTCATTTCAGAACAGTAATCCCACATAAAGAGGTAGGTAATCTCTATTCTTCTGTCTTGGTTTGGGAAGACAGGTATCTGCCAGGGAAAGCCGGAGCTTCCCTTAGAATGGAGAATGTAAACCACGCCGCCCCCCCTTTCCAATTACAAATNAATCCACTCTCTCTCCCCGAACGCTGAGAGAAAACAGAGTGCCCCTCTGCCCCCAGCTCTGTCCTTTTTCCTACCCCCAAAACTCTCGTTATCTCCCCCTCCGAGATTTGGCCACCTCTTTGTTTCGGTTAAGTACTGTTAAGTACCCAACATTTGGTCTCCTTGGTAATTTATGGGGAAAAAATTCTTTAGAGAGAAAAAAAAAGACAAACCTAACCCCCAGCATCTTCACAGCTCAACCTGGCAGTATTTTCTTGATCGCACAACAGATACACAAGACATCAATCCTATGGAATTTTGTCTTTTCAGCTGGACTAGCTATCTCCAAATTATTAACCCAAATTTTGTTCATTTTAATTTCTTTTATTTACATTTCCTTTTGATTAAATGCAAGTTTAAAGCCTTACTATATGGCACCTTAAACGTCAATCTGTAGAGGCCATGAAATGATTAAATTATAATGAGGATTTTAAGAAGCGCCAGGGTATAAAATGTACAGATGGCACAAGTATTTCCAGGGACTTGAGAAATTCTTTTGTTTTCTGAAGTTGAACATAACATTCTGCAGCTACCTTTCTATCTCACTCTGTCTCAATGCAGCTGTCCTGACTGTTAACTAAGCAAGATAATTAAAATTCTGTATGTACTCAAGGATATGGATCTGTCTTCTCTGGCACACTCCCACTGAAAACCAAGAGGTCAAGCTAGCTTTATGAAATAAACATCAGGTTTGGCAGGGCTAAAGAGATATGTTAAGGTGTTCACACCGTGTTTTACCTTACCAGTTCACTGTGCAACACCATACAAATTAAAAAAGTAGGGTTCTCCAAAACATACTTTGCTTGTTACATTCTCTAAGTTACTCAGATCAAGGATGTCTTACTCATCAATGGTGAAAAAAAGGCTGTTTCCATGTCAATATCATCTGCAGATCAGCTCAGCAGCAAACACATTTTCCCCATCAGCCCATATTTAAAAAGAAGTTGCAGCCACCACTCACAGAGCTGTGCCATTTAAAGGATCACTGCATTACACATCATCCATCATCAGCTGGTGACAACATACCAGTGCTTCTGTGTGCTGCACCAGAGTCACTCTGAGCAGTGGCAATACGAGTAAACATCTTTGAGAACCAAATCTTTTGTGCTTCAAACATGTTTTACCTGCATCAATGGCTTGCATTAGGCACTCATAAGTTGTCTGGACAAGCCTCCTGGCACCCTCGTCCACGTCTCCGACATAAAAGGTCTCGTTCAGATCCCCGTGGTAGCCATTGCGATAGACGGTGATATCCACTGCAAACAGCAGACATGGAAATTAGCACTCCACTCCTCACTTCCTGCCTCCCACTTTGGGAAAGAACCAACATGTACAAATGGGGGGTTCCAATTGTGAAGTGATCGCTTCACAAGAATTCCATATGAAGACTCTTCCAGCAGAATCAATTCTTTCACGCTTTCCCTGTAGATTCTATATAATAATTTGTAAGTTAGTGTTTCACTGGTAAACAGTCTGATTTAGTGAAATAAAAGGGGGAGGAAAAAAATCCCCCAACAATGCAACAGAGACACAGCAAGCTAGAATTGGTTTTTTAGGTAAAGATAAAAATGGGAAAGAGAAGCTCTTTGCTCCATGGTGATTTACCTGGCTAAAGTACTGTCTTAGAATTAATTCCAGCTCTAATAGGGGAAAATTACACTTTAAAAGGCCTATAATCATGGTTTTATATACCATGATTTGTCTTGCTGTGGCAGAATGGGAACTTTTGTTTCTGTGTCAGTCAGCTGGTATGTTTAATAGCTGCTACATCACCAAACTCACTAGAAGAGTTCTTGCTCTGCTATTCATGAAGAAACCCACACCCAAATCCTCTCACAGGTAAACAGTCATGAAGGAAACTAGCAAAATTGTACTTTAGGAATATTGTACATGAACTGCCGAGAGAGACCAATATAATCTTGATAGGGAGATGTGGGAAAACACACTTTGGTGTCAACAACCAGACATCACTTGCTAGTACCTTCTGGATGATATGTCCCTGTGATTCAAAAAACCTGTTTTGGACTTTGACATGGCTTCCAGGCTAAAAAGTTCCAAATAAAGAAAAAGATGGACATTTCCTTTTAATTGTTCATTGGGTACATTCCCTCCAAGGTACCTTTTCTTTCCCTCCTTGTAACTTGTTTTGGTCCTCCTTTTCAAGAGGCTTTTGAGCCACCACCTTACAGAAAGGAAGCCCAGTTCTTTCTCATCATAACAAAGCAGAAGGCTCCAAGCTTGATCAAGTGCAGGAACATGGGCAAAGGTATGACTAAAGCCTCTTACAGAAGGTGTTCTCTAGGGCTGAGGTACAGCCTTGGCATGCAAACAGCAGAGAGGTAAGGCACCACTGTAGGTGAAGTCAACCATGCTGATTAGAAGGCTGGAGCACCTCTTCAGTTAGAAAAAGCTGAGAGAATTCAGATTGTTCAGCCTGGAAAAGAAAAGGCTTTGGGGTGACTTAATTGTGGCTTTCCAGCACCTGAAGGGAGCCAAGAAGAAAAATGGAGAGAAACTTTCACAAGAGCATGTAGGGACAGGACAAGGAGGAAGGGATTCAAACTAAAAGAGAGTAGGTTTAGATTAGATACTGAACAAAAATTCTTTATGGTGAGAGTAGTGACACACTGGAACAGGCTGCCCAGAGAAATTGTGGATATCCCATCCCTGGAAATGTTTAAGGCCAGGCTGGATGGGGCTTTGAGCAACCTGGTTTATACTGAAAGTGTCCCTGCCCACAGCACAAGGGTTGAAGCCAAATGATCTTTAAGGTCCTGTTCAACCCAAACCATGATTCTATGAGCTGGCCTTCTTAAACTGGTCTCCAACAATGCCAGAATAGCTGGCAATAGTAAAGAGCTGTGCAAAATCATCATCTTTGAAGTTAAAGTAAGATAAAAGCACTTTAGCATACATTGTTACAAGTACCCTACAAGCTCAGAGCTTTCAACCAGACCACACCTTACCTAGACAGGGGCAGCAATCATGAAACTTGTTCTGAAAAGGCTGGCAACCCATAGCACAGAGGTGTAGACTTATTATTACAAGTCAATATGCATCAAATATCTGATAATCTAAAAAGATTACAACCTGCTTCTAGAGGCAGGTCAAACCTTAGCATATGCTGTGTATTTATTTACAGGTAAGGGAAAAACAAACCAATGAAATAAACAAAGGTGCAAATGTTTGTACAAAAAAAAGCATCATTAATTTTTACTGCCAAACCAAGAAAAAAACGGAAGTTAAAACAAGATATGGTCAAATAATTTACAAAAGTATCTCTCACCACCCAAGAAGGCCTAAGTACCTTGAGTATCAAGAACAAAAAGCAGCTGGTATTGTTAGGCTGTGAGATGCTCAAAAAAAGATAACATGCACCTATATAATGCCTCCACATTAGGACTCCTTACAGTCATCATAATCATCATGAGCAAAGCAAAATTGTAACAATCTAGAGCCATCTAATCAAGAATTCACACGGAACTAATCCAGCTGAATAATTCAATATACATTTTACTCACTATATACACACACAGTCTGGAACAACTGGAATCTAGCCCACAACTGGAATACTCAGGCACTATAACTAACGCACAGATCAGGCCAGAAGAATTATAAAGCTCTTAAAGTGGACTGAACTTTTGAAATTATTTTATTAAATGAATTCATTAATTTAAGTATGTAAAGAGCAGAGGTAAATGAGAACAACCTAACTGGTAAATGAGAACAAAATCCTCTCTTAAGAAGCTATTCAAATGATGTTGCCTGCTTCTGAAATCTCACCTTACTGCATGGTTTAAGTGCACAGAAGCTAGAATTGTTAAAGGTTAATTTTCACAGTACTTACCATTAACAATATCTCCCTCCTGCAACGGCCTCCTGTCAGGAATTCCATGACAGATCACTTCATTCACTGACGTACAACATGACTTGGGGAAATTATAATAATTCAAAGGGGAAGGATAACAATTCCTTGCAATACAAGCCTAAATAGAGAAGATACAATTTACACCAATAAGTTTTGTACAAAGAAAAAACACAAAAGAAAACATATGTGCAACAGCTTTACAGTAAGAATGATAGGCTGAAAAGCACTGACTCTTGAAAATAAGGTTCTTCAAGCATTTCTTGGCGTGTTTTCACTACACCTTGCATTTCTAACCAGGAAGAATTTAAAGCTTTAATTTTGTTTCTACTAATTCTCATGTTTGACTGCAAATAATGAGATATTCACCTTTGAAACAATGCATGGCAATATTCAGTCAGTTTTAAAAAGTAATTTTCAATTACCGCTTTTAAGCACCCAGTCCAAGATTTCTGCAAGACACGCAAGCTAAACAAAATAATATTTAGCACTACTCTTCCCCCCAGCTTTAAAACCTTAAGCTGCTGCCCTTGCACTCTAATAACCTTTTTATATTTTTGCAAAACTGACACATTTCACATATACTTACACATACATACATACACTTTGTGACATACTGAGCAAAGTACTGAAAAAAATACTGTGTTAACTTTTTTTAAAAATAATAATAAAAAATAACACTGGTTTTAAAACTGCAAAACATCAATTAGGGATATCAGTCAGTATCAACAACCTGCCAAAGTTTCCATAAACTGCTGAGGAGGGGTAACTCCATGTTAACTACTAGCTGTTTATATTAGACATTATGCCTAAGCAAGTAGTTTGATGTTTAATGCAGTTCAACAGAAGTCTCCAGCCTAATGGAAGCAGACAATCTTGGCTCAACAGCTGCAGATGCAGATAAAAAGAAAGCTCTCTAACAAACTTAACTATACCAAAATTGTTTTCTTTCCCACAATGCACAGAAGTAGCCTCAAGTACCAGATTACATGATTCATAGGGAAGACAGCAAAGAAAAAAATTACACAATTCAAATATCTATGGAAAGTTAAGGCAGGAAGATTCTTGAGAATGTTTTTTAAACACTTCACTGGACTGTGGCTTTATTTTGTCAGACTGCATCAAACATCTTGTTCCAGTTCTCTCTGAGGCACCTCAGTTCTGATTCCCAATCATAAATAATTTAACTTTCTCCTCTATATGTCTTAACCAACCACAAAGAGTACGGGAAGTCCATGGCCTACATATGATGTTCTTTATATAATGGTATCCATGGGGCAAAAAGGGTTTAGAAGAAAGAAAATAATATGATGTTAACTGAGAAAGCAAGTGAAGAAACTTAGAAGAAATCTGAAGCCAGAAACATGGAAGTAGCTGATACAGAGAGAGGCCCAGCAGTTGCTAAATCACTTTGAACCTACCATTGCACTGTAGAACACTTCTGCCATCTGCACTACCCACCAGCTTCCAACTGGGAAACAGTTTGAAATAAAGATATGGAATTCATGCAACAAAGAAAACCACACAATAATAATTTAACACTCATAAACACCAGAAGAATAATAAACTAATCTTACTAAATGGACAGCATGATCAATTTCTTCAGTAGTTACTCCTGGTTTCACCATCATGGCAGCAACATCCAATACTTCTCTAGCAAGCTGCAAATGAAACAATTTAAATTTTAAAATAGAATTAAAATTGATCTATTGGTTTAATTTCAGTTGATTTAAAATAGGCCAGAACTACTCTCTACAAGATTCATAACCCATTTTTGATAGCTGCCCTGAGATCACCAGGAAAGTTGTGTGGAGTTGGGCTCTAGGAAGACTTTGAGATGTCTCCAGGTCATGTACTCAGCCACCTCAGTGAGAGCTGAAAACACCCCAGCTAAAGTTTGGATCACATTTTTCTTGAATGCCATAATCTTCAATTGGACTACCTTAACACATTTCAAAGTTTGCCTTTATGCACAAGGAATTTATTACAATTGAACAGCTCTTTTTCAAAAATTGTTGGGGATGGGGCTTTGTTTTGCTTTTTAGTTTTTACCCAGTACCAGTTCCAGGAGAGGAAAAATTCTCATTTTATGCACTATAAAACATATTCTTAACAGTAACAATGTGTCAGGCACAGATTGTCTTACTACTAATCACAAATGCAGGAAACAGATAAAAGTCACCCTTCTGCTTGCAAAATTCTTTACTGGAAATTGGGGTCACAAGAAGAGAAAAAGCCAGAAAATACCGAGCTTCCCAAACTATTTTTCAGTGTTCTAAGTGGTTTGAAAGTTTGTACTCTCAAATGTGCTGTGACAAAGTGGTAAAATCATTATAGATTTTTTAAGAATTCAAAGGCACCTTGTGTAAGAAAAATCAAAATCTCCTTACCCTACACACTACTCGCATCCCTTCTATATCCTCAGATGACAGTATTTTTATTTGAGATGTTCCTTTTAAAGCTTGTTCTGATTCAGACATCCCTGAAAAGAAAAAAGGGAGAAGATTAAAAGAAGGAAGAAAAAGACCCATGTTATATAGGGTGATGATTGCCACACTTATCCAATCCAGAAATTTTCTTAGCTTACCAGGAGCAACAGAAGTACAGACTTTCTCACCATAGCCTAAAGTAAGAAACCCACCAAGCCACAGTATTATCAACATTATTCAGATTAATTGGAATTCATAAGCCTTCCACAATACCATAATGCCCCATGTGCTCAGGAAGCCCATTCACTAACTGCATAAAACCATCGTGTCCAGTTAGTCAAAACACAACCTTAAATATCAGATTTAGAAGGAAGTTTATTTTATTCATAGAAAAGCATTTTTCAGCTGCTCTTAGAAAATAATTAGTGAAAATCACATCCTAAACCAGTCGTAAAGGGTTACATAAGCTTGGGGATATATCTGGTTATACTACTGCAATAATCAGCTGACAAAAACATGTAAATTCTCCCTACCAAATTCTGTGCAATTTCAGCTTTATAGATGAGCAACCCCCTAAAATCCAGTATTTTGTGTTGTTTTAATATTTACACTCTTTAAAAAATAACTATGGAACATCTTAAGATTAAAAAATAATGCTAACAGACTTTATAGAGCCTTTTAGGGAAATGCAAAGCTCCAATACTGGTATAAAAAGGGGAAAATACCAAAACAATCCAGTAAGTGAGTAATTTTGAATGCATTCCCTCTCTGTCCAAAAACACTTGGAACTCATACACCAGTTTTCTTTTGGGGGATGCATATTGCAAGGTTTTCTTGGTTTTGTTATAAAATAATACATTTTCAACAGATACACTGATGCCACAGAGAATGGTCTAGCAGAATACATCTGTGACAGTCAACTGATTGATGTTATCAAACTAACAACAGGACTAGGACTTGTATGTTTGAGATTAAAAATACCCAAAACCAAATTAACTAACTCTTAATTTCCTGTACACCTTTAAAAGACAACACATTACAAACTTTGGACTTCTATAAGATACTTGCAACCATGACTTTTTAAAAATTAGTAAGTTACTGTGGGAAAGAAGTAAAGTGAGAACAGATGAAAGAGGTTGTCTTCTCCAGTATCTCCTTGATGCTTTAAAGGCTTTTTCAATGAAAAGGAAAATAGAGAGCAAACATATCACTCATAATTGTGATTTGTTCCATGTTACCTAGGGGGTGATCAGCATAATCCGGTCTCTGAATGTAACTTGGCACAGGTCTTGTTGGCGTCTAAATAAATCACAGGCAAAGCTGGTTAGGTTTCAAGAACAATTACTATAGTCACAAAAACAGAGCCACACAACAAAATTAAATGCAATATGAAATATTTCATGTGAAATATGTCTAAGCCCATTTAGAAAAAGTTGCAAAGTATGTAAACATTCCAAAAGTTCCAAGTCTCATTCCCAAATGTTCTGCTGTTACTCTCTATTGCTATCATAGAATACAACTTTTAATAGCCAACTGCACTGCTCTGTAAAAAATCAGATTTTTATTGTCCAGTGAATTGAACTGGTTTTATAATGTATTATGCCTTATGCTGCTTTCCAGACTGCAAGTGCACTGGTTCCAAATACATCCCTCTTCTCTTTAGCAACATTGCTACTTCTGATCACCACCTTAGTCAAAATCTCTAATTTCATTTGCGTCAGTCTCACAGCAGTCACAATACAAAACAGCCAATGTTCAGAGATAACACAACTAAATTACTTAGGCAGTGAAATATCTCAAACATCTTCTCTCCAACATCACTAACAAACACACATGGGCTCAGGCTCTCCTAATCTGTTCTCTAATGAGCCTGTAACAGATGGAGAAGGCTAGAGAGAGGATGGCACTGGGGCAGCTTTTCTAGCACAGGCCAATTAGAAAAGACAAATGTAAAGAAAATGCCATGATTGCTGTAAAAAAAGCTTCAGTTTACTCCGTGTATAAACTTGTACCAATTTAAAAATACTGTTACATCTGTATATATATATATACATACAGTTATATGTCATCATCTTCTACACCCACCTTTCACAACTAAAGATCTTACTGACCTCTTGTTGTTTCTTCACCATTCCAGTGCTGGAGATTACTGTAACCTCTGTTCTTTCAGCTGTTCACCAGTTCACTCACCAGGTTATCCTAAACCACTTACATAATATAATATAAACCCATTTATTTAAATTCTAAATTAATTCACTTGAGCTTTTCAGAAACAGACTGCTCCATAACTGACGAGGACAACAAACAGCTAGGAGACATCATCTGAACTAGCAGTAGCTTTTTTGCAGAATAAATGTCACAGTGTACATCCAAAAGGTATGAGTTTAAGCCTGTTACTGATGCTCACAGGCACTCTCTTAATTATAAATATACCAGGAGATAGAATAAGTCAAACTAAAATGAACCACGATAAGGACAGACATGCACGTCCTTGCCATCGGGTTCAGATCAAGAAGCTCTCCCCTCTCAGCTAAAATGTGGGAGGTCATCAGGTCAGGAATGGTCCATTACTTGCTACAGAATGTGCAATGTGCTGGAGTAGAGTGGTACCTCTTGCTTACCAGTGGATAGTGTGGCCTGAGTTTCCCAGTGTATCGATAACCAGACCAGGGATTTGTGTTAACGTCGCCTTCCAGGCTCCAGGAGGAAACTTCACGCTTAGCTTTTTCATCTTCTAAAAATACAAGAAAAAAGGAGGGAAAAAAGTTGCAGCAGCAAAATCTGTCCTACTAAGAATGAGAACTGTGGGGTCTGGAAAGTGACTTAGAAGTGTGTAAGTCTAGACCTGACTCTGTCTGGCATTTCAGATACTGACACATGAAAGCGTAAGTAGCAGTTACCATTTTGTATTGTCCATTCCAAATTCACATTCTTCCTATCCTATTCAACAGCAAACTGGGGAACATCAGGACTGAATGCACAAATGAAGTGTAGCAATTAAGTTGTGCTTCATTTGTAGTTTTATAACACAGTGCTTGTTTTCATTCCCAGGAAAAAGCCTGTTTCTACAGAGGCACGCACTATCCCTTCAATTAACACCCTTGCACTGCAGATGAACGCTCCTTTCTTGTTATGTCCCTTAGCACCCGGTGACTGAAATGACTGAGGTGGGAAGGAGGCCATCCAAAGGTGAAAGGCACGCCATCCAACTGTCAGGCTCAACACATGGAGGCTGCTACTCCTCCAAAGCTGATGAAGAGAGTGCAGGTCCTGCCACTTCTGCAGTTCAGGACAAGCAGTGCTCACACCTTAGAAGACGGTCCCAAGCTGCTGGAGCTTCCCAGCTCTCCGAACCTTGTGAAATTCATGTCTGACCTGGTCCAATGACAGACTTCATTCACAAATAACACATTCCTATGAGGGCAAATTGAAGGTGTTTACACAAAGGATTGAAACAAGCAGATCCTGAGCAATACCAAAAGGAGAAGTATTTACTCAGAAAGAGAAGGTAAGGGTTAAGAAAGAGACAGTAACATTAATCTTTAACTCATAACCGATAACTTGTTTGTTTTCTCTTTTTATATCTCAGAAGGATGAAAAGGTAGCAAAGGGTCTGCCATTGCAAGCCCTAATGTCAATTCCTCAGAGCCTCTGTGGCTGACATCTGAGCCATCTGCTCAAATGACATTCAGTTCAGATGAAACTGAGAAATATCAATTTAAATATCCAAAGCTTTTCATATTCACACAAATTAATAGGATACAGAGGGCAAGTGTGAACTATTAGATCCCTACACTGGGAAGGCAGAATGAAGGAAGCCATTTGTAATTGCCAGTACTACTCCAACCTATTTACCATTCAACATTTATCATGGAAAAAGACGCTCTATTGGGTTTTAGGAAAGGAGGTAGATTATTTGAGGATGTGAGTTTCTGCCATATCACTTTTTAATCCTACCTCTCTTTTTAGCAGGGCTTAATGAAGATAGGCAGGGTGCTGGCAGGGAGGAACCAAGGGGGCAGAACTAAGGTCTGCCCTCTCCTCTTTGGTTTTAAACTCTTCAGTTATTTTCACCACTCAGATAAGGTAGAATCTACCAGTCTCATGGTATTTCTGTGCCAGAGCTACTAGCTGTCACTAAGGCACATAGATACTCTTACTACCCTGAGCTGAACTCAGCAAAATCCTAGCTATGGTACATCCTCTATCAGTGGCTGCACCATGCACACAAGCATTCTCCCTATTTTCCCAAAAATGTACAGAACAGCTGTACTCTGACTCACTTGTGTTCCAGCAAGTGTCTAATCACAAAGACTTTGCAAGAACCTTTCCCACTGTACTGCCTCTGACTGCAATAGACATCAAAATGCTATGAAGGAACAGTGCCTTACAATACTGATTTATTACTCTCCTTGCCCTTTATTTCAGCACCCCTCTTTCTGTGTTTATATAGCTGGCAATGTAGCTCAAGCAATAATTCATGCAAATAGAAAAGTGAACAGAAACAAACACTACCGTGATCCTCTGCCTCCAAAATTTTACATAGCACTCAGATTGTCCAGAACTGGACAAAATTTCAGATATGCATCATCCAGTGCCAGGCATCTTGGAAAACCACCCAATACATTCCAAGGCAGAGAAGCACAGAGCAGTTGAGGTTGGAAGGGAGATCTGGAGGTCATCTGGTCCAATCCCCAGCTCAAGCAAGGCCACCTGGAGATCATTGCACAGGACAAAACCAATTCAAAGCAATATGAAAATGCATTTTAAAAAGTAATGTACTTACTTGCTTTCTTGTGTAATAACTTGTGAGTGGCCCAGCTTCCCTTAAAGCATTCCTAGAATTGCAAACAAAATGTATAAATACATGTTTTAAGCAGTATTTACATGGACAGATATGCCAATCTGACAAAATAGAGAAGCAAATGTATTTTAAAAGAAAACTGGAAGACAGTTTTTATTAACCCTTGTAGCAATATGCAGTAAATGCTACTGTAACTGCTAGTCTTAGCAATAGAAAATATTACATTCAAAAGTTTACAAACCAAAATAGGCAGAAAAAGCACAGCCAAAAAGACAACACCCATGGCAGTGAAATACACTGATAAAATCCTAAATATTATTGACCCCTTATCATTTTAATGAGTAGCTAAACACCATGGTGGCTGCAGGTTGGCTGAAACAGAGTCTTTCTCTGTATCTGATCTTACAGCACTGCAGTGAGCAGCAAGGTCCTCCCTTGACTCCTAAAAGAAGCCATCTCCTCCTGCTAATTGCATCCCTTCTGCCTCCTGCTCCAGCACAGGAAAGCAACAGAGGCCAATTAGCACAACCACGGGGGAACTAATGAAGTAGACTAAAGGGCGGAAATGCAGGCTACTGAATGAAAATAGGAAATTGAAAAAAAAGTATTGAGAAAGTTGAAATGGAAATCAAGGAAAGAGTGAGACTCTGGAAGAGTTTGGTCTTTCCTCTTCTTCCCAAGCACAAATAGAGCAGTTCATGCCAGGAACAAAGAATCAAGAAAGGGGCAGATGGAAATGGCTAGCAGCTGAAGAATAAAGAAGGACTAAGATGAAGAAAAGACATGAAAGAAAAGAAAAGAGATTTAAGTGGAAAATCCGAAGAAGGTAGCATTAAAGGTGATCCTTTAAGGTGCTAATCAGCAAATTACTTGGGTTTGTAGCAGAAATTCTAAATCAACGGCTATGTGCACTCAAAGCATCCATTAGGAGACTGCTAATTCCAATCATTGACAATTACAACTGAATTTCTGAAGAAAGAGGCAGGAAGCAAACTGTTTTTCTTTTTAAGGAAAAACAATACTAATGCTGAATCATCATTGTAAAACTACCATCCAGAGCCAACAACTGATTCAACCTAAAGTTTACAACACTCAACCAGTCCAAGACAACACATCTGCAAACTAAGCCCAGCCTGTAACATTCTACCCTTGCTTCAGGGTTGCTCCTGAGCGCTCTGAGCTGTCTGCTCCAGTTGAGCCACTTTCTCCCTCCTCCCTCATTAGTCTTGCAACCAGCAGTTACCAAAGGGCACCCACAAACACACAGTACAGCAGTGCACAAGTACACCTACAGTCAAGGAGACCCTGCTCTGTGTGTGCTGCTCCCCTCATGCCCAGAACCAGTTGCTCGTTGTGTTCTCCCACCCCACACACCAGTAGTGACTGCCCTGCCAGGAGCTCTGGAACCAACACTTCGATGACCGGAGAGAACGTCACTTCCAACAGCAGCCCAAGGTTTTGTCACACTTATATAACCCACTGCACACACAGACCTTTGCACTGCACTGTTCTCTGCTGGGGAGCTGGGAGAAAAGGAACAGGTTTTAACTGAGGTCTGCTTTAGGAAAAAGAAAATTTTTAAAAAAAATTCTAAAAAGGCCATTTCAAGGACACTGGAAGCACCAGTATGGTTTTAATCCCCTTTCAAACATGAGGTCTTTGTTCTGAAGCATAAAAAGGATAACACAACTAAGGACTTAGAGCAGCTACCAGGTCTGCAAACTTAGAATCCACTTTTTTGAATATAAAGGAGTATTTGGAAAATGAAGACATATATCAGCTGTGGTAACTACTGATCGTAGTTCATTCTCTCTTTCCCATGAAATTTTGGGGGATGCTCTCCAATGCCCTTGCTTTGTCTTACACCAAGAGTCTTTCCTCTTCGCTGGCCCACAACCAGAATTTACTGGGCAAACACAGCACCAGGGACAGTACCATAACCTGAGAGACTCCCTTTTTTCTATTTCCTGCAGCTGTGGACAACCTAAGATGATTCTGCATAAGGCTGCCATATGCCTAAGTTTTCCCAAATGTGTTTCCCAGATTTTACCTGCCCTCTATCCCCAGAGAAGCAGTAGCTCTGCCAGAACTCCTGGGCACAGCTCCAAAGCTGCTGTACCCCGAGACAACCCAGACACGTGCACCATGTGCACATTCATCAACTGCAACAGGCACACACAGTAAGTCCAAAGCATTTTTGTGAGCAGGGGCTGTTACAGGTGCAATGTACAATCAATGAATCTCTCTGCCTTGGTCTGACACTTTTGGAAGGCACTCAAAGGATGTGTTGCACATCCACCTACAGCCCATCTATTTTGTGTAGGATCAGTCATACGCTTCCTGCGAGCACTGGACTTACTGCATACACACAAATTATTCATATTCAACAACCTACTGCACAAGCACCACATGGCACATGACTGCAGAGCTCTGCCTAGCAATGCCACATAAAAATATGGCAGCTGTCATCTCACAGGTTGGAGAAACATAGCTCTGGCAACACAGCACTACCAAAGCAGCACCGCACATTGCAAACACCCTCACCCTCTATACCGCAGACTTCCCGACAAGCCATGGAAGAAACCTCCTCTTTCTCTCCATCTGGGCCACTTTCTGGAGTTTTTTCTGGAGAAAATCACGCATTTCACTGAGCCTTCTCCTGAAACATCTACTTCAATCTTGCTATTACCATTCCTGTCTCTTAACAATTCTTCTGTGTTCCCATGCCCTATCCACATCAGGATAGAAAATCTTCTATGAGTAAATAAACAAAATCCAAGGAAAAAATACCCACGGAGATTTTTAATATTAAAATGAAGAAAATAAAGTGGGTTTTGTCCAGATACAGTGAAAAAACAAACATGTAACACTGCATGACTATATTTTAAAACATTAAATAGCTTCAGGGAGAAAGTACACAGGAACAATATGAATTTGGCTTCAAGTTTCTTGAAAGACTTCCTGGGTTTCATTTCAAGCACTACATTATCCATTAGCATGCCTGATATTAATATCCCCACCCTTCTTACCTCAAGCATATTTCTTTTTCTTGCATGTGACTTTTACATCTCAATTAAGACAGATGTGGAAACACTGAAGAGGACTGTACAAGAAGAGAGGTAGGTGTCCCTGCCAAAAAGAAAGCAGAAGGATAATCCTCGACTTGTTTAGAGCAATCCTGGGTACAACTATTCTATCAGTAAGAAAAACATAAATGTGTCTTCTAGACAGAGTGTCATCATATTGAAACCTTTTAACAACATTAACCCAAGGCACAACCAACATTACCATTTGGAAAGATTCCTGCTGCATCCCCTTGTGAAAGCGGTGTTATTTCTGAAAATGATTTTTACCTTAAGGACTTACCCAGTGTCAACAGAATCACGCGGCACAGCAGCATTTGTTTTATAGTATGGTGCATTTTCACCATGAACACACTGCTCACTACCAAATACATTGAGGGTTTTTTAATCAACCATTGAGAAAAAAAAAAACCTTTAAAACAGTTATTGGAATAATTAGGGAAACAAATGTGCTATGTTTATTGTCATCTTCAAAATAATAACAGAAAGTTTCTTATTTGTTCAGTTTATGTATGCATACAATCTGATTAAGAGGTGGGAAAGTACAGCCAACTGCAAATTCCAGAGGAGAAAAGGATACTCAATCAGGATTAGGATATTACTACACTACAAACCTCTGTATAGCACAGATATAACACACTAGATTTAAATAAGCTACTCAGGGACAGGGATGTCCCATCCCTGGATGTGTCCACAGCCAAGATTGATGGGGTTCTGAACAACCTGATCTAGTGGAAGGTGTCCCTGCCCATGGCAGAGGACTGGAACTAGATGGTCTTTAAGGTCCTTTCCAAGCCAGGCCACTCTATGATATCCAAGCCCAGGAAGCTACACAGGCACTGCAGTACAGAATTCAAGGCATGCTGACAGACTGTGTTTCTGAACTGCATTTGCATGGGAGCAGCTCATTTCAAGCTAGCTCTGGTAACCCCTGTTAGCACTCCAACTTGTGTCTAACCTCCACAGAATTACCCCCTCCATCCTCTATGGTCACCATTTAGAGCCACTGTGATGAATTTCAAAAATTACCTACTTTACAGGAAAAAAAAAAAGATAGTTGGAATCAAGATTGTGAGGACAGACTGTCTGCCTCTTTGCATGCCATTATACCCTGAATTGCAATGGACAAACATCTAGGAAACAGTGCCAAGCAGCACACTGTATTTAAAAATATTCTGAGCAATCTTTTTAACAGAACTTACAAATGTCCTTTAGAATGTAAAACTGTCTGGGGCTTAACCTGAGACTATGTCATTTTGCATAATGAGAACTCATTTTTAACCAAATACCTTAAAGGTATGCAAAACAGAAGACCAAAAAAAACCCCTGAAGTACAGCATTTAGCTTAATACCAGGCTATCAGTTATATATATATATATTAAAAAAAAAAAATATATATATAAAAATATATAAAAAATACAGTACAGATAAACTCACATTTTATCCGTAAGTACAAGTATGTTGACATGTTCATACATTTGATATTAAATGAAACAGCTGGCTCTTTTCAGCATGCTGAAATCCTTCTAGGGCAGTACAAGCCCACAGAGACAACCTCCGGTCTGAAAAACTCCGTACAAAATTCCCCAACTAGCCTAAGCAGCATACATGAATAGTCAGGTTTTCAGAAGAGTCGAATATGTGTTTGCAGATTCCACTCCAAGAGAAGTACCTACATGCAGAACCTTGGTATCAGCAGGGTTGATCGACCTTCTCCTTCATCTAAGACCTGATCTTACCCTGAGACACCCGGGTCCCTCATGACCAAGCCCTTCCTTTGAGGAAGGGACTGCATTTTGCAGCTCTTCAGATTTACAGAAATGTACAACTGATTTTTGAGAGTAGTGAAGGAACAACAGACCAGAAAATTCCAACTGGACTATCCTGTCAGTACATGGAGCACTAGCTCAGCAAGTCTGCCTATAAGAGTCTGAAATTTTACTTTCACAAAGTCATGAGGGCTCAGTTTTTATACCTCACCAACAAGCAGGTGCCTCAGACATAGGTATTCATGATAATTTATAGGCAATTGAGAATATTAGCTTCTTGATGAAGGAAATCTGGTTTTCCAGAAGATGGTATCAGCTGAGTGCCATTTATGCCTAAGGAAACTCCTATGTACTGCAGCTGAATCCAAGCAGCTGATTTCAGCCTATTTCAGGAACAAAGAACAGTGAACCAAGGATGAAACACTGCACTGATGTCCTATGATCTGATGTGAGAGAGGACAAAGAATAGTTTCATCCAGGTCCATTCCTCCCTGCTTCCCATCCCCAACACAGTAACAGTGAAAGGAAACAGCAAAGCAGGAGATAGGACAACAATCTTCTCTTCAGGTCCGCAATTTTTCACAAACTACTGTGACCTTGAGCATCCAAGGCAGTCAAGGGCCCAGGGTTGAGTGTCAGTGAAAATGTGCCTTCCAAAAAGCAGTAAATTGTATATAAACTCACTGAGAGAACAAAACAGCATTTCTTTCCTGTCACTGGAATTTAACAAGTCATACCCCACCTCTGATACCAAGAGATATTGGGAGGCACCCACCAGTGCAAGAGAAATGCTGCTCCCGACTGTACAGTTCAGGGAAAGTGCTTCCTTTTCAAACACCTCAAACACATGGGGCAGAGTCACCGCGTAACCCCAGTCCTCACTTCTGACTCCATAACCAGACCACTTCATACACCTGGGGCTGACAACACAAGGGCACACAAAACAGGAGGGGCAACACTTCTCTTTGAGTAAGTTATGACTACTATTATGGTACAACCCATGGCCACCAGCTCTCAAGAGAAACAAAAATGGCAAAGGCCACTGATTTCAGAGTAAGAGAATGTTTCCAGTAAGTGTCTATAAGCAGGTATTTCTGAATTTGGCTGGAGAAATGGTTCTGCAACAGCATCTAGTCCACACCACAGTAAACCTACTCTGTTTTGTCGAAGACACATATAAGTGTTGCTCTCAGTTTTCTTGCTTGTAAGTGTTTGAAATCTTGCAGTGCAGTTTTCTCACGCAGCTTCAAGAAAACAATGTATATTTTTAGAAATTATCTATTGTTTACATATTTCTGCTCTGGGAAGAGAAATATGATTGATGGTGATGTTCACCATCCAGATCAAAGAGGTGGCAACCTGTGAAACCAATCTCTTAGCCTCTGTACTATTGTATATAAGTATTGAAGTCAGATAATCGTAATATAGAAGTTTCCCTGACTTCTGCTGTGTCTGCTTCGTCCTTCGTGTGTCCGAAACAGTAGTACAAAAGAGGGAGTTTTTCACAAAAGCAACACAAAATCAATAATAGGTGATCACAGTTAGATTCACAATTAGAAGGCTCATATAAAAACAGTAACTGGAGATCTCAAGAACAGTCACTACTCTCCCCTTTACCCTTCAGCCACTTGTAGAAGACAAATTGTCTACTTAAACACAAACTCTTTATGTATAATGTACACGCAAGTGACTCTATCTGTAAGGCAGATTTCACAATAGCAAATTCATCTCAGCAAGAGAAACTCTACACTTGAGATGTGATGCTGGACATCTGTGTGATTTCCACATTCAGAAGATAGACTGAATTACTGTATCTCACCACAAGATGATAAACACACACAACAGTGCAGTCTCTAAAAAAAAGAAAACAAGATGCTGGAAAAAGGCAGCTAGTAGTGACAGTACTTGATTTACTAGACTAAAATACTACTAAGGATCAACAGCAGACAGAATCCCTCAGTAGAACAGTTCCTCTTGTCACACATTGAAGTGAAAGGGAAAAAAAAAAGCCAGGGTTCAACATATCACCTCAAGAGCTCCTCTGCTGCTAAAAGCCATTTTTTCCTTGTCTCCATGACCAGTTCAAAACCTCCCTGCCAGGCCAGAACCCGGCCACAGGGCCTCCTTTCCATCCATGACCCACAAGCACAACTATTTTTTAGCAGCTGTAGCCAGCTTCCAAGGTGCCCAACAGCCAGAGAGGAAACAGTGTAGGCTCAAAGAAATCTCAGAGAATGTCAAATTACTCCAGCATAAGCATTTTCAGGGCGTGTTGTTGAGGCACATGTTTTGATGCAGAGAAGGAGGAAAAAATAAGTGACCAGAATAACACCCTTTCTCCAGGAAAGGAGAAACACAAATGATTAATCCACTGGGGAAATCATTGTCTTGACTCAATCTACTTGGAAAGTTCACTTCAATTCTCTATGTGCAGTCATGAAAAATAATTTTTAATCAATCTCCACACTACACTGAGATTCTCAGTCCTCTACTTCCTATACCTCCTATACCCTTCAGTGCTATACCACTTTTTTCTTAGCAAATGATACGTTAGTAATTTATAATCCAAACACATGGCTTCACATGGTCACCTTCCTACAGTAGTTCACAATTTTCTGCTGTTTATTCTCAGCACTAGAGAAAATAAATTCCTACAAATTTGGTTTTAGCTCTGATTGGAGTTTTGGCTGTATGAAAAAGTCATTGTAGGCTTCCAAGTAGATTAATTACCTGGTGTCCATACAGATGCTTTTACCTGTCAAGGAGATACCAGACAGCTTGTGGCTCCCAATCTACCCTCAGCCCAAAGGAAGCACCCATACACCTGGCTAACATCAGTACATTCCATAAGGACAGGCTGACTTTATGGCTGGGCCAAACTGGGCCACAGTGGGCAAGCCTGCTCTTCAGCAGCACACTCCTGAAGTGTTTCATGACCCTGCAGTGCTAAACCAGCAAAAAACAAAAAAAACCCAAAACAATTAAAATGCAACTGATTTTCCTCCATTTAAAAGAAAACTCTGAAGACCTCAGAAGTGGCTCACCAAGGAATCAGAGACAGCCTAAGGGAAAGGGTAGAAGCATGCATCCTTAGTGGGAGGGAATACCACCAAGCCAGCCACAACACAGGCTGTGCTGTGAGGTGGAATAACATCCTAGGTCCGCTCACTAGCTTATCTAGGAGTTATTTATGCATGTAAGACCAGAATGGAAAGAAAACCACCAAAGAGAGAACTCCAGGAAAGTTTCACTGATGCTAACCAGTCCACTGCTGTCAGCTGAAACTTGCTGGAAGTTCAGAGAAAATAACAGTCCTTCACCTGCCATGTGCTTATTTGAAGAGGCAGCCAGGTTGTCAGCAGCACCTCACCTACCCTCCTGACTGTGCTTGCCAGACAGTGGGGCAGGACTGCAGCGAGTCTCCTCCTTGGCACGCACCAGGTGATGAGGAGAGCTGGAGCCCCAGGAGACAGTTCCATGCTGGGCCCCACACAGGGTACTAAGGGGGGGGCTAAGAGTCCTTGCTACAGGATGAATATGGGGACTCTTCTCTCAGTGCATGACATTTCATACACGTCTTTAAAACAGGCTGTCACTAATGCCCTTCTCTGTAACACCTCGCCCAAAAACCTCCAAAGCACCTTCAGCGTGTCTACCCACACTCCTGATAGGGACAACACAACACACCCCAAGTCACCCAGAAATGAGATGACTGGGATCCCAGTTCAGTATTTCATTTTCTAGGCAGGACAGCTTTACAAGCATGTAGTCAGTTATCCAGCAGCCTACATTAACAAGCCAGGAAGTATTTCCAATAATTCCCCTTTTACCTAACAACATCAGCAGATATTTTAAAAAAATTAAAATCAGTATATAGAAAACAAGAATCTCTGCATCTTATATGGAATTAGCTGAGTTAGAGATAGGAAGGAAGAGAGTGAAGATGTAACTAGAACTCTTCACATTGGCCTGTTCATTCTCTTAACGAATGGTTTTGTCATCACCCACTAATATTTGTATACACCAATGATGCATTTACGATGAGTTTTATATCAGACATGTCAAAACACATAGTAAAACGCAGAGCAAATCCTAGAAGTTTACAAGCACCACGTGGTAACTACAGATACAGAATTGTCAGAACACTTCTAAGTTGCAGTCGCTTTAATTTGGCATTGACTCCCAGCATAGGGCACAGACTTCAGGGGAAAGTACCAGAAACTGCAGCGGGTGTGTCACAAGCACGTGGGAAATTTTCCCCTAGTCCTATGCAAACCATAACTATCAGCTTACATACTGACTCAGAAAAAAATTATTCCCAATTAATAAGTTAATCTAGTTGACGTGACTAAATTATTTTCTTATGTTTATCTACAAAAGTTCAATAACTTTACTCTGAATTATAATTATGACAAGGAAAGCCAGTGTTAATCTCTGAACTAAACACATATGTCCTCACTGATTTTGACAGAATTACCCATACAAAAAGATCAAAGGATCAGGCTATGTATTTTAGTGCACATTTTAAAGTTAATTAAAAAAACCAAACAAGACCAAAACAAACCCCACGTACAAAAAAAACAACTCATCAGTCATCAGACAGCTCTTTCTATCGAAGGACCACACTCAGTTACCACTGTGGCCTACAGAACACGTTCAATCCTCACATTTATACGTGGGAGCCGACTGCTCTATGACATGTGGCCTAACCTGAACCTTCCTGTTTTGCACCCTCAGAGTAGAACACCAAAGGACACAGTGGGGAAAAAAAAGTTAGGAATGAAAAGGGAATAATAATAAAAAAGAAAGAGTAACAAATAATTTTGACACAAACTCATAACTTAAAGAAAATCTGTTTTCAGAGCAACAAGTCTCCCGGTGTCTGTCCAAGCCGAGCAACTCCAGAGCTGACGCCGGCAGAGAAACGCACCCGCTGGAATTTGATGAGCACGTCCTCACTTTGTCTCACTAAGCCTTTATTTTTAAGGGGAGCACACGGACCACCCACATCTTCAGGCAGAGGAACATCCGTGCACCCCCTCACGAACGCTCCGGCTGCGCTTTAAACCCGCTCAGGTCCCGCATCGCCCGCGGNGGAGCGCCGAGCGAGGGGCTGGGCCGCGGGGAACCTTACCTGGGAGCAGAAGTAGGAGCCCTGGATGCCCAGCTTGAGGCAGGTGGGGCACTGCAGCTTGGCCTCGCTGCTGCAGCCGGCGGTCTCGCACACTCTGCGGGTCTCCACCGCCGCCGCCATGCTGCCGGGCGGCCACGGGGGAGGAGCCGCCGCCCGGAGCTGCCGCCGGCTGGGGCGGGCGGGGAGAGCAGGGCG
>VXBB01021246.1:52436-100211 GCA_013399915.1 Illadopsis cleaveri
TGCGCTACTGGGGCACCCGCGGCCACAGCGCGGCTGGTGAGACTAGGCAAACGAAATCTTCTTTTCCAGATTGTGTCATCTTTTATTTGAGGGGTTTTGTTTTATTTTTTCTGGTTTTTTTGAGACCTTTTATAATAATTCAGTACCTTTTTTTTTTTTTGTTCCAGGTGATAAATTATGTTCATGGTATTAGGCTCGGTCTTAGAAAAGTAGCCCCATCCTGCACTTCCATAATGAGCTGGAGAAGCTGGAAGTGATCCAAGTACAGTTGTTATTCTAATCCCACATGATTGTGTATCATGAGGAGAGGACAGCAGAAGACTCTGTTAGGGTTTCAAGAAAACCCAGTTAAGGAGGGCTGGTCTCTTGCTGCTGTGCTTACCAGCTGTGAATAAATAGCCAGTGTGCCGTTTGGGGAGGCTTTGTAACATTTAGACAAAGTGAAAAGAAGTTTGAAAATCAGTGGTTTTAAATAAAGACTAATTTTGCCCTTTTGTGTAAGGGACACTGATTTTTCTCTTAATGGTTTTCTTCTGTGCACCAAACCCCTTATTTTTACCCATGAGGAAGAAGTTGAAGTGGGTCAGCATTTATAAATTGAATGGCAGCACTTCTGTACAGGGAGAGTGTTGCTTAAGAGTGCACGACAGACCACCAGCAGCATCCTTCCCATGTTCTTTAGCCAGTGTTAAACACTTGTTTTCGCATTCAAAAGCTAATCTTGGAGTTGTTGCCCGCATATCTGAAGATGAGGGCTTCCTCTCAGTGCAGTGCTTTGTGGTGACTGTGGAGTTTAGTAGGAATTGTGATAAATAATTTGTAATACGACCATTGAAATTGAAATTAGTCTAAAGGCTTGGGCCTTGTGTCTTTCTTCACTGTGCTGCTGACTCAAAAACTATCTTTGCACCATTTTTTCCATTAACTCCATCTGCACATTGAGGTAGATCTGGGCTTAATGTAGCAGAAAGTAAACAGTTGATTTTGCCGTGCTATGTCCCAGCAAGATTGATTTCCCAGATCCAGTTCACCATGAGCAGTTGTGCTGAGCCCCTAAAAGTAGAAGCTCGAGCAATGCTCACAACAGTCTAAGTAATTAACACAGTTGTTGAATGTTGTGCTGTAGCTGCAGTATGTTTGCATTCAGGGGTCAGGTACCACCTGTGCTTGCTTATTTTCAAATTGGAGTAAATGACAAAGTCTTTGTTTATTGTCCTCGTAGGTGGCTCACTTCTCCTACCTAAGCCTAAAGTTAGACTTGTAGAGTGACTGAGGTCAGAGGTGCACAGTGTTGCAGAAGTACTGCATGCTTTGCAGCTGAACAGTGTAATTGCATGTGTGGATTGGCATTACCTCTTGATCATAGGGAGGCATTCTGTTGCTCACCTGCAAAATCTGGACCTGGGTTTGTAGAGATGCCATCTGTAATGCTTTCCTGGTGGGAGAATGTCTTGGGAAATGAAAATACAACTGAGTATGGGTTGGTTTTGGTGTTTTTTAATACAGGCTTCTACGAAGGTCAGTGATGTTTCTAGTACTGTCATGCTTTCAAAAGTAGCATACATTGAAAGTTTTAAGAGGCTTGAAAAATGTTTCAGACTTAACAAATATGGAAACTTGAGTTTAGAGTTCTGTAGAGAGTCCCGTAATAGTTATCAAAAAAAGCAAGATGATTCAAAATAAATACAGCCCAATTGCATTAGGGTTTACTTCTCCACTGCAGGGAAGACTTAAGCCTTTGCAACACTGACAGGTTAAAATTCTCAGGTTTTCTTGTGGTGTCTAGGTTTTTCTTTTAAAAATATTCAAGATTAATTTTTGAGAAGATGCAGAACTGTCACCTGTTAGAGTACTCATACAGCCTTTGAGGATTAAATGTGATCAGATAACACCATGCAAAAGTCTACAAAGTCAACAACAAAAACAGCAGTAATGCTTTAGTGAGCAGTAGTTTACCAAATGTGACTTAAAAGTGTAGCTGCACAAAGCTTGTAACTTCTAGGTGCATATAAATCTAATCCCTCATTGTGCAAAATTGAAATGGCATCATAGTTCTTCTGTATTTTTGCATAATGGCAGTAATTGTTATAAATACAATTCTTGTAAATTTGACTTTTTTTAGCATACAATGGTGACGTTTCAGTTATCTGTAATTTGAAAAGTGCTTGTTTGAGAAGGTAATCATACACAGGTGGGAATCAACTTTATTTAAATGAGACTATTATCTCAGGGGGTTGCAAACATAGTGGTGTAGGACCTTAAAATTGTGGAAAGCTCATAATAGCTGCTAAAATTCAGTGTAGGCTGGAATGTATGTACTTTGTATTATTTGCAGACAGTTAGCATATAAGTTTAATTCAACTTTAGACTTAGTCTTGTTGCTGGGTATTTCTGCCATAAAAGTCAGTGACCTGCTCTGTTTGAAGTCAGTATAGTACTGAACTGCAGTATTGTGAACACAGTTGCTTGCTCATTGCGTTTTTCTGAAATGATACAGGATAGATGTATCTTTCCTGCTGTTTAATAATTGAGAATATCTGTCATAAGCTTTTGAATTGCAAATAACGTTTTCAGTATGAAGCTTCCTCTAAGAGGAGTGTGTTGCACATCTTGTAAATTTTTTGAGATAAACACTTTTCTGAAAGCAGTTTTGAATAATTATACATTTCATGCAGCATATAAAATACCAAACTTATTTCAAAGAAATGCATAAAAATAGCATATGAAATTGAGCTGTGTTTCATTTACTGGTACTACCTGCAGGTGTGGAGGTACATGGGAAACTTTTTGATGAGAAAATGTGTCACTTTTGGCAGCTCAGTAAAGATCAGTTTGAATGTTGGAGAGGTAGAGAGGACAATTAAATAAGGGATGTTAGTGGAGTGCCTGCATCCTGAAATACAGACTTTAAATGTGTATTAATGTGACTTTTTCCTCAGATAAATTCTTTCACTTTCAAAATACTCTATAGTCAAGGTTAAACTTGATTTTAGAAGCTGTTTATTAGCTTGTTGTAGTCCTCCTTTCCTGAAGTTTAACACTTGTTCCTCTGTAGGACATTGACATTAGGAAGATGTAATTGTGTGATGTACAGATGTAAGTGTGCTGTAACATGAGTGTTGTTAGTGGCCTTAAAGTGCCAGTTGTCCTTGATTCTGTATAGTGGATGTAAGGCAGAAAAGTTTTAGCTGTTTCAAAGTCTTCTTTTTGTGGCTTTTTTTTTTTTTATTAGAGGTCTGTTTCTCTTGTGCTTTGTGCTGTTCATCAGATATCCTGTGTGTTTGACATCCTTTGCAATCACTGGGCATACCAGTAGTACATCCAGTACTACTTCTTTGAAGACCTCTCTCTGGACCATTCACACATGCTACATTAAATTCTTTTCTGAAGATTGAATGTGTCTTAAATTTTCAGTGGATATAAAATTGTATGCTTTGTTGAACCAGGGGCTCAGTATACTTGCAAAACATGGAGGTCTTTTGTGTGGGAGTGTTTGGGGAGACTAGAAGCTTTTTGTTCTTTGAATCATCTGAACTGTTCTCCCCAGCAGTTTTGGGAAGTTTTCTTGTCTGAGTGCTTTAGAACTGACAGAGTGTTAGATGTAGAAATTCATCCTATGCGTAGATTTTGTGTTCCAATAGCAAAGGCAGCAGCAGAATGCAGACTAGGTGTTAGCACAAGGGCAGCTTGGTTAGGCAGCTACAAAAACCACAAAGATACTGAGGTAGTTTGATATTCCTTGAAAGCTGTTTGCTAATGCTAGTTAGAAGTTTGTGAGTTTAAGGGTGAAAATCTGATGGATATTTTCAATATTACCCATTTTGCAGAAGTCAAGATGGCTATAAATAGTCGTTGTATCTTTTAAATATTTTTGAGGTGATATTTCCTAGAAAACCTTTGACCTTGGAGGAAGTGTGTGACTTTTTTACTTAGTCTTCTATTCTGTTCCCCTGTTCTTGTGTTGCACTTCTGTTGTAATTTGAGGGGATGTCACTCAGTTAAAGTCACGTTCCATGTTTGTGTTCTAATAGTGATTGCCTTTCTAAAAATCTGTGGTGTTCTAAGTAATGATGAATGCAGTTAGGATAGTTGCTCTCTATTAGGCCTTGCTGTGTCCCAAGTAGAAATACTTCCTTTGTCCTGGTGACTGGAAAGCTACTTCACACTTTTAAACTGGTAACAGGTGGCTGTTAGTACCTCTCTTCCAGTTGCTGTTACATGTACTACATATGATTTTTATCACTGTACATTCATTCCTCGTAGTTGTGTGTCAAATCACTTGGTTTGTTTTCTTAGAGGATATAATCCTTGCTTGTGGGTGTGCTTTTTTTCTGGGTTGTTTTTTTCTTTTTTGGTCCAGAGTGTTTTGAAATAAATAGCTCTTGAATTTTGTGCCAGGAAATCATCCTGGCTGTAGTGTAGTAGGAGTTACCTGCAAGAAGCATAAGGACCAGCAGATAGTAGAAATTGTTTTTCCTAGGGCATGCACTTTTCTTCTTTTGGAAAGATAGAAACAAGAAGGTGAAAACTCTGGAATGTAACTTATTTTGGTTTAATGCAAGAAGACTTAGAAAGCCTCTTCCACTAATTAATTCTCTTAGCCTTCACCAAGAGTGCATAATAGTGCTGGGCTATGTCCTTCTGGGCAATAATTGTCACACTCCAACTGGACTTGCTAAACAACTTCTGTGGACAGCTAATGACATGAATGTGGTTTGGGCAGCATCTGAAAACCCTTGGTAAAACCTAGTCAAGCTGCTTGTTCTCCTTAATAGACAAACCTGATGAAGCAGTTTTTACTGTAAATGCTCTTTGTTTCCTGTCCTGGTGACATGCACACCTTTCTTTGATATGTTGGTCATTACGTGCTGTGGAGAAAGAGTAAATAACACCAATTAAATCTGCAAGTGTCAGAATCCAAGTGATTGCAGATGTACAGTCATTAAATGCTGAGTAGGCAAATGTTTCATGGACTTCTGCAAGCTGATTCCTACATCAAAAACTATGTGGGTAGTGAGTAAATGTCACTTAATTATGTGCTGTCTTGTGTATGAGAAGTGGGATTGGCCATGTGAAGCTTTCCAGTTTATCTGGTAGTACTACCCTGTTTTATTACTTACATTTTAAAAGCAGCAAACTCACTGGTTACTTAGTGTAGAGTCAATTTTAGGTTAAAGAACACATTAGTTATGAGCAATGATAAAGTATTAAGAAGGATTTAAAATAAAGTAGGTCAGAAACTACTGGTGGAGTCAGTCTGACTTTGGTTAATAATGTTGCAGTTGCAGAGTTTCAAGCTGTGGATTACTAAAATGTAGACAGTAACATTAATTCATGTGGTATTTATGGAATAGAATTCTATGTGATTTCTTGCAGAATTTCTTGGATACCAGGACTTTAAATACCAATTAATGAGCTTACATAGTTTCTATTTGACTAATAATAAAAAGTGCTTTAGTATACAAGCATTTCATTTTGGTTCTCAGAATAGTGAGATAAAGCCAAGATGAAAGGAAAGAGGAGCTGATAATGATTAACCAGCCAAAAATTAAAATGGTTCTTTGTCCTTGATGGCTGTGGGAAATAGAAGGAAGTGAAAATAAGCTGCTTTAGGTTTCTCTCTGAGACCAGCCAGAAATAATGTTTTTAAATAATAAATTCTGCTTCCAACTTTACACCTGGTGTGTAGACCTGTAGCTATTCTTGATAGGGTAGCCTGGTGCTGAAAAAAAAAGTGTTCTGGTGGCATTGTTTTTGAGGGGAGTGGCACAGTTCTGGGTCAAGGTCATAGCTGGGCCTTGGAGCTGAGCTGTCATTTTCTGTTTTGGACAGGAGCTTGAATAATGGTCAGTCCAAGTTTCAAGAATGCCATGAAGATTTCAGAATATCTAAAGGGACTTGATAGTGTGGTGGCTTAAGTAAAATGCTTGTGCTGAGTCAGATGTCTTCTGTTTGTCCAGAAATAGAATTTCATGTAGTTGTGTGACGGATGATTGTCAATGTACCAGACAGGTGTTGAGGCTCATTGCATTTTTCTTTTTGTCTGGATGTGCTACCTTAATCCTTTCTGTTGTCTTTTGTTAGAAGTTATGAAACAGTTCAGCCATGCAGCATATGCTCAGTAGCTTTGTATTGATTCTTCCATTTTTTGTAGTTGTGATGATTCTGGAAGAGTGACCAGGGAGACTTTGGGATTAGCTCTTTGTATGTTGAAGGATAGTTGCTAAGCAAACATGAGATTCTCAGCTGAAATTGGTTTTGGAAGATACTCTGCATCTGCATTCAGCAAGAGTGAGTCTGTTTGATGTTAAAATTCCTAGTGTAATAGCATTTGTAAATCAGTTGTGATTATTAGATGTCACAACTGCAGAGTATTGTGACTGAAAGCAACTTTATCACAAAACCTAGTGCTATTCCAGAATATCAGTAGAATTTTTCTTGTAGGGTTATTGTATTTGCACATGTAACTTTTCTGAATTTTCTAGTTAGAAGCCCCTGAAGGGGCTACACTTAAACTTTAGTTGTCTATGCTTGTTTCTTTGTATTATAATACAGATAATGTGAAGGAGGAAGTATTAAAGTGCTTCTTTGATGAATTCTACAGCTTTTGTGCACTGTCTGTCTTGAATTGTTCAGTGGGATGGTTTTGTGTGATTAAAGATGAATGATACCAAAAATAAGTGGGGGAAACACTGGAAATTCTATTCTAGATAGAATTTGAAGAACTTACTAAGTTTTTTTTAAGGTCTGCTTAGCTCTTTGTAGTATTACACTGGGGGAGATGTGACAGATTGTTCAACACTGTGCTTCTGTGGGTTTGCTAGTGATGATCCCTTTGGGGAATCCTCAGAAAGCATTTAGTTTTATTAAGAGGAAGAGAATTGTGCTGTTACACTGTGTAAAGCAAAGCACTGGCCAAGTGCTCCTGTTAGATCTCTCTGCTCTGAATGCAGGTGCATAGGAGTGTTCTGAAATGTCATGAGATGTCTCTCTAGGTTGGCTCTTAAACTAAAGCACACTTGATTATTTTCAACCATAAAGGAGCAACTTTTCTGATATAAAATATAATCTCATGCTTAATGCTAAATATATTGATAATGGAAAGAAAATCCCTGTTAGGACAAATCTTTAGGTGTTATCTAGAAGAGTTTGCCAGCTGGGTCTGTGAAGATTGAACATTGTTATCACTTCAAATCCATTCCACATTTCAACCGCTTTGGTGTGATAAAATGTATGTGGAAGCCTGGAGTAAACTGTTCCATTAATTAAATTGCTTAACATTACTTAATTCACTCCTATGTTATTTTTTCTGTTAAAACCACTAAGTTTAAATAAATTTTTAAATACTACTCTTATATAGCCATGTTTGGAAATGTCTAGTCTTTGGGTCTGCTGTAGTTAGCTTTTATTTTTATTACTGAAGTGCTTTTTCTTATAGGCATTTTTGTGTTAGCTCTTGGGAAGGAAATACAGTCCTTGTTCCGTGTTTCTGTCATATTCTAGCATGGATTGCAGATTAGGGAGGGATGGTGGTAACTGGCAGGGACACTTGTCCTCACAATTAAGCTTTGTATTCTCTGGTTTGAAGGAAAGGCATTAGAATTTCAAACCTGATACAGTGACTTCTCAAACTGAATGACAAGCCCAAGGGGCTTTGCATGCAGAGGGAATATAATTTACTACTTTATATTAAAGTATGTTTAACATTTCTAGAGCTGTCTCTATCTAGAAAGCTGAAAAAATAAATCTTGAAATCAATCTAATACATACTAAACCAGTAAGTACATTTGTTTCAGTTGGAAATTTGAAAATTGATGCGTGTTCAAATTTTTCTGTTTAGTTCATGATGATGTGGCAAGCACAAAGATGACTATGCACTGGTTTGGCTTCTAGCTGCTTGCAGTAGTTGATTTTAGGTCTGAAAATTTTAGTTTTATCTTCTGCTTGTATTAATAGATTTTTTTAAGTAACAGGGCCTGTACACCTATTTCAAATGATGCTCTGTCAGAAGCTGATAAACATAGTTTTCATTCTGAAATTATTGCTCTCTGAATTTTAGATGTGCATATTCTAGATAACATAGACTGTATATTTCTGAAATAGCATTCAAAACTATTTCAAAATTAGACAAGTATGTATAGTAAACCATTTTGAAAACAAGTTACATGGGAAGCAAGTTACTGAACTGCAGAATTTGAATTCCTGCAGTTGGAGTTTATTGTAGGACCTGTTCAGATGTTGAAGAATAAAGGGATACAAATTGTGCTTCCATTATGTGATTTGGGCCCCTGATTAAGATAAATTATAGGAACTCTTAGCTTCACCCTTTGAGGTAACTTCAGGCAACTAAATGACTTCAATAAAAATTGGGAAGGAATGTATTAATAACTCCTTTCTTCAAACAGGAAACCACTCCCAACCCCCAACCTGCAGAAGAGGAGAAAACCGAGCCAGCACCTAGTCAGGAGGTTGCCAACCCTGAACAGTATATTAAACATCCACTACAAAACAGGTAAATGGCACAGAAAAGTGATTGTAGCTTTTCCAGGGATAGAAAAATGCCTGTGACTTTGCAGCTGTTGTTGACCTTACATTCTCTAGCAGTATTTTGGGAGGTCTCAGGTGGGTTTTTTTTGAAGATTTTTGCAGTGAGGTTGCAGAGTAAGGAGAATCTAATCCATGTGTTAATATTCAGAGTCTTCTTCAGACAGTTACAGAAGCTGAAAATCTTGGCAAGTTTTCAAAATGCAGCCAGGTACTTTGAAAAAGCATGGCTTTGCTTTTAGCTGGAGGCAAGCAGAGCTTTTGTTCCTTTTGTGTGGTGTATTTTAAGAAGCAGACACTGAAGTGAAGCTGCTGCCCACTAGAACTGGAAAACCTTGCATTCTGCCTTGCACTTGGGTAAATAAGGTGCCAGTGGTAAAAACTTCTAGTTAAAATTATATTTCAAGGTTAGTGAAAAATTCAAGCCCTCTTATAGCTTCAGAAAGACCAGCTTGGAAATAATTTTCTCCAAGTGAGCTGATGAGTTACTGTGAAATGCTCAGTACTTATTGTTGGCAGGTACCTTTTACCTAGTGATACCTAGATTTTCTAAGTTTTGAGCAAGTGTGGGAAACAATGCTTCCCTGTAGTGCTCTGCTGCATGTATCCCATTCTCCTTGCTGTCTTTCAGCTTCTGTCCTCATCTTTCCTCTAGACACCTTGATTAAATTGATGCTGACACTTCTTTATAAGTGGTAGTGAGACTATTACTGGAAAGGAATAAACTTTTAAGACTAGGTTTGAAATGTCAGGAAGGGTCTCAAAACAAGAGATCAACACCTAGTGACTTAGAGTTCTCTGCTGAGAGAAGATAAATCTACCCTAGTGCTAACCTGAGTATTTCAACACTACTAAAATTATCAGAGTGGGAAAAAAACCAAAACTGTTTGATTAAATGCCACATTAGGTATCCTCTTCCAGCCTTTTAAATTGCTGCAATGATGCTTTTTAGATTCAGAAAGAGCAGCTTTGTGTGAAAGGTTCAGTTTTGTCTTGATATTTGTACTCAGCGGAGATGATTTTTTTAATTTAGTCTCGTCTTTATGTATGCTAATTTTAAAACTTGAAACAATCAATTTGTGCAGTTTTGAGGTGTAAGCTTAATGCAGCTTCCATTCAAATTTATGCTTTCCTGGTATGTGAGTGCTTGGGAAGCTTTCATGTCATACATAGCTTTGGAGTGATATAATTTGCTTATGTAACCTTTACAGGGAAATTACTGGCTGGGGAGCCCAGTTTGAATAGTTGGTGTTGTTTTAGACCATCAGTTGTTTGTGGTAGGGGATAGCAGTTTAGCAGTGACAGCAAGGAGAAACATTTGAGGTTTAGAATCTTAAGAGAATTTCAAAGCTATTTAAAATGTTTACCTAATGGATGGATAAAGTTTGCCACGATTCTTGTATTAAAAGTACAAACGTTGTTGTTCTGTAAAGAATTGATCAGGTAGCTTATTGATGAAAACTGACCTCCATGCTCATAATATATTAAGGTTTGCAATTAGTTTGAATATAACAATAGGAATAATTACAATTTTAATATACTTTAATTTCTAGATGTTTTTATTTTGCTCTCCTTTAGATGGGCACTCTGGTTTTTTAAAAATGACAAGAGCAAAACTTGGCAAGCAAATCTTCGTCTTATCTCAAAGTTCGATACTGTTGAAGATTTTTGGGCGTAAGTAAAGATTTTTCAATCTGCACCATAATTCTGGGATTTGTTCACAAAGCTGATGTCCAAGTCAAAAAAAAGCCACAAAGTATTCCATTTACTGCAAATTCTTGTGTAATCTGAAATATTTGCAAAACTGAAGGTGAGGTCTGTTGAAGAAAATGTGAATGGAGCTCTTCATCCTTTAAATGCTCATTGTCTTGCTGAAACACTGCTTGTGTACATAAGAGATGTAGAACATTTGTCATGTGTACATGACAGACATGTGGAGCATTTAATTTGTGCAGTAGCTGTCTCATAGTAACATGAATCTGTAAGTTCTGGTGGCCAACTGATTGCCACTTCAATGGCCCCACATTTTCCTCCTTGATTAAATTGACTGCTGGCTCATGTCACATGTTCAAGAGTGCCTGAATCTGGAGCGTAGTACTTGAGATTCATGCAGATTAATGGATCCTTAAAAATTCATTAGAGGTTACAGAAGAAATGACCTTCATTCTAAGTTGAATGTCTCTGAGACTGGTTAGACTTCAGCAGCAATAAAAAGCCTTCAGTGGTGGGCCTGTGCTTTCCAAACACTTGCTTCAGTCAAGATTTTTTTGCCTGCCATAATGCTGAAACATGGATCAAATGCGAGTGCTGTAAATCGAGAGTGTAAAAAAACAAAAGCATTATATATTTGATCTTAGTGTTTCATGCTACATTGAGTGGTAGGGTTCTTATTTTTGTTGCATACTTTTTCTCAGATGTGATCCCCATGGAGAGAGATGGGGTCTCAGTGTAGTAATAGGACTCATCAGTGACCCATTAGCACTGTGAGGAAAAATGCTTCAGCCTTTTCAGTAACTTCATTGGTTGGTGCAGTTCTGGCAGGGGAGTGGGATTTTGGGCTTGTAAGCAGCTTTCCTATTCCTGCTTGTGGGGTGACTGCAAACTGTGGTTCACTCAGCTGTGGGTGGTGGGGTATGTGATGGGCAGCTGAATTGTTTGAAGCTCACTGCTGAAATTGGTTAAGGGTAAGTTTTTGAGCTTCTATAACCAAGATAGTCTTGGTAATTAAGAAGTGCTTAATCCAGATGTCTGCAGTAAGGTCTAAAATCAGCCACCAGCAGTTAAGTTATACCTCCTTTGTGGTTGTAGTGGGAAATAGGTGTGTCATTCTGGGGAGAAAATTTCAGTGTCAAGGTAAACTTAAAATAGGCAAACTGTTAAACTTGTAACTGGTGTTATAAATTCCTGTATGTAATTTCTCATTGTTAGAGCATGACAGTAATCAGTCTTCTTTTTGATGCTGAACTGTGCCTCCATGTTAGTTGATCTGGGGCTACACGTTGTTGTAATATGTGCAGACCTCTTTCTGAAGTGTGATCCTAACAGTGCAGGAGTGAAAAAAGGCATCTGTCTCCTTATTTGAGTAGGAGACACTATGTAGTCCTTTGATTGTTTTTCTCATTTGCACAGTTATAAATTTAATTCTGAATACATATTTTGTTGCCTATTATCTGTTCTTGCCTTTTGATTCCTTAATTTGAATTATCCGGCCTACAGCACTCATACCTAGAGCACTGTATCAGATAGCAAGGTTGAACATTCCTCCTAAAAAACACTCTCAGCAGTGAGAGTATCTCTAGAAATATAAACAATTATCCTTATTCCATAAATGTATAGAATACACATGGACACAGAACCTTTTGCCATGAAAGTTCAGTGAGTTATGTTCATAATAACTTTGAACTTTAATTCTAAACCCTAGAACTAGGTTTAAAAGAAGCACTGGAAATGAGCTTAAAACCAGTTGTGGAGTTCCTGTTCCATTCTGCTGCTTTAAGCCTAGAACATCTTAATATTGATACTTTTAGATTGTTAAAAAATACTTAAGAAATAGTATTGTTCCTGAAATAACTTTATTGCTCCTTAATTTTTTGGGCTTTGTTTGATCATATGTCTTAAATTTTTTAAGGTTTTTTTGTACCTTAAAACAACGCTTAGTTTCTAATCCTGCTTTTTTCCCTCCAATAGTTTATACAACCATATCCAGCTCTCTAGTAATTTAATGCCTGGTTGTGACTACTCGCTCTTTAAGGTAGGCTTGCTAATATTTTTTCTTTAGTTAAGGATGTTGATGGATGGTTTCCTGACTAAGCAAGACACTGTCCAAATATTTCACTTAAAGACATCTAGGAACACAGTTGGGAATGTCATAAAGGTGTGGAGGGTTTTTTGAGGAAGTCCCAAACGTGCTGTCTGAAAATCAGGTTGTTGTTACTTCTGAAACTGCAAGCACTTGCTTTAACACATCACAAACAGTAGATTTTAATCTGTGACTATTAGTCTTTGTTCTACATTTGTGATGTTTGTGCAAACAATTAAGCTTACATTTTTCTAATATGAAAGATTTTCTAGCTCTGTCACTTCATGTGAAATGAGTTAAAATGTCTGTGGGAGGCAGCAATGTTGTCCAGTTTTCCTTATGGGTAATTCCTTATGGGTACTACAAGCCAGTTGCACAGTATTGCTATTAATTTTTATACTACCAGTTAAATGCTGTATAGTATGACATAGAAAAGTGCACCCAACATGGACGATTAGAACATGCTGAGGAAGTGTCCAGGCTAGTGAGCAGGAAATGCTGATGGGAGAGTGTACATGAAATCATGCTCCAGCTGGGATGGAGATCTGAATTTGGGCTCTAAGTTAAACCCTAACCTCTTGGTAGTGCTTCTATCATGCAGCTTCCTTTCTGGATTCCAGCACCTAAATAGTCCCTGGAGTGCTGGTGCCTGGTTCTTCCTTTGCTCATAAAACCACACAAATACCCACAGGCTGGGGCTCCTCAGCAGACTGTGTGCACTGTTTCTAGACACAGCATGTGGGTTTGTGGTGAAGAGGTGACGCTGCTTGGGTTTGGGGAGGTAATGGTATTCTAGGTGACTGAGAAACTTCACTAGAATTTTAAGAAGCTGTAGACCCTTCAGAGATTAGGCTATCTATGGATAATGCTTGTATTTTTTACATGAATCCTTAATTTGTGTTTTAAATATGTATCTGTTTGGTGTTTGCTTGTCATCAAGCAGTAATAATTACATAACGTCATGGAACAGGTATAGAATTGGCAACTGTTTCAGGCTTCTGGGCAATCTCTCACTGCTGTCCTTCAGTTGTGACCTCTTAAGAGGTCCTCTTAAAGGTGATAAAGTAGTTTAAGCTCTGCAGCTGCCAGTGAGGGTGTTATATTTAAAGTGAGTTGACACCACTCCATCCTGTGTGTTGAACACTTCGTTTTCAGCCGTGAGGTCTGTAGTGCAATTCTTAGTGGGCAGTTCTTAACAGAATTCCTCTGTGTAGACAATTGCTTACTTTTTAAATGATTTTCTGAAGTGAGCATAGCTGGTTGATATGAGAGTAGTAGCTGGCTGCTTTGCTGTATCAGCACATGCTGAATCATTTAATTCAATGCAGGGCCACTGGCAAAATGTGAATCAGATCTTGCTTTGAAAGGGTATCTTGATTTTATTAATTTTTTTCCCTCTCCAACAATGAAAACCTCTTATTTTCACTTTGTGTGCGAAGAAAGTTGAAAGAGACTGCCAAAGGTATCTGTTTCAGTGAAATCTGTATGCATAAGTGAAGCACTTGGCTAATCTTGTACTGAGTGCAAGACATAAAATAAGGACTCCAGATAAAATTAGCAGCTGCATTCTGGTTTCATGCAGGGCAAAGCAGGTGGTTGTCTTTGCCTGTTGCCTCAGGATTTTTTTTAATGCAATATGTAGCTAAAACTTTTGCTGGACTGTGATGCTTCTGTAGAACTAAAAATTCCTTAGAGTGTGCACTTGTTGTTTTGGAAGTCCGATATTGGTTTGAGACAGTATTTCTGGACATTCTGGTATTTATCTTAAGCTGTACACTTCTTTCTTAACTTACTGTTCCAGTTATCACTGGCCTTTTGGTGGCTCTTTAAGAAAAATAGAGATGGAGTCTAATTTAACTTGTGGCCTTTCTTTGCAGGATGGAATTGAACCCATGTGGGAAGATGAAAAAAACAAGCGAGGAGGCCGATGGCTAATTACACTAAACAAGCAGCAGAGACGAAGTGACCTTGATCGCTTCTGGCTAGAGACAGTAAGCACCAGTGGCAGCTGAGGAGTCTTGTGTTTGTGTGAAAATACATTTCACTGATTTGATATTTGTGTGCTACACTATTCTAACTTCTTAGCAGCAGTGTCATATAGGGTTTTATTGACAGGCTGTATTTGAAACATGTTTTTTCAATAGTGATCCTTCATATGTGCATTCTGTCTAATACTTCCTTCTAATAGGCAGCAACAGGGAGAGTTCTGCAGGACAGATTAAGCTTTTCCCTTGTAATGTACTGATCATTGCTGTTGAACTACTGTAAAAATAATACATTGTCTTGAGTGCAACTTTCTGATTCAATTGATAAAACAATTTGTTTTACAAATACTTTTTTAAAAAGTGAATAGTTTTCAGATTTTCACTTTGTTGAACAAGGGACTTTCAGATTTTTTCTTTCTGTATTTGTCTTAATGCTGGGATAGGCAATAATAACACATTCGTCCTCTATATACACACACCATAAAAATACCTTTTTTTTCTCCATTGCTGTTATCTCTTTGGAATAGAATTGAATGGTAAATATATTTCTAGTGTGGATTGCAGTACATGTATGACAGAAAAATGTGTTGTCTAGGACCTGTCTCAGAATAGCCTGAGACAGTCTAGTGCAATCTAGGATTTAGGGACGTGGATTTCAGATAGGACAATACACAGCAGTCTTGGCAAATCTCTCATTTCTGTCCTTGTTTTTGTGAGAGGCAAGGCTTATTGCACCCCTTTGAAAGGGACAAATGGCCTTCAGAATCAAAGCAGAGGTGTCCAAAATGTCAGAACTTTCAGGATCTTTATAGTCACTGTAGCTGTGATTTGAGGAGAGCATTATAGTGTTGGGCAGTGTGACTGCAAGTGAGGAAATTAATACCCTGCTGCATGTACTTGGCCTAATGCATATGTGAGTCCTGACTGCTAATAGCCATGACATATGGCTTGGAATCCTGTAGATACACTGTGTAAACTGAAGGCAAGAGGGCTCTCCTTTTTGCTTAGCAGTGAGCAATGGCGCAGAGCCTAAATACACAGGTGACTGTGATATGTGCCCTAAAACAACCCTGTCACTTCTAATTCCAGTAATTATGTGCAACCAATTTTCTGCCATAGAAATCAAAGCCTTTATAACTCCCCTTTGGAACAAATTTTTATTATAACACAATCTTAACTGTAAACTAAACTTCATTTGAGGAGATTTTTTCCCTGTTGTGCAACATTCATGAAAAATGTACCTGAGTAGTGTTTATTGAGCATGGTAGTCATCTTTGCTTGTATGTGAACTAAGATGGTTGATATTTTGCATGTTTGTGTGTGGTTTGATCTTAACCATTTATGGTTTCAGTGACTCAGGGAGTGTGTGCAGCCTGCAGTTGGGTGTAACATTTAAAGCATGTCTAGTTATACCCAATTTATTCGTTAGCACACTTTGTCCTTCTTGTATTTCCTTGAGTAAACGAGCCCTTGTGGTCACATGGGTACTGGAAGTCCTGCTTTGTTTGAAAAGTTGCAAATATGTTGAATTTCCAAATGTTACAAGCGATACCAGAAAAGTGATGCAACAGCAGTGTACTTAATGTACTGTGGAAGTGAAGGAAACAAGTGTCCATTTGCAGGTCCAGTGTGCCGAAATATTTTTTTAATTCAGCATGGTCAAGGTGAATCTGTCTCAAGCACAAGAAACCATTAGTTTTGAATATCAGGATTACTTGTTTTACAAGTGGAAAGCTGAAGATTTTAAATACCACTTTCACAGTTAGCATATTGCATAGAGCTGTGACCCTGCTCAGTCTCATGTTCTTGGCCAATTCCAAGCTTCACTGCTAGAAACCTGGGAGGAAGAGCCTTGTGTTACTTCTGCACCTGCATTGGTGCATTGTATTAAACCCTGTTCAGGATCATTGATGCCCACTTTAGAGTTTATGGAAATGCTGAAGCTTCCTGTGTCAATAGAAAGTAACATTTCATTGGATAGCACTTACCTGGCTGCAGTCACATTTACCTCTGAATCGATAGACTTCAGCATTGAAATTAAACCTTACGTACCTGATGTTGTGCACATAGTCCTTACCAGGTTCTTCCTAGGTAATGGATGGAAACACCTAAAATTTCAGATTGTTCCATCTGTGTTAAGTGTACTGTAGAAAGAAGAATATAGTGCTTTAATTCTTCTCTTGTTTTGGATTGGGAGGATGGGGTAGAAGGCAGCACTGTGGAAGTGATCAGCTGTGTCAGAACTTGCAGCAGGTGGCAGAGGAGGAGGAATGGAAAACTCAGACTAGAAGGAAGATGCCCTACTAGAGTATGTTCACTTGGAATATTTGGAACTTCAAGAAGACACTGCAATAAATAGAAAATGATTGTTGTATGGCAAGTGTCTGTAGGCTGTAAAATGTGTTTCTCAGTTCTTGTGTACACTGACTGCTTGCCTACAGAACAGGATTCTGACTCTGAACTGCTTTCTCTTTCACAGCTGCTGTGCCTTATTGGGGAGTCATTCGATGACTACAGTGATGATGTGTGTGGTGCTGTTGTTAATGTTAGAACTAAAGGTGATAAAATAGCAATATGGACAACTGAATGTGAAAACAGGGATGCTGTTACACATATAGGGTAAGTAACGTGGTCGGTGCCTCGGCTGTGTGAAGTGTAACCGTGCATGTAAAGCCAGTTGGCTAGATAGGGAGGCATTCCAGGCAAGTGGAGCCTGTGCAGAGCTGTATCCCAAGCTTAAGTAACTGTGCCAAATTGTGTTCAATTCTTCATTTCTAAACCACAGTGAAGGTAATGCAGCAGTACAGAGTAGTTACTAACACATGCCCATACACAAATCTTGGCAAAAATTCTCATTTCACAATGGGGCATTGTAATTAACTACTGTAGGTAATGTGCAATCTGTTCCATCCTGCCAGTTTGTAAAGGTGGGTAGTCAGTAGAGCATGGATAAGATTTTTTTCAAGAAAAGTGGTGCTTGCAAATAAGATAGGGAAGGTGCTGCAAATCTTAACCACAGAAGAGTGTACTTAAATTTGGAAAAAAAAGCTGTACAGTGATGTGCTGTGAAACTTTACAAGTGTGTTCCTACATTTTGCCTCTGTTTAAGTACAGATAAAGCAATGCTGAGATTCATGGGTTATTTGACCTGGGTAATAGCATGCTATAGTCTTTAAGTAAGCAACAGTAGTTATCTCAGATTGAGTCTATGGAAAATGCATGTTCTGCTCTGGTGTGTAGCAAGTATTACTAATTACACAGTTACTATTTACACAATTATGTGATTACAATTACTAATTACACAAGTATTTATTGGATTTTGTAGTACTGATGCTTCAAAATAACTTGCTGTTAAGTTTGTCATTGTAGGCCATTTACCTTATGCAAACCAATGAAAATACTTATCTTCCTGGCTTAGTGCATCTGTCTTAAGCCAAAGTTGAACTGTCCATCAGGCATAGCAGGTTACTTGTTTCACTAAGATGGCTCTTTTGACACTTGCCCCTTTTGGGCCTTTAAGAATCTGTGTCTACCTTCTACTAACAATTTTACTATAGTCATGTTTTCAGACTTCAATGGTAAGTGTTTAATAATAAACAAGCAAAACTATGGTGTTCATCTTCTGCTACCAGAGTGTTGCAATAAACCTAGTAGGCATCAGACAGCATTTTAGAATGGTATTAACCATTAACTAAGGAGTTAACTTCTTTAGAGAACTGTGAAGAAGTTAAGATTTTTGCAAGCTGACAGAAGGACCAAGGTAAGTTATGTTGCCTGCTGGCTCCTGTATTATGCTAACTCCAAACAGGAGTGGCTGTTAGTGAGTTTCATCTCACTCTATGCTAAGGAACACTGTGTGTTTGTGTCTGAGGCAGGTACTGCTGCTTCTTTCTCTTAAGACATAAGATCCAAGCTGGTTTTTCTTAAAGCTTCTGTTGGGTAATGTGCCTGTCACCAGGTCTGTGGGGTTTGCTTTCTATCAGTAGCTAAAGGAAAGACAGCAACTCTCTGCAGCCACAATGTGTGGGGTGATTAAAAGTGTCTGTTCCAGGGAACTGCTGTTTTCTTTGGTTCAGGTGACTCTATCATCTCAGTAGTTCTGGAATCGTGAACCATGAGTTCTTCATAGCTGTTTTCTTTCTGTGTTTGGAAATACAGCTTTCTGGTAGTATGATACTCACATGAATGCAGTATAGAGTCCCTGCATTTTGCATTTATTTAGGCCTGTTATTATTTTTTGCAAGAGCTTGTCCAATTATACGTAGTAAGTCGTTTTACAAAACCGTAAGTGGGTTTTAGATGCAATACACTAGAAAAATCGTTTTCAAGTCCTTTATTCATATCTGAGAAATTGTTTCTGAATAGGCAGCTCTTTTTTTTATGGTGTCACAGATCTTAAAAGCAGGTTTCCTGATCCTGATTCCTTCCTAAGGACTTTGCTTAAACTATTGTTTTATTTCTTTTCCTCTCCAGGAGAGTATACAAGGAAAGATTAGGACTTCCTCCAAAGATAGTGATTGGTTATCAGTCCCATGCAGACACAGCTACTAAGAGCGGCTCCACCACTAAAAATAGGTTTGTTGTTTAAGACGACACCTTCTGAGTATTCTTTCATAGGAGACTGCGTCAAGCAATCGAGATTGGGAGCTGAACCAAAGCCTCTTCAAAAGCAGAGTGGACTACGTTTAAATTTGATTTCCATCTAAATGTTGCTAAGATTTGTGAGAAGTCTCATTCGCCTTTGTCTTGTACTTCTATGTTCAGTCTTTCTATTTTGGCCGAAGTAACCGTTACCGATCGGAATTTTAGTACACTTCACCCCCCCAATCCATAAGTGTGTTTCTGGCCCACTCTGTAATAGCTTGGTAGAAACATTACTATTGCAAAAAAATAATTTGTTTATCCACAGTATTCAGAAAAGAAGTTACATTTCTGTACCTGCAGGAAATTACTCTGTTTTACACTTGCATTGTATGCAGTAAGATTTCACTGGTTTGGAAAAGAGTATGGTGCATACAGTTTTCTAGCATTTTTTATACAGCATCATCTTTGCTGTAACCTATGCTGATGGCTGCTAGATTAATTTATTTGTTTTCCCTATTTGATAACATTAGTGATATTTTGATTTCAGTTGTTTTTGCTCATGTAACATTTGGTGAAGAATCTGGGAATATGACAAAGGTGGAATAAACATTAATTTTGTGCATTCTTTGGTAATTTTTTGGTTTTTTTGTAACATCAAAGCTTTGCTACAGATTTATGCATTTCAGTCAAATCAGTGATCTTTTTGTGTGATTTCCTGAACATAAATGTGGATTTTTTTTAATGTAACACCATAATTTACATTCCTTACTAGAAATAGTATGTCTGTTTTTGTATCTTATGCTGTATTTTAACACTTTGTATTACTTAGGTTATTTTGCTTTGGTTAAAATGGCTCAAGTAGAAAAGCGGTCCCATTCATACTAAGACAGTGTACAAAACTGTAAATAAAATGTGTACAGTGAATTGTCTTTTAGACAACTAGATTTGTCCTTTTATTTCTCCATCTATACAGCAAGTATTTGTACCTCTTGTGACAAGGCAGTCTCTACTGTGGCTTCTATTGTAGTGTCTTCCAAGAAAGATAAAGTCTGGAGCTATAGTCTGTTGAAACTTTTAATAAACCTATTAGATAGCACCCTAAATCAAAGTGGAATTATATCAATGTGGCTACTGTTCTTTCTTAGTGCTTGGTCTAATTGATCATGGTTTGTGTTGTTTCTCTTTTGACTTCTGTTTTATGCCCAACCAAGAATTTTAAGGGTACACAGAAAGCTGTTTAGTTTCAGGTAGGAGCTACAGTAAAAGTGCTTTAGTGAGTGATTCTGCTCTAAGGATATAATGCATAAAGTACAGGTAGAGCATACCGGAGTCATGGCTACAAATAAAAGTATGAGTATCTAGATAGCTTGCTATTACTGTGTCTGACTAATTGAAGCTTTGTTTCATTGTTTGAAAGTTACTCCAGGAGAGCTGTAAGTTTATGTGGAAGCTCACAGGACAGAGGAGATTTTGAGGGTCGAGTTCACTTGTTTTGAGCAAAAGATGAGAGGCTTTTTCTTTCCACCTCTTGAAGCAGAGCATGCAGCAAAATCAGTGCTTTATCGCTGATTTCTTATGTTTTTTAAAGTGTGTGATGTACTTAGGCACCATAGCCCTGGCAAGATCTTTTTCTTCAGCTAAGTGTCAAGGCAGGTGCTTATTTGGATTTTGATCTTTGTGATAACTTGTTAAAGCAAGTTTAGTCACTGGCAGTGAAGCTTTAGTTGAATCTGCCTGATGAAGGCAGTGAACTGTCTGTGTGCTAAAATAGACTTGAACACTTTTCTTGCACATGTGATCAGAAATGTGTCATAAGGAGCATATCAGACTATGCCAAAAATGTCTGGATCATTATTACAGCTGTTAAATAGAAACACTTGGAGTAGACATCTCTATCTAAAGATACTATGCCTTCAGTATTGGTCATTAACCAGGGTAGCTGGTGAATGTGGAGAGAGCTGTGAAGGCTGGTTTTTTGTGCTGGTTTCTGTGCATTCTCGTGTAACTGGTTGCCTGTCTTGATTCAGCAGGTGTGCAGAGCAAGTCAGGTTTGTTTAATAGGTCTATTGATAGTAGAATATAGGAGTCCATGCCTGTTTCCCAGCTTCAGCTAATCATCAGTAATGTTTGCATGCATGGGAATGTGAAGATGAATCAGCCTCCCGAGTGGTGACTGTGTGTGTGTAATTTGGGAGCACGGTGGCCAGGCTCCCTCACAGGGCTGTCACTGGAAGCAGTGGTAGTGCTGCCCTTCTGGTAAAGAGCATTGAGATTACCCTAGTGCTGTTGTGAGAACTACATAGTATTGGGTTTGTTCATTTTGCTACAAGACTGACCAGAGTATTATTTAGGGTAGCAGCATTTTGTTCATCTAGAAAAGCGATGGATAGGTTTTTTTGGTATGGCCTCAGGTTTTTGAGCTTGAACCTATTGAAGCAGCCAGTTAACTTGGCTGTAGTATGAAAACTGCAGGCAGGTTGATTTGAGTCTCATTGCTCTCACATAACAATTGCAGTGTTTCTAGAAGACTTGAGAGGAAATTAGCTGGCATGGTTGCTTTATCAAACATACAGCCTATGCCTTTAATTCATTTTTAGATGAAGCAAATGACCACAAACCTTGTTTTCTCCAGCTTGCAAATCACTTTGTGCTGCATACTAATGTTCTTCTGATTATAATGGTGTAGTTTGTATTTGTGTGCTAAGGGAGAAAGCTGAGAGCTTTCCATTCTGCGTATTAATATAACAGCCACAGGCTCAGGAGAGGACAAAGCTGTAAGTGTTGTAGTATCTTGTATTGATGCAGAATATTTAGTGTCATTAAACTCCCAGCTAAAGGGGTGGCTGTTGTCAGTGTGTGGTTTCAGTAAGCCTGGGAGGACTATGGAGTAAATGTCTAAAGCATCTTTTCAGAAGTGGAGTTATGTGGTACAAAACCAGCAGAGCAAGGAAGGGCAGCAGAAATTGCTGTGCTAGAAGACATGTAAGAATGTGCCAAAATACAGCCTGTAAAGATGGGGCAACAGATGAGGAATATGTGTGAATGGTCAGCTTCTGGGTATAATGTTAAATCCTGGGCTGTGCAATGCTTTTCATTGTCACTTCTGTTTGTCCTGCTGTGCTGTCACTGTGTTGTGTATCAAGTTGTCTCTAGCTCAGGAAACTTAACTTTATTGTTACCCAAATTCTGGAAACTTGGGGTTTAGTGGCTTTTAGCCAAGCTTGGAGCGAGCTCAAAGCTTCCACCCTACTAGTGGAATCCTTTCTTACTAAACTGCTTGGAAAAAGTACTCTGGACTGCATTCTGGGATTCTTACTAAACGGAAAAAAAAACAACCCTAAAACATTGCATTTTACTCCCTGAAATTGACATAGATCTTCCCTTTGGAATATGACCTCCCACACTTCCAAGAAGCTTTATTTTTGAGTCTTGGCCTGATGGTTTTAAAACTAGTTTTTAAGAACATCCTGCGTTCAAGTACTCTACCAGACAGCTAAGCTTCATAGTTAAAACCATAAAGCTTCCAGGCTGTCTGGCACTTAACTTTTAGATGACTTTGCCCTCTTAAAAACAGTCAGTGGTTTCTGCAGAATTTTTTGTGAATAGGTTTTACTTAGGTCTTAAAATATTTTTTTTAATGCAGAATTTGTGCCTTTTCCCATTGGACAAGAAACAGGCAAATGGAAATGACATGAGCAGGAAGGAAATAGGGTATAACTGTTTCATTTTGAGACATTTCATACCTGTCTGTCTAAATTCTTTGGAGGGCAGAAGTGCAGAGTACATTAGCAAGCAGTGTGAAACCAGTCCTATTGAAAGCACCTGCTGCACCTCCATCATCGTGTCAGAGCTCCAGGAGCTGTTCAGTCCCAAAGGCTTGCCATTTTTGATCTCTTTGTGGGACACCCATTCACTGCAGCTGCTTGAACAGATTTTCTGTCTTTTAGCTCTTAGAAATATTGTATTCTGCTGGAATTTGTTTTCTGTTGTCTGACTCTGGCACTGCAGCGAAGCCTTTAATAAGCACTTAAATTCCTTCCCCCCCTGATAAAAACCACAGTCACTCTTCCTCTTGTCTGGTGGCTGCCTGGCACTTTCCCAAAAAACTATGGGATTCCCTCCTAGCCTTTCTGTTTTGAAATAAAGCAGGTTCTGATGTCCAGAGCTAAATGTGAATTATGGCTGTGCACATGATGGTTGTTATGCTTCCCAGCATTAACTTGTTATTTTGTGTGATGCCTTAAATGTAAAAACATCCTAGCTGAAGTCTACCTGCTGGTATCAGTTTGCCTGCTAACCAAACATAACTCAGAATTAATTTTTTTTTTTATTATTCCCTGCTAGTACTGAGCGTGTGACAAGCTTAGCTGTGAATTTGTGGGGTTTATGAGTGCGTGGGGTTTATGACTGCCTATGCTTTTCTTGTCTCCATTTTTCTAAATCCTGAAGCTTTTCAAGCCTTACTAAAACATGTTTAATAAAGGGAAAAATTACACTGAGTCTAGTCACTGCTTTTTTAGTCACTGTGATACCATGGAGAATTCCAGGTGTTGCTAAACCCAGATAAAGACGGTTTGTGACTTCTTTGGCATAATAATCTGCTTATGGGATTTCATTTTTTTATCTCTAGCCATGTAAGTATGATAATAGTGAAAATGATACTTGAAAGTGTGTGTGAATATATCGTATATAAAGCAAAAATGACTCATCTATTTTTTCAAAGTAGAAGACTGTTTTGTTATTTCTAAAAGGTTTCTTTGACTTTCTGTAATGAATTATTGGATTTTGCTTACAATAGGTAGTTTAGATCGATCTTTTTTCCTATGTTGTGCCTATTATTGTTATCAAAGAGTTGGAGCCAACCTTATAGGTAAGGTTTGGCATTCTTTGAAGTAAAGATAGTTTTTGAGCCTTATCTTCCTCCATATGTACAGGGTAGTTTATCCTAGTGCATCTTACCCTGAGCCGTACAAATACGCAGAAAATATAATGGGAAATTGGAAGGTACTACTTTATTTCTGTAGTTTGAATGAAAATAAAGTTTCTGAGGAACTAATGTCTCAGCTTCTTGACTCTGTATGGGATGTAGAGAAATGCAGATTAAACATAAATGAGTATGGAACTACTCTGAAACCTGTGTTCGCTCTTCAGTGTGGAGCTTGTGTGTCACTGGGGCTCCTGCCGCTCCCCCACACATCAGCCTTGTTGTAGACAGAACTGGTGTAACAGGATTGCAAAATCACTGCTCTTCCCTTGTTTACCTGAGCGTCTCCAGTAGGAAGGAGTAGTCCAAATATGGTGTAGTGGATCAACCAGCAGGAAAGTGCAGCTGAACCCTTAATGGGAGCTCCTGTTGTGCCACTGCAGTGACATCAAACACCTGGAGACAGCGCCGGGAGGTTGCAGGAGGGCTTTGTCTGCCTGTGCTGTCCATTGGGGGCTTCAGCGCCAAAGAAGCTCTGTGTAGGTGTTACCACTGCACAGCTGTGCACTTCAGTGCCTGAGAGGTCTTCTGATACAAGAGTAGATGCTTGACTTGGCTGTAAATTGACCTCACTACCTGACCTCAGTTCATATTGAGTGTTTGAAGTGGGAGTGCTCCTGCACAGTGAGGAAATGGTGACTACCAAAGTCCTGAGTGGAGATGCTGCTTCAAAGTTTCCCTGTACTTGGAAAATTCATCCTTCAGTACATTACCTAAAAGCAAGGGAGGAATTTGCAGGCTGACATGTGGGGACCGATGCGTCCCAGATTGTTTGGGTAAAAAAGGAAAAAGGCTTAGAAAGGTCCCTTGACTGTTTATTGCTTCATTGGTAGAGGTGTTTTCCCTGTACCCACCATTTGGGGGGGGAGGTGGGCATCAAGGGCAGAACTGAGGTTTGATTCTTTTTTATTCTTTTCCATCTCAGGCTATGAGGTTTTTCAAAGGTCATTTGGGGAGAAATAATAATTGGCAAATAGATTCAAGCACTGACAGTTTTATAGAATTTTAAGGTAAATTCTCCCTTAAAGTTTGATATTCCTTTAATTATGGCTGAAGTAGCCCCAAACCCTCAGTGTTATTTAAAATTTGTGAGTGTGACAAGGCCACATGAATGTCTCTTTTTGTCTTCATTAAACTGGTGCTTTGCCAGTGTCTTGTGGGGATCATAATGGTACAGAGTGGCCATAAGCTGTAACAGCAGTAAATGTTTGAGCAACGTGCTGCAAAAGAACATTGGATATGGATGACTTTTTAAGAAATAGATGATTCTTTCACGTTTGTGGAAAACATGAAAATGATACAAAGGGAAGAATTAGATTTTGTAACAAATGATACTTTTCCTTGGCCATTATTTCTCAGTAAAGGTGGTGCTGTCCCTGCACAGCTGTGCACAGCTGTCTGATGGCAGCAGGAGCAATGCAGGAGCAATGGTCCCTATTGCTGAGGGGACACCTGCACTGAGGCAGCTCTCAGCAGCTGGGAGCTGCTCCTCTTCCCTGAGCTTGTGCTGTGGGTGCTCTTGGTTATCTCGAGTAAGCTCCAGGGCTGAGAGATGAGGTTTTCACTTCTACCTTTCGACATGATCTCCTCCAGCTGCACTTCTGCGGTGTACAAACATGCTTCTGCTTCCATGCACTTCATGTTGCACTAACCCTGCCCCTTGTGTGGCTTTCAAGATGGGTATTCATGTGAAATTCTAGGGTGTTCTATCAGAGTGGGATTGATTCTGGATTGAATACAACCCAACCAACCTTTCCTCTTCTGTGCTCTTGAGGCTACAAGTCAATTGCACTAGAAGTAGTTTGGTTTGGGGTCATCTCTAGTTAAATTACCTTGAGGCAACTCAGTCCTACTCCTTGCCTTTAATTTTAGAGTTTTCCTAGGTTTGAACAATAGAGAATCAGCTTCTTGGGAATGCTGGAGTGTAGATATGCCTTTGTTTTGATACAGGTAAGCTTGAACTATGGCTTAGTTCTGCTTTCCTCTTTCCTAAAGGAATTTGCAGCAGAATTGTCATGTGTCAGCAAGGGAATAAAATGCCTTGGCAGTGTGAGGTGTTTGCAGTGAGATCATTTGCTAGCTGTCCTGTTGCCAAGTGCTGTGCCTTGCAGTGTGGGTTCCAGACTTTGTAAGGAGGTTTGTACAGGTGTTAACTACATTTGAGAATACTGGTGAAAATCCTGGTTTCTTCCCTGTGTTGTGTCAGTTTTCAAAGGCGTTATTTTTGCCATTTTATAACAGTTTCTGAGGATTTCCCCAGCATTGCTGAGCTGTGCTCAGTGGTAACTATTACTGACACTATTAACTGTTTTATATATATAACTGTTACTGGAGTGCTTACATTTTCCAGCAGTTCTGGAGCACCATGCTGGTTAATGCACGTGCATGCTGGCTGCAGCTGGGTTGGTTTGCTTTGAGTAGAAGAGAGAAGAGATTCCTAGCTGCCTGGTGCATTTGTTTAGGGTTGGTTTGAGGAGGTTTTTTCCCCAAAGCTGAGCCATAACTTTAAAATGGAGACTGCAGATAGTAAAGGCATTCTTTCAGTTTGCCTATCAGTGGAGAGAGGGTGGCCAGCAGCAGATAGAGTATTCTCACAGGAATGTGCCAGAGGATAGTGAAACAATTACCAAAAAGCAACTGAACTACTGGGGCACTGAAACAGCTTCTCCTGGATTGAAGTGGTCAACCCGAAATGCTGTTCAAATCTTTGTAGGTTTTGTCCTAAGCATTATAATTCCTCCTTTTCAGCTGCTCTGTAAGGTGACTGCTGTGCATGTATCAGTTCTATTGGTTGCTTAACTTAATGCAGTGTTTTTGGTCTTTCTAGTTCACCCTGTGCTGCTCCCTTACTACAGTGGGCAGAAATCAGAGTTTCTGTAATGGTTTTGTTGCACAGGGCACTTCATATTTTCCAGTTTGTAGTCTGAGGTCTCCCTTGGGACAACTGGCTGTAAAAGCCTTTTAACTGCAGAAGACAAAGTGGGGAATAAGCTTGCAGGTCTATGCAGCAAAGTCTCTGTGTAAATATCAACCAGACAAGAAAAGAAGACTTTTGCTCTCTGGACAGAGTTTGCTGTAGCATTGGTCCAATGTTCAGCTCAGATGTTAGCAAAAGGCTCTGGGGTCATATGAAAGGAAGAAAGGCAGAGAAAAGTTTCTGTCACTTCCTGATAGTCTGCCAAAGTCCATCCTGGTCTTCATGTCTGCGTGGGGAGTGCTGGGGTAGAAAATGTAATCGCAGGGCTTCCTTACCTTTCTTCAATCTCTGTGATATTTTACAGAAAAGTAATTCAATTGAGTTTGAGGCCTTGTAGAAAGGGAAACAAGTCAGATAAGCTGCTACTTAAATCTTTTGTTTTGGTCATCTAGTGGGACCTAGTCATTTGGGGTTATTTTACAAATTTCAGTGAACACTGAGGACTGAGTTTTTGTTTTCCAGTAGCTTCAGCCCTGTGGCATTTGGTCTGGTCCATTCTTGCCACATTGTTGCCCATGGAGAAAACGGTAGTTGACAACTTAAAAAACTTGGTTTGGATTTTTTTTTCCTTTCAGCAAAGTTTCTTTTTTGCTTTGTCATTGAGCAACATGAGGATAATTTATGGTGGTCTAGATTTTGCTGCAGAGGCTCTAGAAAGAGTCAGGGAAAGGAATGTGTGATTTAAGAATTTTGCCCTGGAAAAAGGAGCTCCTCAATGACACAGAACTGGCAGATATTAGGAAGATGATGTGCTCTCTTAGGGAGATGGTTTGCCAGAGGCACAGGTGAAAACAGCTCCAGTCCACCCAGGTTGCAAACTCCCTGACTCCAGTGCCATTCCTGGCTTTTAGGCATCCTCTTTTCTCTGTTTTGTGCAAGGCTGTTCTGCTGAGGGAATGTGGCCACACATTTCCCTGCAGCAGGCTGCAGATCACACACACAGGAGTGTTTGGGAGCTTCACTAGGTGTGTGTTTTGTTTCCAGATGGGCTCTGGAAACGTTTGACAACTGGGCCTGTTCCCATCTCCTTCCTGGCTAAAATGATGGGATGCTGACTCAAATATTTGCAAGTGCGCATTTTCCAGGTGCTGGTCTCCAGCTGCCATCTGCCCTTAAGCAGCAATAAGATGGTTCTATAAAAAGCTTCAAGCAGTGAACACATGTGGAAGGAGACATTTGGCAATGCAGCATGAGGCAGCGTATCCCAAATGGAACTCCAGTTAGAAGAGACACACAAGCCAGCAGTGCCTTGCCATTTCCCACCAGCTGGTATTGTGTTTGCCATGTTTAGGATCACCTAAAAACACCTTTGCTGTGTCTTCCTGTAAAGCTGTTCCTATCTGCCCTGGCAAGAAGGACTTAACACATTTGGAAAAATCAATAGGCTCCTGCTGCGGAGGTTGTGGCATGGGCTGGCTTTTGCAGTGAGCCCTTGAGAGGGCTTATTTCTTTTATCTAGTGGCATGAGATGTTCAAGAGGAAAATAACTGTTGCAGAAATTGTTCTTGTGCTTTGCCACAGTCCAAAACTGGAAATGCCATCGTTAGAGCAGTTCTCTATAGCTGCCTGGATTAGAAAGGTAACTCATAAACCGTGGTGGATGTTTTTGAAAATGCTGATAGTTGTTTCCAGCATGCAGTTTGATGTGACTGTTGTTCTCCCTTCAGTGTAGGATAAAATGTAGGAGGATAAAAATGTAACATGTTTGTTAATTCTTATCTATTACTATGAGTTGTGGTACAAGTAGGAAAAATGAATTATATGTAAGTGTAACACTGAACTGGGCTGAGAGGAACTTGTGTTCTGTAGACTCAAATGTCACAAAAAGGGGATATGGTTTACTTGTCTGCACGTGGTAAAATCCAGAACCTGTTTATTTTCTGGAGGCAGTTTAAAACCACAAAATGTCCCCCAAATGCAAGAGTTTCATTACTGCTAGTAGAGCTTTAAAGATACTTTATTACTTGGAGCATTCCATGCAGAAAATTACTTCTCTGGCCCACTTGGGAGCCAGGGGCTCTGCTGTTTGCCTTCCTTTGACACATCCTGTATTATCAACCATGCTTATTTTAAACTTGAGGCTGACAGCAAAGGTGTCCTACTGACTTGGTTAAAATATTGCCTGAACTTTGTGTCCTGTTTCCGACAGTGACCAGTGACAGATGATTAGGAAACAGCTTGAGGAATGACAGATCCATAGTATGACTTTTTCTTTGGGACACCTTGTCCACTTCTGGCAAAAAACTGTGCACCTAAGACTGCTGTGTTTAATAGCTCCTGATTGATCTGTTTCCATTAATTTGGTGAGTCCCTTTCTGAATGAATTTATACTATTGTTTTTTGAAGTTGGCACAGCAGTTGAATTGCCAGCACAGCGATGCATTGCGAGAACGCACTTCCATTTGTGTCATTGTAGCTTCCCACAAAAAAATTCAGATTGAGCCTCCCCTTTCAATTCAGTCTGGTGCAGACGTATCAGAACTACCACTTAGCAAAAGGGGATGGTGATGATTTGCTTTAGTTTGTGGTTTGTTTGTTTTTTTTAACTGTGCTCTCTGCCAGTTCTGTTTGCAGTTTAATTTGCATATTTTTGTGGGTTTCAGTTGCTGAGTACTGGAAACCTTGTTAACAATATCTTCCACCCAGGGCCATGCAAACCATACTGTTACAGTATGTAAATAAAAGTCCTGCAATTTAGCCATAAATGCCATAACAAGAATGGAATTACAGAAGCAGAAAATCTGATTGCAGATAAAAAAAAGAGCAACTCCTGATAATTAGCACAACTTTTCCAAAGTAGTACTATGTGCCCCTCCGCAAGTCTGCCTCACCTGATCAGGAGGCCCAGGGTTGTTTCAAATGCAAGCACCCTGATAACAGTCAAATCACTAAGTCCAGATGTCACTTGGCAGAGCTGTCTGTAGCTACTGTGTGATTTTCACTTTGCTGATGCTGTAAATCCTCTTTCAGTTAAAAGTAACCAAATGCAAATGGTGCACATTTGCAAAGGAACCTTCTCTGCCTGTGCTCTGGCCTCCTGTGTTGCTGTTTTCAAACAGCCCCATGGTGGCTTCAGGAACCTCGTGACTTAATAAATGTAAGAGCCATAAACAAAGGCAGCCTAATCTCCTCGCTCAGGCATTTTGCCACGGAAAGTCAGTGTTTGCTGGCTCAACACTGTCAGATAGGAGAGGCACAGAGAGAGAGGTGACTCATCATGGAAACTCATCTTTCTGTCACGGTGAGGGAGCTTGGGAGCTTTCTGCATTGTCCTCTCTCTGGGCTCTGCAGATCAGGACCCCAGCTGTGGGGCATGAGCTCTATTTCCATGGGAGCATCTCCCTGGGTGAGCACATGCCTGTCTCTCCCTGTTGCCTTTTTCCAGAGTTCAGGCTCCCTCCTCCACTGAAAAAAACCAAAACAAACCACACACACCAAAAAACCAACCAACCAACCAAAAAAAAACAAAACCAAAAAAACAAGCTTCACAGCCTTTTGAGGTAGCTACAGTAGCTCTTTCTTTTAAAGCTGACCTTCAAGGGAATAAATGCTGTCAGCCAGATCCTACTTTGTGCTATTTGAAGAAAGGCTGAAGAGAGAGAGGTGTTTTGAGAAGATCCCGATTATTTTTTTCTTTATTTTCTATTCTGCTTGTTCTTTATGTCCCAGTTAAGATCCTGTCTATCCTGGATGACAGAATGGCTGACCTGGAAATGTAGAAGTATGAATTAACAAGAGCAAAACTTGGGTCTGCTTGAGAGGAAGGTTTTTGTGGGGATTTTTTTTCATCCTTTGGTTATTCTAGAATAATTAATTCATGATGAAGCTTGCAAAAAGGAAGGAACTACTGTTACTGATAAATACTAATATGTATAAAACCCTCAATCGCATAGGTAGCAACTTTACTTTTTAGGGAATTTGACCTGTTACTGCAGCCTGAATTTCAGGCTTCTACACTTCTGAATTTCAGAGTTTTCATGTTGAAAGGGTCTGTGTCTGCAAAGGTCTATGTCTGTAAAAGCCTGACCTTGATGTAATTGCTACAACTGTTCTGTGAAGAACTGTGGATTTTTCTCTGCCAAAGAAATGTCTTATCAGATTTCATGCATCATGTTGCCTCTTGAAAAACTTAACTCCTTTCTAGACAAATTAAGTTGAAGACAAAAATAATCTTAAAACTAACAGTGCGTTATTAGTACACAAGTTTTAGCAGTAAAGGAAGTTTAATGAACATCCCTCATCTTACCTCCATAAAATTAATTTTCATGCATCTCTACTGTAATTTATTAATTTAAAAATTCTTGTTTATTAGTTTACAAATTATAAGCCAATTCACATAATAACTTCTTGAAGATATATTTTATACTGTACAAGAGTAAGGGGTTACAAACCTTTCAAGAACTGATTGAAGATAAGCTCAGATAGTAGAAAATTCTAGCTATAACTTACTTTCTTTGGAAAAAATATAGAGGGTGAGGAGATTGTAAGATTTATAGCTACATCAAGTTTGCATTTTTTTTCAGTCCTCAGATGTAATTGAGGTTATTGTATTTGTTATGGACCATGATATAATGCATAGGCTGCGTTTGGTGCCTTTATGTTACATAAAGTTTCTGAGGAGCTCTGTAAGGCAGCTGTAAACTCTGCACACGAGTGAGAAGCTCAGTGTGAACTCTGGGTATCAGTGCTGTGCTGAGTCATACTGACAGCTCAGCCTGGGCTTTAATCGAGGTTCAAAGTGGAACAGGGCATTTCTGAGCATTGAGGTAAAACCAAGGAGGTCCTGCAGGCACTACTGGTGCTCAGTTTGCTTCTTGCTGAACCTGCTGTGCCAGCCCCTGAGCTGACAGTAAGGGAAAGAACGTGGCTGCTAATCCTCAGGTTTCTGGTACTGTAATTAGGGCTTTGGCTTTTTGGCTCAGTACAGAACATCTTAAAGCCATCAGAACAGTTCCTTTGCTGTCAGATGTCACTAGAGGTGTAAAGAAATTTTCACTGACTTCAAGGATGGTGGTCAAGGTGTGACTTTATAATTTTCCTTAGATGTGATGAGGCACTCTTGCAGTGGAGGCTGCCAGTGCTGCCAAGGGACTGTGGGAATATTTATGAAATGCTATTTACATGTGAGTTAACTGTGAATGGATGAACTTACTTTCTTCTTGTAACCAGTCACGTTAAAACTCAATCATGCACATGGAAAACCAATGGAAAAGGGACTTTTATCTTATGGAATCATAAGACAAAAGGGTTTTCTTCCCCAATCAGTCATTTGTGGTATCTGCCACAGGATGTCCTTCTGCAAATGTGTATCTGCCACAGAAAAGGGCTCAATGGAAAAGCTGCATAATGACAGATGTTCTTTGTCATCAGGTGGGTTTATGCCAGGGGCAAGGATGTACTTCCTGTTCCCTGGCTTTATAGACATGCATTGGGTTGGGGAAAAAGAAGATGTTATTTGTATGTGATACTTCATATCCTGTCACAGACTGTTTGTCCTTTCAGTATGAGTCACACTAGTTTAAGCACTGCATGATGCCAATCAGTGGTTTCATTCTGTTAGTTGTTAAAAATAAGGCCAGCTTGCTCCCTCACCTACCTTGCACTAGTTATCTTGCCTTAGATGATATAAACGAAGAGCACTCCTTTTCTCACAACCAAAGACAAAGCCCACTTTTAAAGTGCATGTGACTTCTCCAGCTCTGCCAGCTCTAGTTTGCAGCTGCTGTCAGTTATTATTTTGTCAAAGTTCAGGTTTCAAACTCACCTATCTGCCTGACACTGGGAGGCTTCCCTTTGGATATATTCATTGAATCTGACTTTAGATTTATTTACTGCTAGGCTTGTTTTACTGTTCCAAGTAAGGGCCAGCCCCTTCCTAGAGCAGAACGTGTGGTATTTGTCAGAAAGAGGCAGCTTTAAGGCTGCCAGATAACCTGACCAGCCTGCTCCTCTGTAAAGAATTTTGTGGGCTCTGCTGATAATGATAAAGCAGCTGCACTGGAGATGATTGGAAGACGCTGGTATCTGTAGGGAAGCAGACCAGTACTGCATACTCATGAAGAAAAGCACTTTCAAGCTTGTGAACATTTATAACCTCTTGCTGCTGATGATGGCACCCATCTGCAGTTTTTCTGCTGTCAGTGTGTGTCTTCAAGCCTCAGATGCTCATTGTTTTGTTCTCATCAAACTCCCCGCTTTGGTTCACAGGCCCACAAGAAACTCTCTGTGGCTCTTTGCAACAAACCAAACAATTGCAAACCCCTTCCTGCCCAGTCAGGGTGATGCTTATCAAAGTGTTACTCATATAGATCTTGCCTGTATTAGACAAAGTGTCTGCCCCTAGAATGAGACAGCTGGATCCATGGAACTGCTGGTTAACTCTGTTCAGTCTGTACCTGAAATTGATTTTAAGCCTTGCAGGATTAATATAAGCTTTTTCAGCTAGGGATTATAGACCTATGAGGACATGCAAGTGCCATTTTGCTAGTTATAAATTGTATTGCAGATTAAATTCTAAGGGATTCAGGTATTTTAAGAGTGTCATTCACCCCTGCACAGGTAGGCCAAATTTATCTGGTATGCATCTGTGATGAAAACCCTGAGAAAGAAGAGTGGGTTTGTTACAATGACAGCAATAGAGAAGTGATGGCTTTAGGTCAAACCTGTCAGGTTTCACCTCTGCAGGGACAGTAAGGAGAGAAACACCTTTATCTTCCCTGCAAACCACACAAATAGAAAAGCAAAGACTACAAAGCAGAAGTGGGTGAAGGGAGAATCCGGGTTTAAGGAGGAGATGGCTGAAAAAGAAGCATTGTGTCTCCTGAAGCATGGGAAGGCATAAAAGCAGTATGAAAATCTGAGTATTTGGATCTGCAGAACAGAAGGGAAATGAGAGTGCAGATCTTGGTCTTTTTTCTCTGACTCTATTGCCAGAGGGCCAAGATAGGTAAAAGTTGCAGATGAAGCTGCTGCCTTCCCCTGTCCCCAGGGCATGTGGGCAGCCCAGCAGCCTTCCTGCATTGCTTTCAAGGTGCTCTGCACCTTGTACCAAATTCTTTTAGAGATGTGTGGACTGTTACTGCCTGCCCTTGCCTTTCCCTGTGTGAATTTTGCAGCAGAAATGGATCAGTTTTGCTTGATGTGACTTTGCTGTCTGCTGCCTTTAAATCAGCTTCAACTGCTGTGAGACTCAAGTGGTGGCAGCTGGGACACTGCTTAGCTTCAAGCATGGCTGGAGTTGCTCTGTGACCTGAAGAAAAAGGTGACTCTGGGTGGCAGAATGCCATGCATTAAGGGCAATGAAAAAGAGGTATGTGGGAGGAAGCCCTTACTCAGTTAATACACCTAAATGTGAAGAAAGAGGATTTGGTGTCAAAGTACATCTGTTGCCCGTGGTTTGATGCAGACAGCATGACATGTATTGCTAAACCTTTGTTCCAGCTGTCACAGGCACCTAAGTTTCCATGATTTTTTCATTGACGGCTGCTTGTGAAATTTGCTGTTCTTGAAATTTACTGCTTCTGACATGAAGGAATATTTCAAAGTGTGAGTGAGCTTGCAGAATGAGGGTGTTGATAGCACAGAGCTGACCACACTGCTGAAAGCTTTAGCCCAGCAGAATTTTAGCTCCTGGGTGCAATGGTAGTTAGAAAAAAGAAGATCAAATTGGACAGCTCTCACCAAGTCCTCTGACTTGTAGTTTCTGAAGAGATTTTTGCCTCAGTCTACTCTTCTTTGCTATATAAAGGAAAACATATATATTTTTCCCCTTGTATTTAGAGAGCAGGCATGGATTAGGTTTACTAAGCAGTAATCAGCTTTCACTGATTTAAAATTAACTAAAACAGGACCAGTCTTTTTTCTCTCAGCTGGTGACAGCAAGGGACAGAAGGTGTCTGGAGGACGTGGCTCAGGCTTTTGTGAAGAGAGCTGTGACCTGCAGCAAGCTCTTTCTATTGCCAGAGGCATGGTGTCACATCCACCCTGGATAGATTTTCCTGGCCTATCTTCCCTCCTGCCAGGATGGCTGTATGAGAGAGGTGAATTCTGCACTGTGCAGGGAGGGAGGGATAGGTGCTATCCTGGTGGTGATGGGAATGCATGTCCTAGGGCTGGTGGAGAACCAGCAACAACAGCTGTCCTATGCTGTTGTCTACCGCCCTCAACCTGTTCCCTTAAAGAGAATGTCCTCCCCTCTCCTATTTTGTGCTGACAGTGAAATGTTAAGAGTTGTAACTAAATAGGTGGGGGGGGGATTTTAAACCCCTTCCCCTTGCAGTGGGTAAGGACACCAAGAGGCCTTTGCTGCCTTCTCTTTCTTTGCTCTCTCGCTATCCTGCTGAGAGCCTCAGTGTTTATGATGGAGATGCTGTACTGCAGCTACGCTGAGTGTTCCTTGGTCTGTGGGCAGGGATGTCACCCACCACATCAGGGGGTTCCATCCAGCCTGGCCTTGACTGGGGCCTCCCAGGAATGGGGCATCCACAGCTGCTCTGGACAGCCTGTTCCAGTGCCTCAGCACCCTCTCAGTAAAGAACTTCTTCCTACTGTCTAGTTAAAATCTCTCTTCCTTTAGTTTAAAACTGTTCCCCATTTCCTATCATTATGTGCCCATGTTCTTGTTACACGACCTGACCCTTTGTCAGTGTGTCCTTCTAGCTCTGTGTAGCCGTGTTTGTATCCCTGCCCATGGGCTTCATGTGCTGGCATAAGGAGGCTGGAGCCTCCATGTTCCCCAGCATAGCTGCTTTGTGGGGCTCAGGATGTTTGATTTTACTTATCTTCTCTAATTAAGTTGCTTTATTTTGATTTTGTGCTTGGGTGTGGTTAACATGCCCACTCATCTGGAACCTCACAGCGTATATAACTTCAGGCTCACATCATGCTGGGTTTTGATTTTTTTTTTTTGGCAGAACAGCTACTGAAGTTTTCCCTTTCTAATTGTTAAGCAATTGGGCCAATGACCTCCTCCTGAAATCACAACTGTGACCCATTTTCATGCTAGTACAGCAAAGATGTAACAGTTCACAGCATAGCACAGAGCTGTGCCTAGCAGGCAACACTTTCCATTTTCGGTTTCTTCTGCTGGCCAAGTCATGCTGGGTGATGTAATTTAAGGCTAAAAAACCTCCACAGGGTGTGCAAGGCCTGTCTGTGTGTCAAGCATCTTTCCATCTCCTCTTAGACAGCACTGAATTGGAAAAGGCTGTTTTCCTTTTCCAGCATTAGGGGGAGCATGGCTGTTAAGAGAGAGGCTACATGGTTGGAAAAAAAAAGAATAATTCACAAACTGAAAAAAACAAGTTCTGAACCTTAAGAGTCCAATTTAAGCCCCATCCCTGCACAATGGCTTGTTTATAATCCCTGTGCTACCAGTAACAAAGCTTCTGCAGATTGAAGGACCTCAGACATCAGGCAAAGAGGAGGAGTAGAAATGGACAGCCTGATAATTTTGCAGTTCCCTAGGAAGAAGCAAATGATACTGAGTGGGATTAACAATTGTTGAAACCTTGTTTGGCATTCCAGAGGCCTTGTTAACAACAGTGTTACAACAGCTATTCAGGAATGCTATTATACCACCAGGGCTATCTCTGAGAAGTTGCATTTTCTAAACTATAATTACGTGGTTTAGCTTCCAGGGTTGGCATTGCTGATTGTACATAGGACCTTGGATACAGGGGAGAATGTTATTCTCTTGTTACAAGCCCTTGGTGCTGCAAATTAGTTGTTTTGCACTTTGGTAGAAACATTGCCCAATAAGCAGTGTGGTAAAACCTCTCCACCCCCAGCCAAAATCCCCACTCTTAATGATTTTCTCAAAGCTGGGGTTTTACATGTGGGCTCAAAGTTCATAGATTTATGTAATTCCTCTGCTTCTACCTCTGCTGGCTTGTGCTTGCTTCCTCTACTCATGGAAAGTACCTTATTGATCGGTTCCCTTTAAACCCCTAAGGATACTTCCTGCCTACTCAGTGAGCAAGGCTGGCAGAATCAGCGCCTGTGTGCACAAAAGGTACCAGATAATGACATTTAGGCCAAATGTTCTATCAAGGGTATTTTAGTACTTAGCTTTTCCACAATTTAGCACCTCCTTTAATCATTGCATCTCAAGCTAGTCCATCCTGCACAAATTCTGTTTGCTTCTTTAGAAACATACCAATGTTAGTATCACCAAGAGAGTCGAGGACAAAGTATTTAAAAAGAGGAACTCCTTCCAAGGGAAAAGTTTGGGATGCCCAAAGCAGGCATGCCTGGGTGCCAAACAATGGTACTGGTAGCTGCAGGAAGACCATGCAAGGAGGACAATGTGTAACTGATACATGTGGATCCTTCCCTGGTAGTACTACTGAAGAGGAAGTTTTTATGAGACCTATGGTGTTTGCAGTGCAGCTGGAAGTCAGAGAAGGAGAAAAGGGAGAGAGTTGGAAAGGGCCTAAAGAGGGAAGAGTCCTTGGAAGGGCAAGGAAGAAAGCCAGAAAGAAAAAAAGCTTTGTTGCTCTATGAAGGGCACAAGGGCAACTCACGTGCCCCAGAGTGACAATGCTATGGAAGTTACAACAGGAATCACCAATGGGAAAGGATATTCTTCTTTACCCCATTTTTTTTTCCCTTATTTTATATTTAGTTCAAAAGGATGGCAGGAGCATGAGGCAAATTGTTATTTGTGTATCTGGGAAGAGACATATATGAGGACAACTGTTTTAAGGAGCTGCTTCAAAAATAACCACAGGAGAGGAGTGTGTTTGCAGAGCGCAGCAGGCGACCTGCAGAGCGGTGGAAAGTGAGACAGCAGTGGTGCCCCGAGTGCAGACAGCCCCAAATGTCTCCAGGATTGTGTACATTTGTACTCATGGCCAAACCACCCCACCCTGACCCCAGTGGGTGTTTTACAAATTGAAGGAGGTGCTGTTACCATGTTTTCTGTCCAAAAACATTGATCTATTTTCTGCTGCTCTCCTTCTTGACCCCTTTTTCTTAAGTCAGCAGCTTTTAAATTCCACTTCCAAGTCTTTAAAAAATAACCCCGTTCCAATGAATCTCCAAAAACATATGGCAAAAGAATGCAGATTTGGGTACTACTCCATCCCAGAGATGAGGTCTTGTTCACCAGAAAAAGAAAGGAAAAGCAGACTGTCAGATTTTGGAGCAGGATGCTCATATCCAGCATTCTACCCTAGCCTGTTTACTGCTGACTACAGGAACAGGCAGCAAACTTGGCCACTGATTTAGTGAGATGCTTTAAGAAAGTCCATTACCCCTTAGCTGTTGCTTCAGCTTCCCAGTGGGTAAAACAGAGAAGTGAGAAGTACAACTTTTATCCTCATTTTCTTTCTAAAGTCTGTGGTTTCAGGCAGCTCTGAAAGTATTGTGGTGTAGGATTCAATGCAAATATCAGGTGTGATCCATTAACAAAATGAAAGTAGTAAAGCCAGATGGTGTGAGGCATCCCACTGGGGAACACAATGTTTCAGGCACCAGGCAGTTAATTTCTCCTGTTAGCCAGGTAAGACAGCATGTTTGGGACAGATGAAAACTGAGCATAATTGCTCATTGGGAAATTCACCCTTTCCATGGCCAAATACTCATTAGACCAGAATTTTGTCAAAATATGCATGATGAATTTGCATCTCTATTTTTCTAGTGTTACATTGGAAAATCAATGGCAAGTACCACTTCAAAGCAGTAACCAGATGTTTCCTCCCTGCTTTTTTTAGCTGTCCACTGTGAGGAACAGAAAGGTTTCACAAAGAGCAGTGAGGGTTTGGGATATAGTAGCTGATACCACTCTGGGAGGACACAGCTGTATCTCTTCTACACTAGTGGCTGTCAGCCAGTAACACTGAGCTGACTTTGCCTACCCCCTACCTCTAGGGAAGCATTATCCTCTGTGCTCCCTCCAATACTGTGTTTTCTGATAAAGAACAAATGTTTCTGCTAAAATCAGTTCATGCCATGGTAACTATTTGCAACAAAGCTTTGGTTTCAGTTACAAAAATTCTCACAGCACGAAGTTGACTATTTGGAGTTTCAGAGAATTATTTCATATTCACCTGGCTATGGCTGGTATAACCATGACTGCACTTTGGCCAGTGTTTGGAAGCTGAGTACAACCTGCAATGCAGCTTCATGTGTCTGTAAACCAAGAAAGGGCTGTGCCTTGGAGAAAATTTGATATTTCAAAAGTGTTGTGTAGCAGTCAGATTAGCTAGGCCGATGCATTCACCAATGGTCATTTCATATCCAGACCGCTTACACCATCCCACTGGATACCTCTTTTCAGTGCCCAAGCAAGTTGCAAACTAGGCCCTGCAGGACTTGCATCTGACTGCTTTCAAGGAGACTTGGTCTTCTAAGCATCGAGATCAGATTTGCAATGGGAGCTTTGGCATACTGGGCTGAATTCTGAGAGGTATTTAGGCATACAAATTGTTTGGGTTTTAAACTTTCCTTGAAGTATTTAACAGTTTACTGTTTTGATGTCTCTTCTGGCTTTGCCAAGGTTAAGTTTTTTCTATTACTTTGTAACCACATAGAAGATATAAAACAGTTCACATTCAATAAATTTATGGGTGTTTCATTCCAGCTTGAACTCAGCATATGGCTTTCATTGTGTAGTTGTTGGATTGCATCATCCTTGTTCCAAATGTGACAATTTGGCTTAAACCTTTTCTTTCCATGTGTGAAGTGGGACATGAGTGCATTACATCATTTGGTTGTGCATATCTACCGGACATGCTGTTCTCTGCTACGGGATTATGGAAAACTGCCCAAATTTTTCTCTGAGTGCTGCTGTACAGAGGCAGGCAGGGTAGCATGTATAAGCTCATTAGGACTATGATGTATTCTGAAAGACAGCAAGCACTGTAAGCAGGCACCTGTAAATAGATGTTCTTTATGTGCAGAACTGACTGAGTGCAGGCTCTTCCTTGCCCAGCCAGCCAAACCTGCCCTTGTGTTGGATATGGTCACTGCTCCTGCCACCCTTTCTCCCAGTTTTGATGCAGGATCCTGTGCACCTTGCCTTGCTCCCTAAATGTCCTCACTGCTGCTGAGTCCTGAACCAATCAAAATCTGGGCAATGTCCCGTTCTCCCTGTCCGGAGCACAGTGAGGCCCTGAGCTGTAGCATCCCTCTGGAGGGCAGACAGCAGCCAGGCTGCACAGCGGGGTAATTTACCACTAGATGGCTGGACCTCCTCTTTGTCCAGCTCTGTTTTGCGCCCAGCTCAATGACTGTGCTCAGCCCAGAACAATGGACTCCTTGTAAGCTCTCTGCCTGCCCACTTTATAGCTTAACATTTTTAAACAGCTGATGCTTTTAGCAGATTTACCTTCATGATGAATAGTTCAAACTTCTGAAACGTACTGAAAGAGCTGTGGTAAGATCTAAGAAAATCATAGCTTTTTTGCAAGACAAAAAGAAAAAGCTCCCTGGTCCTGTCCTTGGGGTTTTTTTCCATTCCATGTATAATACAATTTTCACTGAATCTTATTTCGTAGGTGTATGCATAAGTGGGACACATTTAACAGTTCATTGCTCAGACTGGAATACAGCATCATAGTGTCCTGAATAGTCACAGCCACGTGCTTTGATCTGGTGAATTTGGTGATATAAAATCTGTAAAACTTTTAGACACTGACATACATGTCACTGTGATTTGGGGCAGCAATGTCTTTCCTTTAGGAAAAATTATTTTACCCACAGTCAATATCTTCAAAAAATTAATACCTCTGGATGAAAAATGTCAACTTCCCTGATGATTGCAGACTGATACATTATACAGAGCAAGAGGGCCCACTTCAAAAGGAAAATTTCTTCTGCTTGAAAGCAGACGAGGAATAGACAAAGAATCTGTTTCTTGAAGATACCACTTTTTTTTCCCTTATCAGTCTCTTCACATTTTCAGCTCTGTTACTTGTATTTACTGGGTTCACATTGTGTGTCTACAGATGTATTTGTATCCTAAGTTCAAAACAAGGGAGAAGTATGTTTTTAAATTAAAATTATTTTAGGTGTTTTGCTGTCACAGCACTGGCATTTTACACTTGCCACTTGCAGGAACAGGGAGAAGTCATTGACCCTACTTCCAAGGTAATATAATCTAAAATATCAAACATGGAAATCTTAGGGCACTTTAACACCCTTGTGGGAGCCTGAAGATGTGCCTAAAGATGATGATACATGAAATAGTAAGATGAAGATGAATCTAGAAATAGTTCTGGGGTGGGTTTTCTTTTCTAAGTAGCAGTCTCTCACAGTTTAATTTTCTTAAAACACTATGACAGCAAAAAAAACCAAAAGAGAGAAGCTGATGGTTTAACTAATGTGGTGGAAGAGCAGGAAATGCAAATGAACTCCACCCATCAGGACTCACAGAGAAACACAGGTAGCGAAGAATACAGCAAATAATGAGCCACTGAATAAACAGACTTCAAAAGTAATTGTTCAGCCCAACAAGAATATTAGTGGCTATTCTTTCTCATCTGCAGGAAGGTTTCTGGTTTTGTTAATGTAACAGGAGACAGTAAAAAAGAAATTTCCATTTAGTGGACTTGCAAACAAGTAAATTGTAACTTTTTCGAAGTGCTTCCTTTTTACAGGTGCCTGAAGGGTAACATGTGCAGATTATTTATGAGGAGCAACCTCACATTTGGAAGTAGTCCAGAAACAAAGTCCTACTTGATCCTGTCACAAGCAGAATGTTGTTACTGAGCAGAATGTCAGATGTAGCATAATCACATGCATTGTGTATTCCTCCTATGACACTGTGGGAAGCAAAAAGCAGTGGTTTGTAATCACTCTAGTAATGCTGTTTTATGTCTTTTGGGGATGTTAAAATAAAGTTATTTTATTTACCTTGTTCCTAATCAGATCCACTGATATAAGCTATACAGAATACTACTGTAAAATACCTGTTCACTGGTGCTGTTACAAGTGCTATGTTTGCTGTGGCAGCTCTGCATAACATCTGAGAAATCAGAAGTGTCAATACCAAAGGTAAAGGAAATGGTATCTTTGATCCAGCTATGTGGTAGCTGTCACTGGATGTGAATAAAGAAGGTGGGTTTGAAGAACCAGACACAAAATTGTGAGGAAATCAGCTTAAATGTATCACCAACCTTCCTTTGGGATTATCAGCTCACCTGCACAGTCCTAATAAACTGTTAGAGGCCCTGGATGCATCCTGTCATGTAGGCTGACAGACAGGAGACACCAATGTCACAGCAGAGATGACAGCATTTTTGTCACTGCTCTTTCCATAGCTCAGATGAGCAATCCTGTTCCCAACAGAGGGTAGGAGGTGGCTCCCTGCAGCCAGGCTGCACTGCATATCTAGGCCCTCCTCCACCAGGGGCTGACCCCCTTGTGCACCTCATTGCTCTCCCCAGAGGGTTCTGGATCAGCTCTCTGCTGTGAAGGCAAGGTCATAGAGTCCCTTCAGATCACAGCATCTCTGTAGCCATTTGAATCAAAAAGCAAAGAAAAAAAATGTTGATTGGATTTGAAATTAGAGTTTTTTGCACAGTTGGCTTTTTCCACTCTGTTCTCAGCAAGACAATTTAAGTTCCTGCTTGCACAGAAGTTTGGGGACTGAACTCCTGACCAAGCTGGCCAAACAGGTATTCCAATGCTTTTTAGCTCAATTATTGGCTAGGCCATGGTAGAAAACTCCTCTAGAAGCTGGGCTCTGAGATTAATTGCTCTGCTAGCCTCCCTTCCTACCACTCCTGCAGCAACTTAAAGCCTACAACAGCCAGATTTGCAGTCGGGAACTCTCTTATCCCACCACCTGCTTGCACTCCCTGACCTTCTGACAGGTTTACAGATGTTCTTGTAAAGAGGTGCCAGAATGACTCCTGATTGTTTTTGCAGTAAACTCTGATCCAGGCTCCCAGGAGAAACAAAAATCTTCACAGGGGAGGATGAGAGAAGCTCAGGTGGTTTATGCTCCAGTAAAGGAAACCCGTGAAGGGAAACATTATCAAAGATTACTTAAAATGGTGAATTTGCAGAAAATCTTATCACCATCAAAAACACACTCAGAGGAGATAGTCACTCTCCTGAGTGGTATTACAGAGCAAACACTGCAAAGTTAAACCTCTGAGTTGAGTGTGTCCTGTATTGTATGATGAAGAATGACTGAAAGCAACTCAGAGAGCCTTGAAAGACCTAATGGACCTTAGGAAGATGATATGGTGTTCTGCTACAGGATACACACCGGACAGAGCATGGTCAAGAACTATACCTGAACCTTCAGGTATACACAAGCAATAGTCTGCGTTTGGGAAGTGAGAAGCTTCCAAATTTGCAGAGATTGTCCAGTGGTTTTAGCAATACAAAGTGAAAAAGATAAATTTGGCACTTACTAGAGTCTAAGTTTATATCCATTTTAATGACCATGGTCCAGTAGCACCAGTAATGGAAGGGGAGGTGACTACCCACGCTGATTGCAGTTACCCCTAATTTAGGACTGCAAATCTGTGTCTCTTTTTGTGGAATAATGCAAATGTTTTATCTCATTAAACCCTGTCACTGTCATGTCCATAAAATGGTTGTAAGAACTACCTCACAATTAATGCCCTTTGGAGCCAGTTTGGTTGTAAGAGTGCTTGGAACCACACCTGCAGCCACTGCGTGACAGGTATGTTATACTATTCCTGCTTCACTGTTGTGTATAGACTTGTCAGGGGATAATCCCTGATCAGAAAGAGCTCTGCAAAAAACTCCAGAACGGGGGCTTGCTGAGGCACAGCACCCACTACAGAAACAGCTGTGTGCCAGCATGTTTGCCCCAAGCAGCACCGCGGTGCAGCCGCAGCCCCGGGCGCTCCTTTGCCCTGGCCCGCACAGCTGCGGGCAGGAAGTGTGCCACCACTCCCACCCCTTCCTCTCACAAGGAGCAGAGGCAGCACCTCAAGGGGCCTGACACAAAAATAAATAAAGGCTCAGATACACATTGTCTTGAGAAAATAAAATCAGACGCAATGCAACTGGTTTTTGGTTGTTATTTGGTATGCCTTAGCTTCAGTTTCTGGCCTCTAACCCTGTAGATATATAGACACGCTTCATGCTTTGTGAGTCATCCTAACAACATTGTTCTTATCACATTATAACGATGTTGGGTTGGTCCTGCAAGATGATATTATTATTCAGTATTGAGAGCTAAGTTTCATATGAAAAAGCAGCTCAGTGCTCACTAGTGTTACCTATAATAGTAATTAGTCAGTACTTGCACTTGTTACTCTTGAGGGAAGGTGAAGTTATGTTCACACCTGGGGCAGAGCATGTACTTCCACCAAGGCCAATACAACTTGTATCACTTACTTCCACAAAATTCTTATCTCAGAATTCCTTGTAAACCTAAACAATATCCCCCCATCAGTGCTCACACTCTTGCTAAGCAGAAAACAGTGATTTATGGTTGCAACACTAGAAAATGAACACAAATGGCACTATGAGCTAGTATGTTATTTAGATTTAAAAATATTCTGAGCTAGATAATACCTCTGGACTCTATAAATCTTGTCTGTCAGAAAGCTCTATGGTTTCCCTATGGAAAAAGATTGCTATCCTATGAATTCCCACTAAAATGGAGTGTCTAGGAAATAGCCAGACTTATCGACACAGACACTGAACTTTTCTGAGACCACAGCTCTTTATCTCAGTGCACGTGGCACAAGGTGAGACTGGCAATGGGATAACTCATGGAACTACAGCCTTCACTGTGCTGCTCTGCCATTTCTCTTCTCAAGTCACTCCTGCTTGCAATTCTTTTTCCCTGGAAAATGTTAAAGAATTCATAGATCAAGAAACAGGAGCTGGCACAAAGACAGAGGTACTGGATCTAAGGAATGATTGATTTGAGGAATTGTGTTGAGGACTCTTTACTGCGTGGGAAGTAAGAATTTCAGAGTCCGCAACTATACCTCTTTTAAGATACAAACTTCTCAAACTTGCCACACTTATTAATATTAGAGCTGGCCAGTCTTTAGTCAGAAGAAGTCCATTTATATCTGCATCTTAGAGATGGGAAGTAGATTTAGTCATTCAGATGGGACTTCTTCTCAATGTCAGTAGCAAATCAAAGCATTCCTGGTGTTACGAAGCACTGTGCTGCTAGCACCAGCTTTGTCATTGAAATACCGCCCATTAGTACTCCTGTGCCTTGTCAGAAGAGTTATGAACTGATGGAATTTGTATAACTGTCTTGCCCTTCTGCAAGAAAAGGTAATATTGCTCCTGCTTAGTATCGCCTCAGGCTTTTGTGCCAAAACATCACAGTAGAATTCAGTGTTGACTGGTAACTAACAGTGAATTTAAAGTGCTGTCACAGTCATCTTGCTCAGATTCCAGGCCTAGGTGGCCAAAGCACGTAAGAAGCAATCCACAAGAGATGGCACAAAGCCGAAGGACGGGGATTTTTTTTTTTTATCCCTGTTTGTTTAGGAGAGGTGGCAAAATATGTTTGCAAAGAAAAGAGGCTGCTGCAGGGGCAGAAGGCTCTGCTACAACTGGCATTCTGAAAGATCAGTTACCTACACCAAAGCTGTTCTGCTGCCTTTGCTATCTGCTCGCTTATTACACACAAAGTGAATTAAAAAGAGCAGGGTTCTGTGTTCTATACCCTCTTCAAATGAGCAATCTAACCCTTAAAACCAGACATCCTTAAGCTGATCAGATGATGGGACAATGTGAAATGCTTTTGGCTCTAAAAGGACACTTGGCAATTATAATACTATGCTCAACTGAGAAAGCAAGGGAACTCATGTAATATGATGCTATAAATGATGTAGGTTGCATTTCTTTTTGAGTTGTTGGAAATTAATAGATTGATAGGTAAAACATCTGATATTGTTACTGAATTTATCATAATAAATATTACTCTGCAATATTTTGCTCCTGCCTGTGAAGAATTAAAATGCCAAAGGGTGCCAACATGTGATGTTAGGAGCATGTTATGACTGCAATATTATAAATGTTTGTACAGGTTGTCACCAATATTTGAAGACACTTATAAAAAGTGCACCTTAATGTAATACATTACCATACCCTACTGTAAGTGGTGATGTGCCTTTATCCATTGGTACAGAACATGTACATTACTACTTATTCAGCCTTTTCTACCCTCTTCCTATGGATGGTCTTGCAAAAACAGTGTTAATAGATACAGGGATAACATTCATGTGATAAATTACACAGTTGTGGTTAAAGTGTATAGATGTGTTGCATTAATTTCTCATTTACCAAAAACATCGCTTATTTTCATGGCACCATTTCAGCAGATGCTTTTTCTTCTCATCGTCTACCAGCTGCAGCAGATAAATATTTCTCTTGGTTCTCAAAAAAGACTCACAACAAGGCCTCATAACTGGTATGATGTGATCTTGAATCAAGACTCTCTTCCATAGGTCTATCAGTATCATGCTTCTGAAGCGTGTTACCTTGCAAACCTGTAGAGATGGGAAATGCATTTTATTATAAAGAAATCTTCCATCTATTGAATCAAAAGTTGATGCAGAATCACATAAACACAATCAATTAGGTTGGAAAAGACTACCAAGTCCAACTTTTAACCAATCCCAGCCTTGTCAACTAGATCGTGGCGCTAAGTGCCACATCCAGTCTTTCCTTAAACGCCTCCAGGGGTGGCGACTCTGCCACCTCCCTGGGCACATCATCTCATTGAGAAGAAGTCCCATCTGAATGACTAAATCTACTTCCCATCTCTAAGATGCAGATATAAATGGACTTCTTCTGACTAAAGACTGGCCAGCTCTAATATTAATAAGTGTGGCAAGTTTGAGAAGTTTGTATCTTAAAAGAGGTATAGTTGCGGACTCTGAAATTCGTACTTCCCACGCAGTAAAGAGTCCTCAACACAATTCCTCAAATCAATCATTCCTTAGATCCAGTACCTCTGTCTTTGTGCCAGCTCCTGTTTCTTGATCTATGAATTCTTTAACATTTTCCAGGGAAAAAGAATTGCAAGCAGGAGTGACCTGAGAAGAGAAATGGCAGAGCAGTACAGTGAAGGCTGTAGTTCCATGAGTTATTCCAATGTTTAACAAGCCTTTTTGTGAAGGAATTCCTCCCAATGTCCAGCCTAAACCTCCCCTGGCACAGTTTGAGGCCAGTTCCTCACATCCTGGCACAACCTCCGTCAGGGAGCTGTAGAGTGATAAGGCCACCCCTTACCCTCCTCTTCTCCAGTCTCTCTCTTAGAGCTGGACCAGGAAACTTAGAAGGCTTGATCCATTGAAATGACGACATCCTTCAGCAAAGAAAACCTATTAATTATGCTGTTAATGCCAGACCGTGTGCACTCTGAATCCCGAACAGCATATGAATACAACTAAGCCACATAACTTTACAGCTGTCAGGTTCAATATAAATTCAAGAGATGTTAAAATATAACCCCTAGCATCATTGTAAAATGGTTCTTCATGTTTTCCTGCGCGTGTGGCGCATACGAGATCGTGTGGGAGGCGATCCGGCGGCGCCCATTGAGAACAATCAGCACGGTGCGATTACGGTCTTGCTTCTCCTCATTACCGCAGCCAGCCTAGAACCGGTGCTGCCCTCCTGGCAGCTCTCCCGCTGCGGAGCGTGTTCTCCATGCCAGGTGGGGCCAGTCCTCGCTGTCTCGGCGCACCCCGGCAGGTGTCACCCGGGGCGGCCAGAGGGGAGGGATGAAGGGGCGAGGCACGGCGGGCGGGAGGCACGGCGGGCTGGACTCCTCAGCCTGGCACGCCCGGCGCGGGCGGAGCCTCAGGGCCGCTCTCGCCCGGCCGGATTGGCGGGGAGCGGTGCCAATCACGCCGCGGGGCGGGGCGCGCGCCGGGCCCTTGGCGCTGAGGGGGCGCGCGGTCTGGCCTCTGCCCGGGCCCATCCCGACCCGGCG
>VXBB01021246.1:100471-138185 GCA_013399915.1 Illadopsis cleaveri
TGAGCGCAGAGGATGTCCGGAAAGCACTACAAGGGGCCTGAAGTCAGTTGTTGCATCAAATATTTCATCTTCGGCTTCAATGTCATTTTCTGGGTAAGTGAGGCCGGTTTCGTGTCTTCCTCTGCTTCGTCCTCCTCCTCGTTCTCCCCGGCCGCCGCCGCTCTGGGCACAGCCAGGGGCGATAGGGACGTGTGACAGCCCGGCGTGAGGCCGCGGGGGCATTTTCCATGGGTTGCGAGGCCAGGGATGCCGCCGCCTCCGAGCCGACCGCCCCAGTGAGCCTTCTCCGGGCAAGTTGTGGTGTGCATTCCTCCACCTCCCGAGGGTGCCGGTTCTCTTCCCTTTCGGCCCTCCTAATTGCTTTTGTTGTTAGTACGAAGCGGATTTCGTGCCTTCTTCCCACCTCCCCGTCTTTTCCTTTTTCCCTGTTCCCCTCCTTCCTTCCCCCATCTCTGCTTTGTGGTGGGAGAGGAAGGGAGCAACCAGGCACCCAGGCCTGGAGAACGAATTGATCTGCATGTTTTCACGCTGCCATCCCTGTTAGATGCAAATAATAGAAAGAATCACATCTCAGGTTCTCTGCACAATGCTGTTTAATGATTTCACAATGATGAAGTTAGGTATGGCACAGGTTTATTATGGTTAGCTGTTAACACATAGTAGTAGTAGCAATAATAGGATGGAGGAGGGGGGAAACGGTATTTCCACCCATCCCTAAAGTGCAAGCCCGTAGGAGGCCTGTTCGGGCATTTGTTGGGATTCCTGGCTGTGCTGCTTGATCTGCCTGCACAGTGTCTTGTTGCACCATTCCCCACCGGCTGTGGAGTAGGCAGAACTGTGTAGTGAAATGTAACCTGCCTGCAACAGTACTTCTAGCATCTTCTCAATGTGTTAGATTTGAAAGAGAAGCAATTGCTTTTGGATGTTCATGCCAAATTTCGTAACCACAGGGTGAGGGGGGGGAATGAGCATTCTCACACACGTGTGAGTGATGAGGTCTTCTCACTGCACGGAATGTTAGTCAGGTGAAGGTTCTTACATGTCCAGTTCCCCTTTTTACATGAGGTATTCCACAGAGCAATGAGAAACATGCACAAACGCAGCTTCACAGATTCACAGAATATTCTGAGTTGGAAGGAGCCACCAGGATCATCGAGTCCAGCTCTGGATCAAACCCAGGCAGTGTGGATGTGTTTTTCAGGGCCTTTGGAAGCAAGTTGAATACATATCTGCTATAGTGACTTGTTTGGACTAGAAAGGAGGATTGGAGAAGAAAGCTCCAACACCACCTTGGAGGTTATGAATGAAGGTAGGGAACAAGAGAGGAGAGAAGCCTTTTGAGCAGTGCTGAACTTCTCATTGTCCTCTTGGGGAGAACAGGAGTCAGAGGTTAGGTGGATAGCAGGTGTCCATAGCTAGGGTCAGGTCTGTGTTTCTGGAAAAGAAACATATCTGAAGAAGATGTTTTGAAAGGATGGGAGTTTTGATTAAGTCCACTTTTATACTGTATTACCTTTTCTTAAACCAGAAGATATACTGCCGGAGTGAAGCTGACTGTGGCTTTATGTCAGTGTTTACTTGGCCCCAGACCGACCCCTGCAGATGAACGGTAGCAAGCTTTGTAGTATTCTGACCCTACAGAGTTGTTATGCTTGTACTCTTGGCTCAGTTTTCAGTGGCTGAGTTTGCCGTGGTTCTTTGCCCTTGTCTGTTTCTTTGTTTTGATTCTGCTGGGCATATGTTGCCATGAACAGGGATATTTTTCAGCAGGGAGAAAACAGTGTGGGGAACACTTGTGTGCTGTGTCCTTGGATAGAGGGAGATTATGGTGGAATATATAACCATGTTAGTGATTAGACACTGTCAGTGTCTCAGAGGCTCTTTATCCTGTAATTTCCTTCACTTTATTCTCTGAAAGTGAGTGTGTGGATGGTGCAAGTGAGGAAGTGGTTATGTTTTAGGTTTTCTGTAACTAGTGTTTTTCTTACTCCTGTGTTCCTGAGGCTGATGTAGCTTCTGTATGATGGCAGGTGTGCCTGTATTGGAATTGAATGGGCCAAAGGCTTTATACTGCTGGAATGCTGATCTGAAAGCCTGAAAAAATAAATTGTGTATCACCCACTTTGCCACTTGCTTGATGCGAGGCCCTTGCTTGCAGATTTCCTCTTTTGCAGAACTCCAGTTGTCTCATTTGTGTTTCTGGCTAAACTTCTTGAAATTCATGAAGATCAAGCACTTTGAGAGTTTAGTCATTTCTTTAGAATATTGGAATCTCTTTATGAGAAAGCCTGCATTTATTACCATGTCTCTCATGATTTGGAGTGAAAACATAGGCAAATACTTTTGTTGAATGTGTGTTTATGTTGTTTTTACTGAAGTAATAGCAAACTCTTCAATAACTGGGCCAGAAAAGCTGTAAATGAAAATTGCAAATTTGGTTGGTTGTTTACAGAAAGTGATAATCCACAATAGCCACTAATGTAGTAATTGGAAGTAGATTGAAATGGTGAAGAGGTGATCATATCAACCCCGTGACACTTTCCAGGATCTTGCAGTCAGGGAGCACACCTTGTTAGGACTTCTATCTGAGCATTATTAAATAGTCTTTTTATATTACAATCTTTTAAAATGTTAATGTAAACAAAGAAAATACCTCTATTCTGCATCATAAAACAGTGGACTAAAAATAAAGAGAACTGAGTTGGAAGAGTAATGATTTTGACAAGAAGGTTGTCAGTGCTTTGAATAGAGGAATATTATAGATCTGCTGAAATTATGCAGAGAATGATTGTACTTGGTACTTAAACTGAAGTTATTACAAAAAATCTGAGGCTTTAAATACCACAGAACAGGGGCAAAATAAATGGCTTGACCTTTTTGTCATTTTTGTTTTGTGCTGGTGAGGTACTTCATGCCTTAAAAATCACAACAGAATTATTAGGATGATTAATATGGGAAAGTTGCACTCTGGTGCTGTGTGTGTAGTTGTGGCTAAAGGGGTCAGTGTGCTTTTTTGGAGGTGGTTCTCAGGCTTGCATCACCCCAGGTAACGTATTCTTGCCTAAATATTGTTACATATTGTTGTGGAAGACTATATTATCTGCTGAGTTTATGCATAGTTAATGTTCTGGCTATATTTGCAGGCTTAATTCCTTTTGGCAGTTCAGTGTTGAAGTTGGTAAATACTCTACAAATGTTTGTTCGAAAAGCTTCCTTTCTGACACTTCTATGCTGTTGTGGAAAAGGAAAGCTCACTGGGCAGTCACCACAGTAATACTTAGGAACAGAGAGCTAACAGGCCCAAATGCACGTAAAGCTGGAGCTGGAGGTCAGTGCAGTGTTTCCCTTTGCTGCGCTGCCGGTTGTGCCTCGGGGCCCCACCTGTGCTTCACCCCACACGCTCTGTGTGCCACCTCTCCCGCCTGGCAGCTGCTGCCGTAGACACGGCTTTGTCAGGAGCCTTTCTGCTCTTGTCTCTGCAAAGCATAAAGCTGTCATGTGAGGTAACAGAGAACACTTTTCTGTACTCAAAGCAAGCAAACAAACAATGGCTCCTTCCCCCTTTGGCCTCCATGTAGAATGATGTCAAAGGTATGGTGCAAAACGTCAAAGTCAGCTGCCCTGCTTCACAAAAAGCAAGAACTGTTTCCCCCTCTTTCCCCTGTACTTTGGGAAGACAGTTTTAGGCTGACTTTTAGTTCCAAGAGATGCTTTTAATTATTCTCTGTGCTTTTTTATACTTGATGGAAATGGTGGATGTGTACTGTTGTTAAGGGCTAAGTTTCAATCCACAATTGATTCCAATGACCCTGGTCTGATTGGAAAGATGTATAAAAAGCACTGACACCTCAGAAACTTTTGCTTAACTGGTGATTCATTCTATGGTTATGAGCTATGCTGCAATTATGATACATCAGCATATTACAAGTCATAACTTGTGTTTTAATTTGCTTGGCATCTGCTGTATTTGATAGCAACCATATGGGAATCTGGATAGTCTTCTGAATTACAGAAAGGTAGCAGAAAGAAAGTAAGGTTATGTAAGTGTGTTAGAGGAAAAGTGTTGGACAAGTTCACTGACCTTTGAAGGACAACCAATACATCGCTTGTTAAATTTTGTACATTGTTGATAGTTTGTTTTTCAAAGGGGGAGAGGATAATTCTCTGATGTCAGCTGGTTTTCAGATATCCACAAGGAAGTTTTGATTTTATCATTTTTCACTGGCCACAATGTTTAAAAAAAACCCAAACAAATCAATGTGAAGCTTGTTCCATGTGATTTTGAAATGCATTCTGTAGCATTTGATCTTTAAAAATTTGCATTGGGAGGATGTCCTTGCAGTGGAAGTGGAAGCATTCTGTTCATTTCCCTCTCCTTCCCCTTTTATGATCAAATTACTTTTATTTTACATTTCTTTGTAGCACAGATGAAGCATAGCTAAGCATTCCACCAGTGGTGTTGCCAGAAACAGAATAATGCTTGTTTTGGGCAAGTTACTCCACTGGTTTGCAACAGTGAAAGGTGAGTGTGTCTATATTGATGAAATGGATGCATTATTGTGAGCTCTGTGTTCTTGAATTCCTCAGTGTGTCTTTCAGCAGATGTAGCCTCAGTCTTTCCAATGCATATAAAAATTTAGTAACTGCTGCCTCTGGGAGAGTTGCTTCAGATCTGTAGAGGTCATTCTTAGAATAAAAATTTTCTTGGCCTTGTGTTCCCTCACAACTTCGTGGTGGGCTGTATCATTGGTAATATAAAAAGAAATAGCTGAGGAACATGCGAGAAACTATTTCCTTTCTCATAAGTATTTGTTTTACCAAAATTAGGTGTTTATAATTGTGTTACTGTTTTAAGTTATTTGGTGTTTCTAGCTTCTAAAAAAATAAAGAAACATAAGGGAACTAGAACTAGAGAAAACCCATTGTGATTAGTTGTGTGACTTCTCGTTTGATGACAATGTGCTTCAAGAGAATATTATTGGAACTATCATGTGCATCTTATATACTTTCCTTCTGTGTTCAAGATGAATTTGGTAAATGTATTTACCAATCTTCCATCTTGACTGACTTGTCACAGTATGTTTTTTCTGGTGGCACATCTATCTCAAAGTGTGAAGAGTCAATTTTGAATCTTCAGTGTCCCAGTTAGAGAAAAGCTGATCCATGTGAATGGCACTCAGAGTACAGGCAACCCCAGCAGAATACTTCTGTGAGTGAAACATCTTATGGATATTTGTGTGTGTGAAAAGAAGTTAGCACTGGTCCTGATCCCATTGCCCTTGTTGCATGTTGATAATATTTCCATAATAAAGGCAACAAATTCATGTTCTGCAACACTGAATTTGAAGGTGGATGTGCTACCTTAATTCCAATACGGCAGCCTTTGCACTGTGAACTTTTTGGTGTATGTATTAGGTATGTACATATTCACCTGCAGTGTATGATGGAATGGGCAGGTAGGGAAGGCATGAGCTGTTCCAGGGAGGAAAGGCTTTCCTTTTTCAGATGGGAACCCAGAGGACATGTTCTTGTAAACAAACAAAAAAATTACATACAAGGTGCAGTTGGTGTAGGATGATTTTCAGATGGAAAATGTGGGAGAGAAAGATTTTTTTGGAGGGGGGTGATGGGGTTCAGGTTTTGTTGTTGTTTTTGTGTGGAGAGTAAGAAGAAAAATGTAGGGAACTTCTCTATTCTCTGCAGTGGGCAGGAGTTTGAAAGTATGTATGTAATCTGTTATTTAGGAATGCTTTCTAAAACCTAATTCTATAGATTACAATAATCCTGATGTACTTCTTAGTGAACTTTAATTTATTCTTTATTCCTCAAACTCTGTAAGATGCAAGTTAATGATTAGTAGAGGATAAGAAACTTGAACTTACAGTTAGTGAAATATCACTTCCTTTTCTTTTGAATCCCATTCCTACAAACAGGCATTTTGAAGTCTATGTTGAAAAAGAAATATAAACTGGTTTTGGCACCAGGGCTTCTAGAAATTATAAATTTGGAGCAAGAAACTGATGTTGTTAAGTGCTTGGGCTAAATACTTCAACAGTTCATACTCCATTAACTAAAAGCAGTAACCTGTGAAGATCTGCTATGTGCATTAAGAGTATAATGTTTTGCTTTAAAATAAAACCAAAGGTGAGAGAAAATATTTTTGACCCAAAAAATCACTTGACCTAATTCTACCAGTTAGGAAATTCTGGTCTTAAACTGTAGTTCTGTAGGGGAGTCTTGTTTTGCCCAAAATATGCAGCACACTTCTCAAATGCATGGCTGGTCGCCTGTCAACAGGACTGTAATTGTTTTATTGATGTAGACAGGAGAGCAAGGAGCTGTACAGCTTATGAAGTAACCCAGCTCTGTTAGAGGTGACCCAGAAGTCACTGTCAGCATTAGCCATAAAAGTGTCTTCCAGTATGGTGGTATTGTAAACTTTTTCATGTCTGACTTTTCCATTACCTTGAATTTTATAGTGACTTTGTACTCGTGTACAATTTGTCTGTTTCTCATTAAAAATTAGCAAATGTTGTTACAGTGCAGTAAAGAATTAAAACAAAAAAAAGCTTATGCAATTTTTAATGAATGTACTGAATTGCACTTCATGACGGTTTTATGGTGCAAAATCCAGCAATACATTAGGCTTTAAATCAGTAAAGAATAATCCGTTTCTATTCCATTGTACTGTCACGTGAATTTGAAAAACATCCCATTTTTTTTGATTGTGTTGCTGCTCCTGCCACAAAATATCCTGTCTTGTGATGTGAGGCCCCAAAAATGCTGGATGACACTCCTGAAAGGGTTTACAGTTTTTCACATACTATGTTAGATGCACGGGAGAAATGCTGACAAGATGTTGTCAAGAGGTCAAAACAACAAAAAACTTCATTGGCAACTTCACAAAATCAGAGAACTTTGGCAAAAGTTGAGAGCAGTGTTCACTCAGCATAAACACTGCATAAAGCGTTAACTTTGCCCATTCAACTTAGCAACTCCAAGCCTGATCTGAGAAGAGAGTGTTAGAAGGAGAAAGAGGAAGAGAGAAAGACACAAAAGATATAGAAAAGTACAAGTATAGCTACCCCACCTGGTTCCAGCAGTGTTCAGCTGGGAGAAGTTCCAAGAGGAGGCAGGGTCCTGTGCTTGGCTCATGCTTCAGTTTAGTACTCTTTGGCTTTCCTGGGCCCTTCCCCCAGGCTGGACTTAAGGTCATCTGGCCGCTCTGGGGCTGGACTGGGGCTCCAGGGCTGGGTATGGAGCATTGCCTGTGGTGTGGCAGGGACTGGTGACCCCTGTGTGGCTGGGATACAGGCCCAGAGGGTGATGTGTGTGTGCAGAGTGGGGCATCACCTCTCCAGAGCAAGGCCTGACCTACCTATTCTCCCACACATGCACCCAAAATACGTTGAGCCAGCAGTCCTTCCAGTCTCTCACATGTGGTTCTCTGTGGATAGTGATTTTCCCTGATTTCAGCAGTATTTTGTACAGGTAGGAGGGTTGGTGTGGGTGGATGTCACTGTTGGCACAGTGCTCAGTGTAGCTGCTTCTATAACACACACAGAGATTTAGAGCAGTTCAGCCTTCTCCGTATGCTGGCATTTAAAAATGTCACCAGCACACTGAGGCTTGCAGTCAGGGGTGCTTGATTTGGTATCAAACTCTGACTCAGTGTGATCTCATATAACCTCCAGATGGCCTGACTTGCAGAGATGCTAAAAACAGTCAGGTCCTACTCCTTTAGCTTTATAAACTAAATGAGGCTGTAGCAGTGTTTCTTTTCATACACATCAGTCTCTGCATCAGATTCTTCAGCTAATGTTTCAGCTTTCCAGTGACTTTCCTCTGGACAGCATTTAGAATAAGTATTTCATCACACACAGAGGATCTTATGAATGAACTGTCAATTTTCCACAGAACTGGGAAAAATCAATATGCCTCTTCCAGGCCTTGAAAATCCCTCTGCTCCTAGTGAAGACTCTGTTACATCAAATCATATTGAAAACCATTTCAAGCAACATTCCTGATGTGTGGTGACAGAAGAGCTTTTTTCCTTTTGTAGCAAAGCAAAGAAATATTATGAAAACACTTTGTGTACCTATTCTGTAGCTGTTGCCTCCTGGTTTTCCCAACAGCAAAACTTCTTACAGGGAAAACACAACCAAAGAATTACAGGAACTTTTGCTTAAATTGGTTCTCTTTCTTCTCAATAAACAAGTAACATTATTTCTAAAAGTATTTGGTCCTTCTTTGTGGTATTGAATTCAAAAAGAGCATGAAAAGAAGACTAGATGTCTTTAGATATGTGCAGTATTTTGGATTCATAGAGACTTCTGTTTTGCTCACTTCATCTACAAGATACTGATGAGTTATAACCTGAGTATGTCTGCTGTTATTGCTCTAGTAGGCTACTGTTAGAAGGTGCTGAGTATGGAATAAGTGGTGCTGCAAGGATGCAGTAACTCGGCCTGTGGGGTGTTTCCTAGTGTTAGTGGATTATGTTTGGTGGGAGTCCAGCTTAATTTTTGTTGATTTAGGGGCTAATCTTACATGGCATGGAACATTATTTTGTGTCAGGATTTTCTGTGTCAGGAGGGCAGGTTCTCTCCGTTGGGCTCTGGTGCCTCAAGCAAAGCTGCAGCAGCACCGTGAGGGGTGTCACCCCAAGCAGATCCACCTGGTGCCTGCACCACAGGTTCTCCCTGTTGGATACCTTTCCTTTGCTTACTCATGTAGGGCATATACTTAGTCTTGTGAGGCTGGTTCTCTGTGCTTCCTTCTCACTGAACTGCATCTCTTCTGCTACTTTCTGTTTTCCAGTGGGCTGTGACTTAAATCTTGTGATTTAAAAAGCTTGAAGGGAGTTTCCTTTATGTGCTGTAAATGGTTTTTATATAGGAGCAAAAACACTGAGGAAAAAAGTTCCAAGAAAATGTGTGGCAAAGGTTTTGTGCTTCAGTTAACTCTGTCACCTTGTGGAAGATGTCTCTGCAATGTCATGGATTGGAGTGTTTCAGACTGGAGCAAGGAATTTGAAAATGGTGACATTTCAAAGCAGTGGGTCCTCCCAGGGAGTGAGAAGGGTTGCCAAGTATCCTGTGCACAGAACAAGGGTTTCAGATTTTTTAATTTTCCTTTTTGCCATTTAAATATAAAACCAGAAAGAATCCCTTTCCATGTGGGTAAAAGATAACATTTTTTAGAAATTGTCTTCCTGACTGCCAGTTCACATGGGTATATGTCTAAAGGAATATGTGTGAATTCAGTCAGTCCAATGATAATTAAATGTATAATTTAAAAAATGAAAAAAGAGGTAAAACTTGTAAAATTAAAATTCCTCTTTTCCAAGAAGTTATCCAATTAATTTCCAGATGAAAATTCATCCATCTGGCTTGTGAAGACTATAAAATATATATACTAATATAAAATATGTATGATTGCAGTTAAAAAATAACTAAGGTCTGGTTTTTAATGAATATCGCTTGATATCACAACCATTTTCTTGTTTCTTTTTCATTCTGTGGCCATTAAGGGGGGATGTGAACTGCTGCCTAACTCAAATTTTTTTTTTTTTTTTTTTTCCATCTCTGAATGCCTAGGAGCACCTGCTTCGATTGCAGGGCCGCTTCCCACTTTGGTTCTGGGAACCTTTCAGGATTGGTTTTGTGTGCGGCCTTGCAAATTCTGGTGTCCAAATGAGAGCAGGAGGCTGCAAACAGCTGAGGCTGGCACAAGGCTGCAGAGCCAAATGTGGTAACGCAGCTTCAGTGGACTGACAGCGATCTGTTACCCGGTCTGGCTGAGAACTTTCTCATCTGGGTCAATTTCTATTGATTTGCTATTTGGCTCCTAGAATGAAGTGTAGGAAGATGATAGGACCGGCTCCTCCTTTCCCTGTAGAGATCAACTGAAAGTGACTGTACAAGCACAGCCTGTTCCAGCTCTAAGTGAAGTGCTTTTGGAGTCTGGAGTACACAGAGGTGTAAGACACGGTGTTGGGTCAATAGTTAGCTCACTCCAGTGAGCACTGTTATGTAAGTACTGCCCCTCTGGTGCACTTTGATCTTCACTGGTTTTGGAAGAGTTACGGTGGTTATCTGTTTACTCCTGCTTGCTCAGTGATGTTAGAGAAACAAAAAGCAGTGATTGTCTTCCAAGGTTATTGCAATGTGAACTTAATTTGAACTTAAGTGAACAGCTTCATTTACCTCTCTGATTTCTTTTCCTTCCCATAAATGTTATTACAAACACTGTCCCACTCCCTCTGATAGTGCTAAACCTTCGTTGGAGTGGCCTGCTAGATGGGGTAGCAAATGACCTCTCTGAGATAGTTTGTCATGATTATCCATTCCCAAGTAGTGTCCTTTCTGGTGGCCTGGTACATACAAGAGGTTTGTATGCCTTTAGTGCTGGAGGTACATTTTTATGTATAGAATACTGTACATGCATATACATATATATACACACATATATATAAATACATAATACGTACACAAAATAATGCAGTACTTAAAAAATTAATTCTGATTTGCTAGAACAGAAGTTTATTAACTTATGTACTTAAAAGCAGGATTTGAAGGGACTGGAAACCCGTCTAACTGCTGTTGCATGCAGAGAAAGACTTCTGCTTTCTCTGTATTCTACTGCTCTGCTCCTGCTGGGAGCTCTGGCGTGGTCACAAGTAGTGTTCCCACTTCAGCTGTGTGGGGCTGGGTGTGGTTTGAAAACATTGCTTTCTTTTTATATTCTTTGTTTTGAAGATAGGCAAAACCACTGCCTGGGTAGTCTAAAGGTTTGTGGTGATATTCGAATCAATGTTTTATTCTGCAGAAACATTTTCATGCAAATAAGTGTGTGTTTGACACAGGAACATAAACCAATTACATTTTACATTGTTTATATCCTTGCTGGCTTTCCTGCATTTTTCCTAAATCACTCTCATACCTGTGGGAGAGGAAGTAGCTCCTGAGTGGATGCAGCTAGTAGATTTGCATATTGAAGAAGCCAATCCAAATCCTGATGAGATGGACCCTCAAGGATTTGTGCCACTGTAGCAGGGGAATGACTTGTGGCTCCCATCTGGCCATTTTAGTTGCTTTGAATACTTTCCTCTGCCCCATAGATTCATGATCCTTTCAGCTGTCCTGCAGCAGAGCTCACATCTGACAGAGGGAAAAGGACAGCTGTGTGCTACAGTAGCTTTTGTCTTCAATTTCTCCATCCCAGAAATAGAGGTGTGTATAGGATTTCTAGTGAACTCTCTGTCATCCAGTATTTCATATATTGTTTTAGATATCATGCCTGTTAAATGACAGTGATGAAGTACTCCACTTACTTGTGGTTTTCATGTCAATAGCAGCTCACTACTGCCTAGAGAAATTACCATGCCTCTTGTAAATATCCTATTCTTGTTGGTTTTGCTCTCCTTTCAGTTTGTGCTCTACTCCAGCTTGCAGAGACTGTTCTCTCTGTTCCATTCTCTGAGGAAGCCCTTTCTGTGGCTCTCCATGTGTCTGTCTGTTCTTACACCTGGAGTGGAAAGTTCACAGGAGCCTCTGCATAGTCACTGTCATGCTGTGGGAGAGGCAGTTTGTGCACTCTTTTACTGGAGTCCAGCCACATGACCACAGCAAAGTGGGAAGGAGAAGTAAAACCCCAGCACTGGCTGGTTTTTGTACCATTTTATAAGGTATTTGTTCCTGTTTGACAAACAGCTTTGTTCCATAAACACGTGTACACCTTTCAGGGTAACGTGCAAGCATCTCCTTGTGAAACAGCAAGCCTTATGCTGGTGCAAGACCTCCCAGTAACACCTGTGCGAGATAATCCTTCTTTAGTTGTCTCAGACTGTAAGTCTGGTGAATATCAAAGCTGTGCACACAGCTCTGGCTCTGATGTGAAGAATTTCACATTTTATAACAATTCATAAAAAATAGCTGCAGGACTGAGCCATGTAGAATCAAGTGAGGTAGAATGGATGAAGCTGTTTTAGAGACTGGCATGATCATAGAGATTTGAGAGATGTGCTGTGTCTCCTGTTTGCACCACATGGAATGCCTGTTGCTGTTGAGACACAGGATCCCAGTGATGTTTTGAGGCTGGAGTACAGGACTGAAATTTAAATAGGCTGGTGATTGCTGCTGCTGTATGAGTTAGAAATATACTGTAAAGTCCTAAGTACTTTATACTGAGAGTTGGTGGGACTCCTTTTTTGGATCTTTGATGATGCATCAGAACTCCAGTGAGTACTGCTATTTAAATCTTTTTAGTGTACTAGGGTCAGATTTTCATTTATGCTAAAAGGCTGCTTTGTTCCTATCTGCCACTGTGACATGTCCTTAAAATGACTGCAGATGGTATTTATGGAGCAGGGTAGAACACTTCTGGTGTAGCTCTTATCAAAATTGTTCAAGTGAGCAGTGTTAGAGTCCTAGCTTGAGGACTTGGAAGGACTTTAGAAGATGGAAGGATGCACTTTGCATTATGGGATGTGATTGGACTTCTGTGTAAATGATGGTGAGAAGAGAAACCTGTAATTTTTCACAGAACGAGGAGGAATGGAATACATGCATTTATTCCTAGAGCAGAAAGTGTTTAAGAATGTTAGTTTATAAAAGTGAGAGAGTAATCATATTTTGTCTGAAAAAAGACCTGCCTTGTTTTTTATTGCATCTCTATCTTTCTTTCTGGGAAGATATTTTTCTGCAGTTATTGTTAGCAAAGGGCCACTCTTGTCGTTGTTTTACTCCGTTTTGTTAGTAGAACTTCAAAAACTTTCTACCTTGGACAAAACAAACACAAAGGCAAACCAAAACAAACATCCATAGAGTTGTTTCAGAATTCACAGAAAAAAACCCCGTGGATTAATTATTCAGTGCCTTCCCTCTCCTTCATCCACTTCCTGATGTGTTATTAATTTTGCATGAGCCCCCTGCTTAGCCCTTCATGCACTTAGAGTATAGAGCGCAAAGGCTTTCAGCACTGTAAATGACTGGGCACTTACTACGACCCTCTGCATAAAAGCAGATCCTGTTGACTTCAGTGGGAATCACTTGTTGGCAGCTGCATAATTGTTTTTCAAACAATGTAGGTTTTTTTAAAAACAGAAACAAAAAAAGGGAGGATGTTTGAGAAAGCCCAAAGAGGTTCCCCCAAACAAAACTTTGAAAAGTCATTCAAAGAAGGTGGAGCAATTACTTCAGTTGCCTAAGTAGTTAAGACCTGGCAAAAAGATCTTAACTACTAACCAAAAACTTCGGCAGAGAACAGTGAAGCATACCAGGGAGTGTTCCTGCTCCTTTGTGTTTCAGAGCAAGCGTCTTGCCTGACCATCCATTACATGATCACTTCCCTGCAGCAACAGGAGCTCTGTGAGACTCTAATCCTTGGAGCAGTGAGAGAATTTAGCTGATGAAGGACACCTCTAAGCATGAGTTCATCCTCAGCAAGCAATTGTGACTGTGTTCTCTCTCATTATAGTGGTTTGCTTGTGTGAAATACCTTTACATGTGCTGAAATATGTGCAGAAAACAGTGGTTTCTGCAGGCGGTGTGCCTTGCTATCAGTCTGAACAGCAAGCTCGTCACTGCTTTCATTTTTTATGAGTAGAGATTCCCAGCACTTCATTGAGTATATGCCTGGCATATACATAATATCAGCAACTTCATGATACATCTGTGTCTGAGGGAGCTGCTAATGCCCAGCTCTAAAGCACCGCCACTGACGTGCTCTACCAGCAGCCACATAAGAAACCTCCACATTTTATTTGTGGCATCTGAGCTTTAACAACAGCTTAGGCTAAAGATAATGGCTTCTGTATGAAATATGTTCTATTACTGCTAGTGCTGTCTTACTAAGTGTTACAGAGAAATCCAAAGCCAATTTAATATAAAGCAAATTTTTATTCCGCAAAACGTGATATCGGGAACAGCCACAATCAAAGAAAAACAACTTCGAAGCCCGGGGATGGAATGTTGGGTGAGAGGGATAGAGCCTGCCTCCCCGGACAGCACTCCTCCTGCTCTCACAAGTTCCATGGTCTGAGGGAGTAGTTCTTGTAGGGTTTATTTCCCTTGCGGCAAAGTCCTTTGTTAGTTTGGGTGCATTAAGCATATTCATGTTTTTTTCTTTCTCTCGTTTTTGTCCTTTTCACAAACTTCTGGGCGAAACTCAGAATCTGAATGAGCTTCTCGGATTTCTGAATGGGGGTTCCAGTAACTGGATGTGGCGACTGCTTCACTGCCGGTCATCCGTATCTCACATTCATATCGGGTGTTGATGGCCGGGGTGTAGTTGGTTCCACCTAGGCAGGTGGCCGATGTCCTGTGCAGGCCACGTTCTTTGTCTTGTAAATCTTGGTTACACCCATCTTTGAACATGTTTTACACTAAGTAAAAGTGTGTCAGATGGAAGAATTTCTGTAAACAAAGCATAGAAGAAGGTGTGTATATAAATCATGCCTGAAAATCAATTTACAGCTGAATAAGGACTGAACATCTAGGTCTAGTTTTGTTTATGCTTTGGTGATTGATAGAGAAAAAGTAAAAACAGTCTCTGTAAGTGCAGAACTTGGTGAATATTGCATTTATTTCCTACTGTTGGGATTGTTTCAGCACTTTGTGGTAAAGCAGTATGAGTAGGTAGTTTTAGTTTGTGCTAGTACCAATGGTTTCAATACTAAAAATGTTAAAAGTAAACAACAAGAGCCACCTTTCTTTTTGCCATTAAGGAGGGCTTTGAAGAAATGTGAAACTGATTCTTATTGATGGTTTAGGGAAAAAAAGGTCAAGGTTAACAATCCCTGATTTTAGATTCATCATATCACCAAGTGAGATGAAGAACTTTGAGCTATTGCACTGAATCCTCAATCTTCTGCATTGTCACATACCTTTACATGAAACATTAACCTCCATAGCCAAAAATTGCTTCAAGGTTTTGGAGGAGAGTGCTGAGCCTTGCCTTTTCACTAATGCAGGGGAGTTCCCTAGGGGAAAGAATCTTGCTCTTATTTTCTCTCTAGTGTGTGAAGAAACAGTGTATCAATGTACGTACAGTTCTTATTAAACAAGTTAAAGTGTTAATGATAAAGAAGTGAAAAGAATGTTTCCTTAAAGATCCTGTAATCTGGATTTCTGTGGATTAACAATTTAAATACCTAGAACCAGTTTGTTTGTTTGTTTTAAAATATGTTTGGCTGTGTTTTGTACGGTGTGAAAGATACGATAAAAGGGCATTTTTGAATAATCTTTAATTTCTGCCTAGGGTATTGTTATAAATGAAAAGCGAANGGTATGATACAGTCCAAAGGTTGTTTGGAGTTTTGGTGGTTTTGTCCCACAGGGCAGTTGAAGATGGTGTCCTTGCCAGCTAAACCAACTTAAAGCCTGTGCAAGATGCGGCTTCATGGATCAGCCAGGAGGCTGGTGAAGAGTGACATGGGGAGAGAACAGCTTCCCTCAGGGAGGATGTGATTGGGAGAACCATTTTGCTACTGAAACACCAGACTGGTTTACCTGTCCTAACTTCAAGCCATGTAGGGTCTTTTTCTGTGAGTGGTGCCCGTGTCAAACACTAGCCCTGCAATTAGTATTTGGCATAATTACTCATTTCTATGGACAGACCCAGTCTGAAAAAAACCTGCCTACTGTACACGGGGCAATGTCCCTTGGGAATATTTCACTGATTAGCTCAAGTCTGTGGACACATTGTCATTTCCATATTGTTTTCAAAGTCTGATACCTTTGATCAACCCCAGGCTGAGTTAGCAAAGCCTAAGGTATGAAAGGAATGTTGAAATCTGCAGAGCAACAGTTACTACAGAAGTTATGGAAATGAAACCATTAATACTGGTCTGGTATGACCCAGTAGGAGTTTGTCTGGAATGGTATTTCTGCTGTACTTTGCTGAAGGGTAATAAAGGTGAGGTTTTTTCTTTCTCCTTTGAACTTTTGGGATGAATGTGTCTTAGTGAAAATTTTTCTTTCTGGTTTAACCTGAGATAATGCTAGCAATTTGTATTTCATGGTCTGTAAACTGTTACAAAATTTCAAAATGGATTCTCAGTGTTCACAGTGAGAATAGGGTGAAGTTTATGTATTTGTTGTTTGTGCAATGTTCCTAACAAATTATAATCATCAGTAAAGTAACTGGAAGCAAAAGGAGTAAATCCTCCTAAGTTTCAAAGGCTAGTATTGGAAGTAATTTTGTGAGCTTATTGAAGGTAGCTCGGACATTTTCAAGAAATTGTTACTTTAATGAAAATATATGGCATTAAAACATTGTTTTAAATTCAGACACAATCACTATTAATCAGTTCCCTTTATATGGGTATTTTGCATTTAAAATAAAAAGGAATGTTGTTGGATTTGGATAGGATGCAAGAATGAAGACTTGCACAGGACTAGACAGAAAGTTGTTTTGAAGCTTTTATGGGGGATGTTCTGTGAGGTGTTCTAGTCTGTTCTCTCTGATATCTAATGCTATGCTTGGTTGAAGCATATATAAAAAATATATAGAAAAATATTAGAAAAATATATAGAAAATAAATAANTCTCTCTGATATCTAATACTATGCTTGGTTGAAGCATTTCCTCATATAGAAAATAAATAAAATAAGGTGTCACTGCCAGGGAGGACCTCAACCCTTTTAGATATGTAACTAAGAGGCCATACCTGTGATCGTGCTGGACCAGGCAATAGGTCTGTTTAAGGTAAATATCCTCAGAAAGTGGCCAGTGGTAGAGAGCTGTTGAGAAGTGTAAGAAATAAGGCAGGTATAAAGTAATAAATCTTGGGGAATATGCTCTGAATCCCCAGCCTTTCTGATCCAGAATTAGTATCTTTGCACTTTGTACCACTATATGGTTTTTTTCTTTTTGAATTTATCTGAATCTCTAATTGAATCTCTTAATTTTCTGAAGTGAGTGACATCCAGTTGTCAGCTGTACCTTTTTTCCATTAGTATTGGGTTACTTTGGGAGAGGTGGAGTTCCAACAGGCATCTAATGAAGCATTCTGCAGCTTGGAGTCAATTAACTTTTATGTTCATCTTCTTAGCTTCTGTGAAACCACAATGAAAGTCCTGCATCTGAAGAATGTAACTTGAAACACCTTTTGTCTGCTCCCTGCTGTACCCTGCCCCTGGCTTTTCCACATAATACCGTTAAGAAACAAATTTTGGACACCTTCCTTTTCCGTGGTTCAGATGGTTGAATTACAAATCTAGGAGGTGTGTAAAGTCAAGTGAGTGTACCAGTCCAAGGCAACTACAGCTGGATGCCACAGATGAAAAAGCTTGCTGCTGGGAAGAGGAGCTTTAAGTTTCCACATGGTGACCTAGTTGGATCTCTTCACAGTTCCTCCAGTTACAATGAAGTAACCATTTTCAGCCCAGGCCACGTGTAACAGTACAACATACAGTTGCCAGTTTTTTATGTAGGATTGCAATTCCTTGCAGTTCTGTCCTTTTTCATCCCCTCTTTCCTGTGCTTTACAAAAGGAAGAAACATGCAAGCCTAAACTCCCAGAATCCTTATTTAATTTTGCCATTGATTACAGTGCATTCTTACTAAGTAACAAAATAGTGTACAAAACCCAAAAATTCTGTGATGGGCAGATGAATCTGAAGGGTATTCTCAGGCAGACACCACACTATGCCTTCCTTTGATTACTATTTTGGAAGATTCCAGTAACTGGCTGTAACATAAAAGGTCAAATGTAGCACTTACCTGTTATTTTGGAAGGAAAGGTGTGAAGTTCCTTTCTTGTCTGGGCCCTGAGAAAAGCTCCTAAACAAACGTGTGGCTTTTGGGCTGAGCTGCTTGTGCTGTCTGTGAGGCAGAGATCAGTGTTGTGCTGAGAGCCCTGAGGGGTTGCAAGAGGTAAATCAGTGGCCAGGCAGGAGAGTGGGGTCATTGGTGCTTTATACGTGTAACATCTGGAAGGTTGTGTTGTAGCCCAAGAAAATCTGTTAATCAAGGCAAGTTTATAAAAGTCATCTTACCTTATACCACAGCATTGGATATCTGATAAATGAAATGAGAGACTTTTCTTGTTTATTTGCACAGTAGTCCTGGGAAGGAAGGAAGAATGTGTCATGGATGATGACTGGTATTAACTGGCTGACAAAGAGGAGAGGCAAGAGAGCAACATAAACACAATGGCATGGTCAGATTCTTTAAAGCTTGGTGACCATACAGAGACTGACTTCAGATTAAAGCTAGTTTACTAGACTAGAGAATAAGAAAAAACATAGCTTACAGAGTTCTAAGACTTTTTGTTTTGCTTAAAAATAAATGAGTGCTTTTGAATGCCTTTGTACATTCTTATTCTCAGGGCTCAGGTCCATGATCTGATCCCCTTGGGAACTGGATTTCCAGGTAAAGAACTTAGTCTTTCAGTAGGAAAGCTTAAAAAAAAAAAAAAAAAGAAAAAGCCCTGAGAAAACAGTTTGGTAGCTGTCCATCTTGAAATCTGTTTTATTTGCTGCATGGGAATCTATTTTGGAATTACTTCAATCAGAAGTTGGACAATGGAACAAAACACTTTAAAGCTTAGCATTTAAGTATGTATCACTTTAGTTGGTTGTTTTGGTTTTCTTAAGTTTTTAGGTTTATGTGGTTTTGTGGGTTTTTTGTGGGGCGGGTGGGTGTTTTTGTGGTTTTATTTGGTTATATATATGTGAAGTATTTGGATTAATTCCTGTTTTCTTGGCAGCAACCAAGAGTTGTTCCCTCTCTGCCCCATCCCTGTCACTGTATAACTGTGTTCTGCATTGTGCCTTGATCTTGCATATGGTAGAGTCTACTAAATGAGAAATAAGCCCATCCTGCAAATTGAATTTAATGCCATAGGCTAGCTGTACTTCCAAAAGTGTAATTGCTAGAAAGCTGTGAATTTTTCTAGCATTAATAAAATCTAGTGTGGACAGTGTACATTAGCATGTTTACTTTTATATTTATATATATAGGTATGCTCGTGAGCCGTGTATATGTACATATTTTAACTCTTCTTCCATGTTCTGTTTTTTCCACTTCTGTTCCATACCAATACTGCTGAAACTCGTGTGAGAGGACAGCTTTTGCTCTTGCCAGCCAGAATCTGTTTTTGCAGTGAGGGGTCCCTGCTGGGGAAGCCTTTCTTTTCCTGCTCTTTCTTCTCTCCGCAGGGCAGCAGGCACAAGGACTGCCCTCCCGTCTGCTCTGCTGACAGCCGCGCCTTCTCTGCTCCGACTGCAGCAGCTGCTGCTCCTCAGCCCGACTGAGAGAGCATAAATTAAAATACAAAGGTCTCCTGTGGCCACTCTTGGCTGGCAGTGCGATGGCAGATCAGACCTTCCTACATCATCTTCACTTGACTTTCTTCTTTTTCTCAAGAATTCCTCTGCGTTTGTCTCAGTCACAGTCTTTGCCACTGAGCTGAATAGCAGCAGCATCGAGTAACTCTAAATGTTTTATGTACTTGTGTCACTGGAACAGTTTGCAGAGAAAAGAATCAGAGATGTGGGTTTCACCAAAAGCTCGAGTCTTTCTGCTTTTAATACTGCCTGGAGGAGATGGACTCTTTGTGTGCTTTTCATGGCTGCTGAAGATCCAGGGCTAATTCCTGTTCTCCCCATGAAGTCAGTGGGAGTGTTGGAAACAGCAGAACCATTGTGCTGCTATTGTGTGTGTGTGACTGAGGGCACAGCAGTGAGCCCGAGTGTTTTCTCCAGTAGGCTTTTATTGTTTTGCAACCTGGCATCTTACAATGCTCATGTCGGGGGTCTCAACCCCAGAGGGTGGAGAGGGAGCTACTTAGTGCTGGGATGGAATGCCATGCCACAAAACTGGCTATGTGGAATTCCTGACCCAACAGTGGCATGTTTTTTTGTTGGTGGTTGGTTGGGGTTTTTTTTGGTGGTTTTTTTTGAGGGGGGGGGTGGAGGGGAGGAGTTTGGGGTTTTTTTTGGTGAGGAAGTTGTTTTGGGTTGTTTTGTTTTTGCCCTATGCTTTTTTGACATAGCAGATGGTTTTTGGCTCAATGTGCTCAAATATGAGGACTGTTTCTTGTAGGTGGAAAGTCGTGAGGATAATGATTGTTTTTAATTGTTTTATTGAAGTAACTTTGCTTCCCATGCGTTTTCCTGCCTTAGACCCTGCAGGCTGATTTGGCTTATGCCAATGGCATTGAATATTCTTTTTAGAGAGTGCTCACATTTTTGCTAGTCCTCTACTCTGGTTTAACTATGTCAGTCAGTGTCTGAATTCCAACACCTTTATGAGAAAAAAAAATTAAACTGACTAATATTTTGAGTCTTTTTTATATTTTTAACTCTTGAAATATCTATTTTTCCTTTTTTTTCCCCCTTCCCCACCATGGAATGCAATGTTAAACTTGCATCTTCTGGTGTTGTAGCTTCTGTCATGTTGGATTTGTCTTCAGGGCATGGTCAGGATTGAAAGGCAGCCCTAAGGAAAAGCATTTCAGTAAAGGGATCATTTTCAGTCCCTGAAAATAATGTAAAAAATGAGAACCTGCTCTTTTTCATTTCCATGTGTATAATTGTTAGCTAGTCTTCAATGCAAATTTGTTTGGGTCCTCTGCTCATTTTATCCACTGCTCTCTGGATTATGGATGTGGAGGTTTTCCATGATTTGTGCAATGACTCCATTGTTTCTCTTTAATGTAGATATGTTTTGCTTTAAATGCAAGGCCCTGCAACAGTGAATGTTACTGGCTGAATACCATTTTGTCATTCTTAATAATATTACAAAATTTCTTAATAACTTTGTGAAAGCCTAAAAGCAAAACATGCCTAAGTTTAGAACCTTTTTATCTGCCATTGTATTACCTTAAAAATGTCTTGATTTCTATAATTGACTTTATGGATTTGGAGGGAGGGAAGTATCAGGGCTTGATCATTCTGTTCCTTTTATGCTGCTGATTAGGCAGGTGAAAGCTACCGTGGTGGTGGGGCAAGAGGACAACAATGTGCAAGTGAACTGTTAAATGGAAGCAAAATGCACAGGTGGTGGAGAACGTGTGTGTCCTTTTTCTTCAGTAAGTTCCACGCTAGTAGCAGGTGCAGATGAAGAGCTGGCATCCTGTGTTTCCATGTCACATGCAGCAGGGTGAGGGGGACAACAAGTGGCTGTGCAGCCTCCACCCTGAGGAGCAGTGGCAGAGCGCTTCTGTAGCTGTTGGGAACTCTCCCCTGTAACTCCACCCCGGCTGGTACAAACAATAGAGTCTGCCATGTGAACTTGCCAGCCAGGACTTGCATTGACTAACTGAGATCTATCTGTTAGCTGCTCTTCTAGAGAGCTGTTGTAAACAGTAGGTTGACTCTTCCTTTCTTTTTTTTCCTTCTTTTTATCTTAAACTGAGCTTTCTACAGGGGGAGAATGAGAATTGTTTGGCTATTTGTCTGTTTAATTCTGATCAGCTCAAGAATATTTTGGTACGAAGACTCCAGGGTGTGATGAGATTACCCAAGAAGTTTGCTAAGGACATGTGAAGTTAATTGCAGGAATTTTACTGTTCCCTGTCAGCTGGTGCTCACTTTTTTTTTGGTTCTGAAATGGTATTATCCTTGAATACATTTTTGTGAATCACTGTCACTTGACTTGCTTGTGGGTTCAGAAGATTGATTTCTGTGTAAAGCTCCTCCCTGTCCTTTCCTGGCTGATTAAATAAATAACATTTTTCTGTACTTTTGGCATATCTTTGTGTTTGTGTTATCCTTTAAAGGGGAGGAAGAGAACTGAGTAGCATATCTACATCCTCTTCTTATTTAATCCCATAACTAAAAAATGGACATGAAGAGTTCACGAGGGCACTTCTGATGTTTATGCTGCTTTCATTTGCAGGCAGGAAAATAAGCAAATGGGAGCAGTAGCTGAAGTTAGACTTGTTAGACTGTAATTGTCAACTATTGCACTGTGATTTGCAAAGATTGTAGAGGCAATATAAGTAACATTGGTGGTGATTTCCTTTTCTCAGGCAATGTTCATTCCACCCTCAGTTATAACCAGTGCCCTTTAATTACAGCGCCCTGTCTAATATGAGCTGAAGAGTCTCAGTGTCAGAGAGGGAGGGTGGAGCTACAGCGTAGAATTCATTGGCCTGGCACTGGTGTGATTCAGCTGACAGCTTTTATGCTTGGCTGGCATGGCCCTTTCACAACATAAGATACTTTGTTCATTTGTTACTATTGTGCTGGGTGATTGCAATGCTTTCAAACAGGCTGATCATGAGATTTTGAGATTTTTGACACTCGGTTGGGGCTGACTGCCCTGGCTTATGTACTGCTGTGGGTACTGTAGTACTGTAAATAACTGGGCTTCTCGTTCTGACCAAGTATATTCTTGAAATGTCATTTCAAGTGTAACAGTGAAGAACACATTAGTAAGAAAAAATGAGGCATGCAGCTGTTGGGTTGTTTTCTTTTTTGACACTGACCTGCTTAGTCTTCCCAGGACCTTCCATTTTTTCATGGAAGCTTGGGAAACAACTGCTGATAGATTACCTTGAGGGCATAGAAAAGTATTGTTGAAAAGGGTGGTTTGTTCTGTTCCGTTTCCTCTACTTCCTACAGCAGTGAGGTTTGGCCTGGTTTCTGTGTTAAGAAGCCAATTACTCTGACTGGTTCTCTCTTAGAGGCTATAGACAAACACAGTGAAAACTAGCCCAGGATTTGGTAAGGTTTTGGACTGAAATACAGGCTTTGGTTTGGTGTGGCTTGCTGTTGTCAGTGCTTTGGTCAGAACTGGGTAGGCTGTGCAGACAGCTGGCGAGTTACAATGCACTTGCGTTAAGAATATTTATGTTGGCATTAGAACAACATGTATGTTCATGGTATAAGTAAAGTCCTTTCTTGCTGATCTTGCATTTGTTCCTAAAAGGCTCTGTACTTCAGAAGTGCCTGTGCTAAAACAGATCATTCTGTTTTGAGCAGTTACTGAAAAACTAATCCTGTACTCCACAATATAATGAGTTGTGGATTCTTTGCTCCATTGAGTGAAATATGACTGACGTGACCTACTTTATTTGAGTATTTAACATACTGGATACTTTTTGTTAGTGGAGTTGTTTTGTTTTTTGGGGTTTTTTTTTGCTTGTTTCCTAGGAAACAAATGCCCTGGTACACTAGAGAACAGCTATTGTATGGAGACTGCTGCCTGTGTGAGCATTGTTCTTTTGTAGGTGGAAGGCTTTAAAGAGGAAAGAGCTGGAGTTTTCAAAAACATCTTTATTAACTGAAATAGCACAAGGATGTGTTTCAGACTGCTGTGCAGCTCCTCAATATATTTGTGTTTTTCTCAGTAGGAGTATCTGTGTTGTAAGGGCTTATCTAGTGAAAGTGCTGTATATGTTCCCACCGACGGCATACCAAAACTAATAAATGGTTACTCTTGTCATCCTTGCTGTAGATGCATATTTCTAAAAGTATTTCATTTGGAAATATCTGGAATAGAAACAATAATGCAGAATTTGGCATTAGAGTAGACTTCAGGAGGTAGTATTTTTGTTAGTGGAGTAGGTAAAAAGAGGAGTGGGAAACCTTTTAAATGTAAAACTTGTCTCAAGTTTTTTTTTGCTGCTTTTTTATTTTTTAGCTCAATGTTTATTGTTGCAACATTAAAAAATAGGTATGGTTGTTGCAATGTTAAATTTGGAGCTGTGATGGTGGAATGGTGTAGGATTGGTAATGCTGAATGTTACTAAGTGGTGAACAAAAACTGGCTCACAGCTTGAATTGTTTGGTGAGCTGATGAGTGGTTAGGAGAGTGCTGTTGAGTTCTGAGAATACTGAGCACATTGGAGGAGAGAGAATACGGGGGCATCTGTGAGCTTTTGCTGATGTGTGACAAAATAAAGCTGAGTTCTCAGCTTTGAAAGTGCTGCACAGTTCCCCTTCGGTCTTTCTATGCTGACTCCAAAACCTCAGGTTTTTGACCAAGGACCAATGCTCAGCGGTGCAGGTAACTCACAGCTGCCTCTCTGGGAATCTGTGACTTGTTCTGCTGCTTCCAGACTGCCTGAACTGAGTGTGTAGCCTGTGGTGCCAGCCTCAATACACACAGCACTGGTGCCTGAGCTGTGTGCTGTGAGCGCTTGGTGCTTGTAATTCTGAGAATTTTCTCTTCTCTTAGTCCACAGCACATTGAGAAGGGAATAGTGGCAGGACAAGAGAGATCCATGAAGCTCTGCAATTCCTTGCCAAGGCTTTATTTTGTTCTGCCTTTATTCAGCCTCTTGCTGAGAGAAGGACAGGTAGCTGACAGTAGCAGTGTGTGATCATGAGCTGCATAGAAAGGGGAGCAAAATAAGGGAATGTGCTGTGGAGTGGAGCTTGTTTGTTTGCAAGTGCTTGAGGGATTGAGGTTCAACAGGTAATTTTGTCCATATTTGCCAATAGTAGGGATATAATGCATACTTCTTGTATTCTCTAAGGGTTAGAACTTTCAAAAAGCTAAATATCCTTTAATAATAAACTGCAATGAAGGCCCCTGCTGTAGTGTGATGTTTTTATTTGTTTTATAATTAAAAAAATTAAGTTTTCAAAGTAAGACTTCAATGCGAGACCTGGAGGTGGAAGGAGAGTGAAGCAGAGTGAAACCATGTCCCTAAGTGCCACATCTGCCCTATATTTTGTGGTTGATGCCTACAATAGAGCATGTTTTGTGAAGGGAAAGAAATGAGGATTTTTCTTATGAGAAAACTCTTTTTGGAGTTAGGGGGAGGTTCAGATTCCCCGTGGTGTGTTCTGCAAATGGATCAGATGGTCATCTCCCCAGGAGGTCCTCATGTAGCTTATCCAGTGGTTTTGCCTAGTGGAAGGAAGGAAGCTGGCTGACATTGCTCTGGATGTTCAATACCAACATCAACTGCTGTACATGAGTACCTGTTCCTACTTGGCCTTGGTCAAAAAGATGACTGACTGCTAGTAATAAAAGATTTCACTGTGTTTTTTTCAAAATTTTTTTTCATTATTTTAATGCAAGTTCAAGTCTTTGAATTCTATGCATGCCATCTTTTCTGACTTGAGAGTACATTATGGCAGTGCACTTCTTCACTAGTTACCAGTAAATTTGATCAAAGTAAACCCAAATCTGAAGACACAAGCATTGTTTAACAATCTCTCGAAGTAACTGATTCAAGTTCTTGTGAAAGCAGCTGTACCTGATGTGATCTGGACCTCCTGTAAGAGCTGTGTGCCAGTGGAACTGCTGATTTTCTTATCTTTATGTGTGTAATATAAGACTTCCTTAACAGATAGACTCAGTAATAGGCAAACAATTTCAGGTTTCAACACAAAACATGAAAGAACCCTAGTTCTCACACAGTTAAGGCATCTAAAGTAGATTTTCACCTCTAAGGTCTAGAGAGAGGGAGAGAAAAAAAGCAGATCTAGGTGTTGTAGATCTCTTGAAGTAGTAACTGCACTGAACTGTCCCTTTGTGTGATAAATGCTCAGCACATGAATAAACGATTTCATGAGAGGTTGCTGGTTAGCTTGCTCTGTTCCCCCAGTGATGGTGGGAGAGTCTTAGGGAGAACTCTGTGCCTGACTATTATTAACACCCATGGATGCAGCAACTAAAACTGCACAAAATGGAGAGGCCAAGCATGTAGGAGGGAAGATGTTGTAATTTCAGCTGGGATTAAAGCCTGTGAGCAGTGACCGTGGCAAATTTTGCAACATGCTGTGTTAATTTAACCATAAGAGTCCCTGTTCTATGGGTACATTAGTGATCACTGTTGCAAGCTGTTTGCTTTGAAAATGCCGAATGCCCTCCCCTCCCCTCCCCAAACCCAGGGATTACCTCTTTGCCTTTCTCGTGGTCACTTTTTGAGAGAAGGTGGAAAGATGTTCTGGTGAACAAAGTGGCAATTGCAAATAGGGCTGTAACTTCTGTCTCTGCATTAGGAGTTCCCATCTGTTGGTTCTTTAATACTTCTCCTGTATTATGTAAAACTACACTTAGTGTAGTTTTTCTGGATAGTACATGTCATGCACATTTACTGCTGCTCTCAAGAGCACTTATCTGCAAGTATAAAAACTCTGGACTGTGGTGCATTGGAGGTACTCGTGTAAAGCAGTATTTGAGCGTACACAAATGCAAAGTAAAGGCACGATCTGCTGTGGAACAAATAAATGTGCCACTTAGGGCAAGATCTCAAGTGTTGTAGAAAATACATGTGGAAATGTTTTAAGAGTTCATTACATAACTAGGGCGTCTGATTATTGTTATTCAAATATCTTCTCACAATAAAACTCAAAAACTTGTAGAGTTGTCCTTGTATGTTAGCATCATCCCACTGTTCCACAGTGCAGTGTAAATCTCAAAGCAACACTGATGCAGCATTAGGGTGCTTCACTCTTACTGGAAAGTTATTATTTCATTTAGTTTCACTATGCTTTTCATTGTATTTAATGATATGAGCATAGGAAATTTTCCTTTTTTTTCCTTTTAGTAAAAAAAGAAATAGATTTATATTTTCAAATCTGAATTTTGTAGTAAAAAAATTCAGATTTGAAAATCTGGGGTGGATGTGTACATAAGGAAGCAGTCACTCCAAATGTCGTTCTACCTTGTTGGTTATATTGCAGGATATAAAATCCTGTTCCCCTTAATCATGCTTAGTTTGTTTTGAGGAGCATNATCATTCTACCTTGTTGTTTATATTGCAGGATGATCTCCCTGGGCTTTTCCTTCTGTTTGTTCCCTACTGTAACTTGATAAGGAGAACCAAAATGGACTTTTGTGGGCTACTTCTTTTTGTTTTCTTCAGCACTGGTGACTCATTTGTTGATCAAAACTTTAGTTCTGCTAAGTGCTGTGTGTGCAAAATTAATGCTTAAGTTTTAAATCTAGATGATTATCAAGTGTGTTCTAGTGGCTGCAGAACAGATCAGCAAAAGAGTAGTGAGGTGCAAATTACATATCTGGTGTTTTAATTCAAAGTACTTGATCATTAGGACTCTTAAGTTCCAAATCTTTGTATAGTAATAATGCTGCTTTTTCCTGATGCTTCCAGTTACATTCAGTTACTTCTTGCAGGACAAAATAGAAAATCCTGTTCCCCTTAATCGTGCTTAGTTTGTTTTGAGGAGCATCCTTTCAGAAAAATTTTGGTGAGTTTTAGCTCTGTTATATGAAGTGACTGTCTTGGTGGCAGATTCTCCATCTGCTGGCAGGCGACACTGTTAATTGTGCTGGTGTCACTGTTGGTTTGACAGCTCTTTCAGCTGAAATGGTGAAATTATATAGGTGGCAAACGTATTGTTCTTATGTCTTACTTTGTTTTCTTTGAAAATGACATAATTCATAGTTCCAGTTTAGAGTGCAGCCAAAGAAAGTAGTGTCTTAGAAGGAAGCAGCCTCTGTGCCAGGGTGGAGGAATGAGCATTGGAGGGAAGATCTGAGGCTTAAGAACTGTTGCGATAAAAGGTCACTTGCACAGGCACTGGCCAAACCCTGCCAGAAAGCACATCAGTGTGTGCCCACATATTCCTGGAAAGGAGATGGGGATCAGCTCTAAGAGAATGTAGTGGACGTTCTCTGTGGTGTGGTCAGTTTTCTGCTTGCAGTGGTGCAGTGAATTTGAAATGGTAGGAACTTAAAGAGATTTCTTTTTCATGCAGATGTCAAACATCAAGCATTTATCACAAGTTTACTGAAGATTGTTTTTAATGGGAGTATTAAATCTCTTATGCTTTGGTTGCTTTTTAGTTACCTGTAGTTCAGGCTTGTCGTCACTTTTTTTTTTCCTCTCCATTTAATGCAAGTTGCCTACTGCAGGACTACATAATCATTTTCACTCCCAAGTAAATTGCTGTATATTAGTAGTTATACAGTGAGCTTTATTTTATTCCTTGCTTCATTCCAGTATATCATCAGTTCTTATACCATATAAACACCTGCATTTCAGCATTATTTTGTAACCTGCTTTGACCTTTTTTAAAATGCGACTGGCATTTTTACCTCATACCTTAGAAATAGAGTTGAGTGATTAACCTGTAGAGTAGCAAGTGTGATTTGGGTTATTTAGACTTGAAATTTTTGGGGTATCTTTTTTAGGATTACACTAGTGTGTAATTTTTCTTTTGCTTTTGCTTGCACAGTGACTAGTGCTTGCATACTGCATGGGATAGGACAGGACGGTTCTCTTACTTTTAGACCAGATTCTCCTCAGCAGAATTGCAGGGAAGAGGGAATTGGTGTTTTGAATTTGCTGCAGTGTGGATGACTTTATTGACACGTAGCCATGATCATGAATTAAGTGCATGAACATTGCCAAGAGAGGTTATGTGGCTGCTGTGCTGCCCTTTCACTTTTATTGGCTCTTGGTGGCACCCCAGCCTCCTGGTGGGGACTGATGATCATTGTGTCCTCTCTACCTGCACTTTGAATGAGGAGTGTTCATCTGTGTTCGCTCATTCTCTTCAGCCTCCTTAATTAGCTGAGAGCACTGCATTCCTGCCCTTCTCCTAGGGATATGCCTTCCCTGCAAGGAAATTAAATGAAATGCAGCCCTATGCTCCTGAAGCAGCAGATGGAAAACTTTTTGTTGCAGAAGTTCTTTTGCTGTTGGCTGATCCATGAATTTGAGTTTCTCTTCAGATATGGTTAGGTGTACTCCAGTTGCCCTCACTAGCCACTCCTAGCTGCTCATGCTTTCAGCAGAGCTCAAGGAAAGAAGCAGCACTGCTGGGAAGAGTGATGTGATGAACTTGTTTTTCATATTCAAGAGCAGCAGAGCTACCTGCAAATGAAAAGGCTTTTACAGTGGATGGGTTTTTCTCATCAGCTGGTGAGACTTTCTCTTAACATTTTCTCCCAGAAGCTGTACTTCTCAGTGTGCTGGAAGTTGCTTTATTGTGTGAGATGTATTGGCACTGATGCTATTGAAAGCCTATTTTACATGACAGTATAATAGTAAATTTAGGTGAATGCTTTTAAAACCTTTCACAAGAGCTGAGATTCAACACTATAATTTTTTCTTAGGTTGTGTTTCAAAGAAATTATTTTTACCTTCTTTGTATAATCTGTAGGGAAACAAAGCAATTTAAAGATCAACAAACAGGAGCTCATCAAAATACATCTATAGTAGCTAGTGATAAATAATCTTTTTAACAGTGAATTTGTTGCTGAATTTAAGTATTGTTCCCTGGTATTCAATTATTTGAACTGATTTTGTTCATATACTAGAAATATTGCTGTGCTCCAGTCCTGTGCTTATTAATCAAGTTGGAGTGTCTGTATCAGCCCTGAGATGGAGCTTTTAACACAGAAGTCATGCAGCATGCATTTCCTTATTGTCTTGAGTGGAGCTGCCCCAAGCTGGCAGTCCTCAGACTTGCAGCTGCTTTTTGCTGTATTGTGCCATCACTGGCTGGGGAGAGGCAGCAGGCAGGGAAATAGGCTTTCCCAAGGGGAAGTTAAAATATTTCTGAAATTACACATTTCCAGAAAGGGATTAACATGGGAAAACTTAGCAAAGGTGTTTGAAAAAAGTGTGCCAGTTTGCAAGATCATCTTGTCTCTTGGTTTTTGTGTGTGGAGGTTTTTTGCCTTGAAACTGGGCAGATCATGGCAGGTGGAATTATTTTAGCCCTTAGGTTACAGAGCTGTAAAATATTTGAAATATGTGTTTAGTACAGTTCTTAAGATGTAACACTGTGGAGCAGTGCTGGATGTGCAGTTATTGCCACTGTCCACCACCCAGCTTCAACACTATTGATGGAACCATAAACATTTAATATATAGTCAGTTTGGATGATGAAACCCTGCCTGGTTAATTTGCCATTAGGTAAAGAGCTCTAACCAGAGAATGCTGAAGGTTGAGGAGGATTTAAGAAACTTCTTCCACAACTTTTGCCTTTCACTTTTCTCACTATTTGTGTGGTGAAGCCAAACACTTACAAGCTTGTTTGGATCTGGAAGGACAGAAAGAATTGAGAGACTGGCCAGAAGCATCTTTTAACAGAGTAGGTTTTCTGAGAGGAAACTGGTCAGTCGATCCAGTCCGTGCTGCCCAATGGTAAATGGTGTCTTGGGGCCAAGTGTCCCAGTGCTGCAGCCAGGCTGATTAAATTGGGCTGATACCAGGGGATTGCCATGAGGGAACACATCTGCACAGCCTGGAGTCTGGGAAGGGTAAGAGAACCACTCTGTGGGTCTGTTTGCTACCCAGCTCTGTATTTGACACAGTAGGACTTGCTGGACTGAGCAGTAAGTGTGGGGTGAGCACCATACAGTGCCTCAGTCACAGAAACCGTAGTGTTTTGAGGCTTGGATGGAAGGCACTGCAGGTGGCTTGAGGGGGCCTTGCTCACTCCCCTGTGACAGGCTCAGGGCCCAGGCAGCTCCTGCTCTGACCTTGGGCTGTGCCCTGCTAATTTCCTTTTATTCCTGCAGAACAAAAATGGCCTGAGTGGTGTTGCCACACACTGTCCTTCCTTCTCAACTGAGTGGAGTTCTACTTTTAAAAATATTTATCACAGAATTAGTGAGTTGGAAGGGACCCACAAGAATCATGGAGCCCTGCTTTTAAGTGGATGGTCTGCATGGGAATGGAACCCACAAACTTACCAGCAGCACCTGTGTGGCTACACAAAGTGCAGTGTGTGTACCTTTCAGACCTGAAGCTGGTGACTTGTGACAGTAATTCTCCCCAGTAGTGGCTGGCATGTGTGGGTCTGTACAAAATACCTTTTTTAAATCTTACATAAAGGCTCCAGTCTTTGCCTGTTGTTTCTTCTCATTTAAATAGTTTTGGTTGCATTGCACATCTTTTGTTTAAAGCCTTATAGCCAATTTTCTGTAAGCCTCTTCTGTAAGAGGCTTAAATTTGCAGGACTTGTTATTAGTTCTGACATGTTAATGTGTCCAGTACAGTGCCAGATCAACAGTGTGTTCAATTTTTAATTAGAATTATTTTATATCTGACATTTTTTTGCAATTGCTAGTCATTCTAAAATTTTTTAAAAAGTGAAATCAGACTCTGCTTGGCCAGTTCCTGAGGTTGTTACTCCTTCTGTGAGCTCTTGGAAAGAGTGGCAGCCCACTTCAGCTAATTGTGTTGTAACTGTCCTGGTGGCTATGAAAAATTGTATTAACTGTTCTGTACTTAATGAAAATAATGAAATAGAAACACAGATTTGATGCAAAGGGCTGGCTTTATTTGGTAAAATGTGTTCTGGTTTAAACTTTCACTTGTTTTCAGCAGCACTGTTAGCTTGAGGATTTGATGCATAGTTGTTTCTAAGGGCTTTTGAGTTGAGAGCCTTTACAGGTATGGGTAAAGGATTCTGTTTGATGTTTTATATTGTATGTAATCTTGCTTCTGGAGAGCTCAACTGGGTCTTCCATGCAGTTCCTGGACTCAGCAGCTAATTTTGTTTAGTCTTATTTTGAGTTTGTTGGGTTTTACTTGTTTGGGTTTTTTGTTATACTGGTGTCTCAAAATAGCAAGGCTTATTTGTGACTAGCCAGCATAATTTGTGACTACTTGAAACTAATTTTTGAGGGGGAGGAGGAATGTATTGAGTTTTGCAAAGTCTTGGTCCTGTACCACGGCCTACCAGTGGACTGAAAGATGGCACTGCTATGGGACAATTCTTGTACCACCACTCTTCAAACTTTTGCTGACCTCTTGTCAAGAACACAGGGGAAGTAAGATGCTAAATGTGTTATCCCCTCCTCTTTCCTTTGTAATAATTCTGAAGCCCTTTGGCCCGTGTCCGCAATATTTATTGGAAGGAAAATGAATATATACCTTTGATCCTACCCAGAAACCTTCTCTGAAGAGATGGAGTGGAAGCTGCTGCAGAGGACCCTGTTTTATTGACAGGAATGCTTTGAGCAGTCAAAGTTTTGGGTTGTCCTCTTCCTGAACTTGAAAGAGAAGGGAAAAATAAAAAAGCTAAGAAGAACAGAAAGATCCCTTAATATTCATATCCTAGCTCTGTTGCCAAAGGAAAGCTGCAGCAAAGCAAGAGGCTAAGCTATGTATGATGAGTTAGTGCAACCCTTGAGTTACCCTCCAGTTATTAGCTGAGCATGGGAGGAGGAGGCCTGGCTTTCCAAAGGAGCTGCTAGCAGAGCACTACTTGATATTTGGCTCTGACATATTCCCAGTGATATGAATAGACTTCTTATGTTGCAGCACGTAAGCAGGATGAGAATGTGAGTCTACTACAGCAGTTGGTGGAAACAACATATGTTTAATTTTATGAAGACTTAAGACAGATGGTGTCCCATAGAATAATTATATAACAACCAAAATTCCCTTAACAAATCTTTTTATAATAGCCATGATAATTACTCATAAATAGCCAGTCATTTCAGTATTTTTCTGTTACATAAATAGTACAGGGATCTAGTTTAGCCCCTCTTAAACTCTTGGGTGAATTTGTTCTTTAGTCTGGGTTATTTTTTTCACTTGTCATTTCTAGTCTTCCCTTGTTCTGGACAAAAGGCCCAAGTGATGTATGCTTCTGTCCAACCAAGTGAAATAAATCTGAAAATGCTGCCTCTCCCTTATATCTATCTTTTTTAGGCCTTTTTCTTTGCCTTCGTGGACTCCCTGTGTTTTGCTCCTCCCAATCTCTGTCCGAAGAGATTAAAGTTCCCATAAGAAATTGGTTACTGGATGTTTCCCTGTAGTCAGCCTTGGAGGAATGGAATACAGAATTAAGATCTGTTTTCTGGGAGCTGCTGGCTTTCATCCAAGATTTTATACCCATTTCTTCAGCTGTTATCTTGGATGTTTCTTGCATGACTCTTGAGTGGACTGGGAAGATTGCAGATTGCTGGAAAAGAGTTGTTAGAAATGGATATGAGCTGGGCAGCTACTTCTGAGGCATCAGTGTAACAACAGCCTTTGAAGCACCAGTGGCCCTGATTAATCTGACATCAAGATGAACTGCCTGCTGGCAAAGGACAGTTGCCTTTTGATGAGGATTTTAAGGAATGGATTTAACAAACAATGTCCTTTCTTACCTCTCTAAGTCTAAGCCTTTCAGTATCCAGTAGCTCATAACCCATCTGCTTTCTTTATCCAAAGGGCATTTTGCCAACTCCTTGTAAGCCACAGGTCACTCCTCGACTGGGATCATCTTGGGGGAAGGGACAGAGAAGAGCTTTTTTCTAGCTCATTGCCTGTACATGTTTGTGCTTATTTCTACTTTTTCTGGTGAAGGTAGTATGCAGGGCAGGGATTCAGATACAGGTTGTGGTAAGTAGGCTGGCCAAGATTAGGGAAATGTTGAACTTGTGAGAGACAGAATTCTGCTAACACAATATTTCAAGTAATGCCACTGAAAAGTAGAAGCATATATTGAGCACTGGCCAGTTTGTCTGCAAAATATGCTTCTTGTTTAAAGGCCTCTTTGTGCGAAGCTATATCCCTGCTTTCCCCAAAGGAATCCTTGCTAGCTTCCTTGCTAGCCATGGACTTTTAGCAATCAAAACAGGTGAGGGTTTGAAGATGTAACTATAGGAAATACACAGCAGAAGTACTTCAGTAGATGCCACAACTGTTTCTCAGCTGGAGAAGTACTGTTCTCAGTGGTAGATGCAAGTCTGGCCCTTGACAATTCTACTTGAGCAAGTTACAAGAAGTTTCTCATAGCAGGAGCAATGCAGGACTGCAAAGCAGCAGAGGTTGCTTGTCTTAGCCAGGTCATTACTCTGAAAATAAGTGTGCCTTATGTGCCTCTATGCACAGCACTACTTCTTTTCATGCTGTTTTACAGTAGCATCATCCCTAAACAAATATCCTCCAGCAGTGAGCTGGAAGCTGACCAAAGGTTTCTGCTTGCTGGGGCTGTATCTGTCCCGGCAAGGATCCTGGAAACTGGGCATTGACCTGTGAAAGCACAGATGGGGAAAATATTCAGGAGTTTTGGGGTGTGGGGGAAGAGGCTCTTTGCTAACCTTTGTATGTTCCCAAATTAAACTGTTTCCAATGGTATTAAATTAAGGAAAATCTCCCTTTCTAAGGTCAACCAACTTCCTGAGAATCTATAAATAAAAAAAACCAAATTTGTTTAAATATAACCAAGAAAGTGTCCTAATTTTTTACTTTTATTTATTTTTAGGGGAAAGCATTTTTCTAAGTTTGTTGTTTCAGTATGGAATTGTTTGTTTAGCTGGTAATGTTTTCAGAAGATATTTTGATCAGATTCAGCCATGGCTCAGACAAATTGAGAAATTAAACAGGACAATGTCTTTATCATCCTAAACAAGTTTCCAAGCAGCTGGACTCTTGATTACTCTATAGTGATAACTTTCATGATTATCCATCCAAGAAATCCAGTGATTTCTTGGTCTGGATGTTGTTAGGACCCTTGCAGGACAGTTAAATGTCTTATTTTCGAGGTCTAATATGGTTTTGCTTTAAAACTTTTAAAATGCTCTTTCATGTTGTGTTTGCATTATACCGAAGATGTCATTTGGTGTGGGATATCCCTTGGGCCAGCCGGGGTCAGCTGTCCCAGCTATTTCCTCTCCCAGCTCCGTGTGGGGTGGGATGAGGAGTAGAAAAGGCCTTGACTGTGCAAGTGCTGCTCAGCTGGAATGAAAACTTCGCTGTGTTATCAACACTGTTTCCAGCACAATTCCAAAATACAGTCCATACTAACTACTGTGAAGACAATTAACTGCATCCCAGCCTAAACCAGCACGCTGATGGAAATGGGGTCTGCATGCAAAAGAAGGGAGTTGAGGATAAAGCAGTGAAATGTTGCAAATAAAGTTTATTGCTAATATTGGTATTTATGTGGTTCTTAAAAATGACTATATTCAGTTTATTCTTTTGGGGGAGTGCCTAAAGAGGGTTAGAACTTGATGTTGATATTATGCTGATGAACATGACAGTTGCCAGCATTTTGCCCTAGAATATTCTCTCAGATTTCTCCAACTGGTGCAGCTTCTTTGCCTCTTTTTAGCAGTAGGAGTCGTATCTTAAAAAAAAAATGAATCTAGTGCTAGTACAAGGCAAACTGCACTAATATTTTATCTGTTCTAGACCATGGTATTGTGTGGAAGGTACAAGGTTCATGAGAAAAAGCTTATAAACAGCAGTTAGTTGGTATGTGATTTACACACCATGAAAATCCATTTAACTATTTTAGGCCTTTTGTGCCCATGTTTCTAAAGTGGATCTCTTGTCTGTCACAGTCAGAGGACAGAGGCACTTACATCCTCAGCAAGGTGCTAGTTTGGAGGAGTGAATTAGCTCCCTTTCCAGCCTGGGCATAAAGAGAGGTAGGATTGTCAGATTTCTCCAAGTGATCATTTGCAGCATGTGTGAAATCTTTTATAGTGACCCGTAATATATGACTTTAAACAATAACACCCAGAGTGTTGCGGTGTAGAGGATTATTATCCTTAGTGTACACTGCCAGATCTGGAGTCCACATTAGTCTCTTCAGTTTGCAATTTCTGTTATTTCTGTTTCACTCACAAAACCTTTCAATACATTCAGCTTGTCCTTGTCCTAGAAGAAAAAGCTTTCAGCTGAAAAGCAAAGAATGTGTTCATTGAAGGGGGACATGGGGTGAGGCGTGGCAACATAATTACTATAAGAGCTTGTAAGTTAGTCTGTACTAGCTTTAGTTACATCTTATTGTTACAAGTTTTTCTTGCTTTTGCAGTATTTGCCTTTCTTTAACAGAAAATTTAACACCAACTTGTAACCTGTCCCTTGAATCTCAGATGGAAAAAAAAGATTTGAAGCCAAATCAGCTTCTCTTATTGTTACTTGACAACAGAAAACTGCCAATAGTTTGTTTTGATTGAGGTCTTTAGGGAAAGCTTGTTGAGAGGTTGAGGACAAACCATCCCAGTGTGCAGAGTACCAAGAATGTCAGAAGAAGGAATGTTGAGCTAGGCAAGGAGTTTTAATGAATTCAAATGTAAAAAAAAGGGCATAGAAGAAACATGGGCAAAGACAGGCAGAGGGTGTGTGCAGGCATTGCTGGGCACTGTGGGTGCCACCCAGCAGGCCAAAGCCTGGTTGCAGTTCAGACTGTCTTGGGACATTAAAAATTGCTAGGAAGGGCCTCTAAAGTAAACCAGCAGCAAAAGAAAGTTCTTTGAAAAGGCAAGTGTGTGGTTGAATAGGGAGACAGCTTAATAATGGATCATACAGGGAGGGCTCAAGAAAGCAATAGAATGGGGACTTACCAGAAAAGCTGATGTGTTCCACTGTTCTATTAGAGCTTTACTTGATGCCTCATCTGACTCCTCTTTGATTAAATATCAGCCTGTTGCTGTTTCTGTTGTGAACAGAGAGTACAGGTTATTCCTTTTTCCTTCTGCAGTGGTTAGAGTCTATGAGTTTGCTGTCCTTTGTGTTGTAAATAAAGATTCTAAGCCTGTTGATTCTTTGCTTTCTTAGGTACTCTAAGCAATCCATGTCTTTGTAAAAGTTAAGTGCCTAAAACTAGATGTAACATCCAGCTAAGCTTTACAGGGGCTAAACAGAACATAGGGATTACTGTCTGTATTTTGCAGGATGTATGGCTTCAATTTTAAGCTCCTGTATGGAGTAGGGTTTTTGTGTAGTGGCTTTTTCTTGTTGACTCAACTTGGAATTTACCCTAGCTCTTTAAAACACTTACTCTTTGTGATCTTTAATTTTTTTAATGATGCCCACTCAACAAGGAAGTAGTGTGTGACTGGATTTGCCAGAGAAGCACGTAGTTATTGTGACTGAAATTACAGCAGGGCTTTGGTGTTTCTGTTGGAGGGAGGAAAAGGATGGTGGGGGGGGTCATCCTGAGAAATCTACGTGCTACATGTGTATATGTATATGTATATATAGCGATCTTCTTGAAGTCTGGGCAGAGTTTTCTTGCACTGAGAGTCTTAACAAGCATCAGCCATTTGAATAATCCTGTATTAGATCCTTTTCTGTGAGGAGCTGCCACACACTGCTCTCTACACTGCACTGCTGCACTTGGCTGTGTAAGCTTTTGAGTAGCTCCTTGTATGTTGCCTCTGCTGGATGGATGGTTTCATTCTGTCTTGATCTCTGGCCTTGGTTAAAGTAAACATGAGGTCTCATTCTGACTGCTATGGGAACACCTATTAAATGTGCTGCTTTCTTTTATCTTATTGGTAAGAAAAATATTGAATGATCCAGGACGGGCACCTGGACATTACTTGTCTTGTCCTTCCATTTTGGTGGGGAGATATTGGTAATTATTTGCTTACTTAGCCTATTCTCCCCATTCTCACTGTCGTGTCCTAGCAGACTAAGACTGCTTACCCAGATTTGGTAATAAGAGCCTCTTAATTCAAATTCTTTCAAAATGCTCAAGACTAGTTAGTCTTGTTGGAGGTAATGGGGCCCAGAACAGGCACCAGAGAACTTGTGGGTGGATAATGCTGTTAAAATAAGGTTTTTACTTTGTACGTTGACATTAATCAAAATAATTTCAACAGCACAATGCACAGCTGCAGTGTCAGCGTCCCCTGGGAAACATTTTTGATCTAAATGCAGTGGGTGTCATTAAGAGCACTTGAAGTGCACAGAGGAAGTGCAGTCTTGTGGCATTAAATAATAGTAGTCTTCCCAACATGGAATCATAGAATGGTTTGTGTTGGAAGGGACCTTAAAGATCATCTAGTTCCACCCCCCTGCCATGGGCAGGGACACCATTTGTCAGGTTTTATTTTCTAACGAATACGGAGACAATTGCCAGCCTTTTTTT